>PVJX010000082.1:64077-289165 GCA_004027295.1 Dolichotis patagonum
AGAAAGGAAAGGAAAGGAAAGGAAAGGGAAGGGAAGGGAAGGGAAGGGAAGGGAAGGGAAGGAAAGGAAAGGAAAGGAAAGGAAAGGAAAGGAAAGGAAAGAAGGAAAGGGCTGCAACTTACTCTGACTTTCACCCAGGGAAAGGACTACACACCCAGGCACCCATAGGTGGGAGAGGGTAGACCCACCTCGTGCCCACTGTAAATAAAGTAAAGTAAAATAAAGCTAAGTAAAATAAGCACAGAGCGGCAAGGTTCTTGAGTTGATTACAGCTGGGTTAAATAAAAAGGCAAACAGAACAAGGAGGAGAAACATCAGAAAGATCCTGTGACTGGACCCAGGGGTGGGAGGGTAGGCAGACCCTGCTTTCTTTATGTAAGTTTTCCCTTTGATGTTGTTAGGCACATTTGTTTCCTAAATGAAAAAGAAAGGTTTTTGTTATTTTTCCAGAGCATTACCAGAGGCCTTAATGCCCAGGACCAGCTTGGCACAGCTGGCAAGGAGAACACAACCGTGCCATGAAAGCGGACCTCGCAGGCTGCCAGACTCATTGTTCTATTGCTGCAGCGAAGGCTTTGAACACAGCAGCTTCCAGGTTAAGGGCGCCGGCTGGGCAGCCCCTGCCTGGCCCGGGTTCCAGCCCATTGTTGTCACCAGCACTTCTGCCAGGACCCGCATGGCCAAGCTTTGAAGTTGGGGTCACACAGCCTTGCAGTGCAGACCTCGAATTGAGGAAAGGGGCGCAATGCTCCCAAACTGAGATGACCCCAACACACATCAGGAACAGAGGCCAGCGAGAAGGCAGGCATGGGGCAGGCAAGGACACTGGGCACAGGCAGGGCACTCAGGTCAGAAACCTAGCTTTCTCCTCCCCTTACATTGCCTGTAACAAGAGAGCTGTAATCAGCCTTTGTTCTGGGCCGGCCAGAGCCAGGTCAGAGCGCAGGTGACCACATCTCAAGCTTGGCTTCCCAACCGGAGCAGGGCATGGTGCAGAGGAGCCCACACCGCCTCTAGACGCTCCTCGCTGCCCCGAGCTTCCCGGCAGCCCCGAGCTTTCTGACTGCCCCGAGCTTTCCGGCAGAGGTCTTAAGTACCTTTGATTTGGGGAGAACCTCAGACTCAGGGAACTGGACCCAAGGATTTATCAGCAATGTCTCATAAGTCTTCTGAATATGAAAAGCGATGGTGGCAAACAAAAACAAGATTCCTTCAACCCTCCGGGCATCCGAGAGGGTTCTGTGTGAGGTGATAATTTAAGCTGCAAACACGCAAATGATATGTGATAGTGCATGACTTGGCTATAACTGAAGGATGCAGGTCAAGCAAGAAACACTCTGAACTACACTAAAGTCAATAAAATGTAGGTATTTACTGCTTGCCATGCTCTATTGTATGAGATTTCTCTAAACTAGCTACAGGAATACCTCAGTCCACCAATGCTTCTGTTTGCAAACAATTTAGTTCACAAACAAAAGTATTCAGCAAACATTGCTTCCGTTTACAAACTCCACATCAGTGACAAACACACCATGACCATCTCCGCTCAAATACAGCTGTCGTTCCCAAAATTATAAAACAAATTGAGTTTGTAAACCAAGGTAGAGCTAGGACATGGATATTATTAGATAAGCAGATATCTACAAGCCCTGACTATGACCAGGGTCTACAGGCAGAGGGACCAGAGTGGCTGCGAGGGGCCAGGGTGGACACAGACCTGCACAGAGCCAGTCTGTGGAGATCACAGTGGCCGTTCTAGAAGCTGGTGGCTTGAGACCTTAGCAGGACAGCTCAGGCTCACCATGCACCTGTGAGGACACTGAGCTACATGCTTACCCTGCCTTTGGGCTCCTGGCTCCCCCTGCCCAACAAGGGTTTCCAGGAAAAAGCAATCAGCTTTCTCATATGGTCTTGGGAGCCAGGGCACCCACGAATTCACTGGAGATGACCCAGGGCTCTCCAGCCCAGCTGGAGAAAAGCAGTGCTGGTTGGGCTCATGGTAAGCTCCCGGGGGACAGATCTTTGCACACAGCTGGGCCCAGGAAGCACTCGACAAGAGGCCAAGAAGCAAGAGCTCAGCCCTCTCTGCCCCTGGAATGCTGAGGCCAGGCAGGGACATTGGAAGCCACTGACTCTGCCTCTGCTCTCCTTAAGTTGGGGCCCTAAGTGACCTGGTGGCCTAATTAACTCAGGGGAGAACAAAGGCAGCAGGTGTGAGAACAAAGTGCTCTCAGGTCACTCTCCAGGCCAGATGCTTAGAAGCCACCTAGAACACATTCACCCGGGGATTTGAACTCAGCCCGTGGGCATCTACGATAGTGTTTCCCACAAGTGTCCCCGGGACCAGCTCCCCCAGCAGCCCTGCCGGGTCAGCCACACTCAGCTCCAGCGCTCCCTCTGCTGTCTCACCCTCGGTCACTTGGTGACCCAGCAGGCTGTGGCTTCTGAGATGATGCCTGGGGGCAGTGGTGTCAGACTGGACCTGGAACCAAGCAAGTCCCTGAGGCCCTGGGTTCTGAGTCGGGGGCCTCTGGATGATCTCCGAAGAGCAAGGGGCCATTTTCACATGTCATGTGCACTTAAGGTGCCACCCTTTCACCCCAGCCCTTGGGTCCTGAGCTCCCATCCAGGCTCCAGTGCCCTGACTATGCCAGAGGAGGCTGTGCACTCCAGCTCTGCGCCTCTGTACCCTCTGTGAAGTTGGAATCCTCCCAGAAAATTCCCAGAACCCTGCACTCTGGGACTAGAGCATGAGTGTGTCACTCGACAGGAGGCTGTTTATCTCCCGGAGGGCACATCCACCACAGTGTGGCCAGGCAGCCTACCCCGAGGTCCCCACCCTGGGACTGGGATGTGTGTGTCAATGTCAGAGTTAGCAGTTGCTGACTGCCTTCCCCGTGTGAAGCGCATGCTTGTTTTTCCTTCCTCCTCTGCTAGATTCAGAGTTTAAGCAGGCCCTAGTCAGGCTAACATCAGAGACTCTCTCTCTCTGTGTCTCTGTGTCTCTGTGTGTGTCTCTCTCTCTGTCTCTGTCTCTCTCTGTCTCGCTGTATCTCTCTCTCTCTCTCTCTCTCTCTCTCTCTCTCTCTCTCTCTCTCTCAGTCTCTCTTTCTCTCTTTCGGAGGTACTAGGAACTGAACCAGAGCCCTGGTACCGAGCTACAGCCCCAGCTCTTCTGGGACAGGGTCTCTCTTAGTGGCCAATTTTTGATCCTCCTGCCTCAGCCTTCCAGAGTGCTGGGCTCACAGGTGTGCAGCACCATGCTCTGTACACCTTTCCATTCTTGCTGGCTGCACAACTCTGGGCAGATCTCGGACTTCTCTGGGCCTTAGTTTGCTTAGGTGTAGAAGGAGCTTGCCAACACCTACCCGTCCCACAGAAAGGGGATTCCTGGAGATGTCAGATGTGCTTCAGCCACATGGCAGCTCTAAAGAATTCAGGATGCAGGCATCTCTTCCTCAGCTCAACTTGCCTGGACTCCATTTCCCCAGCCTTTGTCCCCAGCCTCTGTGAGCTGCACCCACCTTGGACACCTTCAGCCTCTTGGCTCCACCCCAACCCTTCCAGACCTCTCTGGATCCTCTGAGCAAGTAGCGGTTCCCAGGCCCTCCTTCCTTTCCAGCGCTGCGGACCCCCTCCCCCCCACACCCCGCTCTGGTAGCAAGGATGGAGGAGGGGCTCACTGCATCTTCTCTGGGCCTGGAGGTGGTCAGAGGCTGGGAGGGCATCTCAAGGGAGACACCCCGCTGGTGATCTCAGCTTCGCCAGCCTCTTCCCTTGGGCCCAAACCTCACCCTTGCTTTCTCAGCTGGGCTTGGTGCTGGGTGACCTCCAGATCTGTCAACATGAGCCCAGACACGTTCTCCCCTGCAGATCCTGCAGCCCATCCATTCCCATCTCCAGCACACCAGGAAACCCTCTGCCCTCACCCTGGCTGCCCCAACCTGCAGATGTCACCCAAGTGCCCCTCCTGTCCTCTGCTCCTGGCCCCTCTCAGTCCCCATACCGTCCTTGAACTGCTGCCCCTGCCTACCTCCCCAGACCCGGTTTACTGTCAGTCTGGTGCCCTACTGCAGCCCCCTGGTTAATCATTGTCAGGGAGATAAGGTCGCATTCCTGCCCACCCCTCCCACCCTCCCCCACACCCTCAGTCTCCTGTGCTCTCAGCTGGAGGCAGGACCCCTGGGGGAATCAACAACCAGCCAGGGGCTGCTCCTCAGAGCAGTCTCCTCCTCCTCCTCCTCCTCTTCCTTGGGGCTAAGACCCTGGAGCAAGAAGGCCACCTGGGCTCAGGAGGGCAAAAGCCAGGGTGAAACCAGTGTCTACCACCGCAAGTCCCACCGCAAGTCCCACGCCAGAGCCCACCTGCTACATCCCTCCCCAGGCTGGATGGGGTCTCCCTGTCCTGGTCCCAGGGTCGGCGCTTGGTGGCTCAGGTGTCTCTTTAGTCTTGCACTTATCTTGTCCCTTCAGCCTAAGACACCATCATTTATAGGCTGCATCTTTGCCTTAATGTTATCATTGCCAAAAAACAGTCGCCAATCGCAGACTCCCAGAGATGCGAGACACACACACACAAGACAACTCCTACGTGAGCAGCCAAGCCCTGGCTTCAGTCTGCTTGCTTGTCTGGGTCTGGCAGGCTAATGTCCGGAGGGACTGTTACCTCATTCTGATGTCCCCGATGCCTGCCACAGGTGAAAGGTCAGTGAGTGAAATGTGTGTGCAGATATACCGGGCAACCAGGAAAAGAGCTGGCATTTTTGAAGCGCACACCACATGTCAGGCCTGTGACCTAAGCATTTGACAGAGATTTTTTATTTTCATTGTTCACAATTAAAGCTTGTAAGACTCAGGGGAGCTTGAAGTAATCAGAGAGGCTAAGTGATTCACCCACTGCCCCCCAGCTAGACTGGCCCAGGTTTGGGGTTTTAAATTAGAGTTTGACTCACATCAGGGTTTAATTTTTTAACTCGACCTGCTGGCTGCTGTGCACCCACCACAGCCAAGCACCTAGGGGATTTCCCACCCTCCTTTATTTGGCCAGAATCCTGCTTTTTAAAGCTCAAAAACTACCAGAAATTCAAGAATAGCTTGGGCAGCAGGGAGGGTGGCAGACTAGCCCCGCCCATGACCTGGCTGCCTAGGTTTCCACCAAATTTAGCAGCTCACAGAGTCACCTTAAGCTTAGGCTGGCTGCTCTCCACTGTCAACTGGACTGGATCACAGGCGTCCTCACAGGTCAGTAAGCACACTTGTGGGTGTTTCCAGAGATGACTGGCATGTGGGCCAGCAAACCCAGGCAGAAGACCCACACTCGTGTGAGTGGCAGCATCCAATAGCAGGCAGCCTCGAGGGAATGAAGGGGAAGGAGGAGGAAGTCAGCCTGCTCTCTAGAATGTAGATGACCAGTGTGGGCCCTTCTGCCTGATCTGTGAGTCTTCCTAGTAAATCCCCAGGGTCGTTTACTGTCAATTTACCAACAGAGCAGTTAAATCTTCTTCATAACAACTGAGCGGGGCTGGGCACAGCTCGCTGGTAGAGCGCTCCCTGGCAGGCGGGAGGCCCTGGGCTTTCCCCAGCACTGCAAAGAAAGAAGGGAGCCTGGCTTCATTAATCTGTTTTTTCTCATGCTTCTTTCTGTTGAAGCACTTGCAGAATGCTTCCTGGAGTTAATACTATCATTGCAGGGCTGGGGATTTAGCTCAGCGGCATAAGTGCCTGCCTTGCAAGTGCGCAGTGGTGAGTTCAATCCCCAGTACCCAAAATAAATAAATAAAATATTATCATTGCAGGGAAACAGCGACAACCAAATGGCCAAGGGTACGTGCGTGCAGCTTTAGTCTACACCTCACAAACTATGACGACAAGCTCAAAGTTGGTACAGACCCAAGGCAAACATGTAAAATGTTCAGAAAAAAAAAAATGAAGAGAAAATCCACCAACAGGGAGGGATCAATATTTGCAAAACACATAATATTTAAAGAATTTATCAAGAACATGTAAAAAAGCACTCAAATTGAATAATCCGAAAACCACTGAATAAAAATCCAAGCAGTGGACCAAAAAAGAATGGAAAAGAAGACAGGTCTTGAAAAGATACTCAGGGGCATCCCAACTTGCCCTTGCTCCAAGGACTAAACACTGGCTGCGTGAGAAAGGCTATAGGATACCTACGTGGGACCTGGAAATCTTTCTCTCAGTTGCCCAGGAAAAATAAAAACATAGGTCCCCATAAAAACCTACACGGAGTGTTTATAACAGCTCTATTCTTAATCTCTCCAAACTAAAAACAACATAAACATCCTTGACAGCATGAGCTGATCCATGTCCTGTGGGACACTCTGACAAGGAATACCATGCATCCAGGAAAAGGAATTGAGCCCTAATGCAGGCAATGACCTGAATAACTCCAAATGCATTCACTGAGCAAGAGAGCTAGGTGCAGAAAGGCAGCAAAAATGTAATTCCATGTAGATGACAAGCTGAGAAAGGCAAAGCAGAAGGACAGCAAACAGCCCAGGGTCTGCAGGGGCTGGGGAGGGGGGACGAACCACACAGGGATGAGGAAGGAAGGGAAGGGCTGCCTGGGGACACAGCTTATTGAGTGAAAATGCTCAGCCCATGGGTTGGCTGATGGCGGTGTGCATATGCATGGCTGAAACTCATGCACCCTTACAATAAAAAGGACAAACCTCAGGGAATATATCAGACTGCTGGAAAAGGTGTATTCCTGCATAGGACAACCAGGGTGGGAGGGAGAAGTGAGGTGACAGTTCAGAGTACGCCGTGTCTAACTGCAACTGCCTGACAAATGAACCGGCTCATTGTTGCCCTGGCCCGAATGGGAATGGGCCTCTCAGTGAGGTGGCAGGAGTCAGCAGCAGAGGTGACGTGCTGTGTTCACAGCTGCATCCTCCAAAACCACCAGTGTCTGAGAGGCCAGAGAGGCTGTGGGAACAGACGGGTTCCAGATGGATGAAGGTGATGGAGACAATTGGGGTGACCACTGAATGGTCTGTTATTAAGTCCCAGTACTCGCAGAATCAGAAACGTGGGTGGTAGATCAGCGAAAAATGTTGTCGCGCTTTGTAAATTCACTGGGTAGACAGCTATGCTCTGGCTGTGTGAAAATACTGCTATTTTTAGGAAACACACCACCGTTACCGAAGCACTTGGGGTAAACAGACAGGGTGTGTACGACTCAGTCTCAATTGCGTCAGGAGAAAATGGCATTTACTGAAGCTATGATTAAGCTTGTTATTATAGGAATTACTGTTGTGTTGGAATTACTTCAAAATAAAAATCTTTGCAAACTGCATTCTGTGAGCCACGTCCCTGTAAACACGTGTTGAGTACTGGGGCGTTGTTTAATTACAGAAGGTGGGGAAGAGAAAAATGAGAAACGTGTTTCTCCAAGCCCCGTGAAACCCTCTGCAGGCCGGGTCCTTATGAAAATGTCAGCTCTAAATATCACTTGACAGATGCTTTCCAGGCTTCTTACTGGCCTGGCCAGGAAGCGACTGCTCTCTGTGGTCAGTGTTCCACATCCACCAGTCTTCTGGCACACCATCTCAGCACCCCGTCCTTCAGGTAAGCACTGGACGCAGCCTGCTTCCACTCACGCCCATGGTTTCCTCTGTGTGGCCTGGCCACGTCCTTTTTCTTTCTTTTCGAGTGCTAAGAGTTGAACCTGGGGCCCTCATACTGAGTTACCGCCCATCCTTTTTAGTTTGAGATGGTGTCTCATTAAGTCTCCCTGGCTGGGTTAGAAATTGAGATCCTCTGGGCTTACAAGCTTGTGCTACCACTCCGGCTTTGGATGGGTCGCGTCCTCTAAGCACAGTACTGCTAAGTTGGTGGCCCAGGGAGAACCACTGTTGCTTCCTTCTGCCCATTGTTGTTCTGCTTACTGAGCCAGGGGTGGGAGAGCGGTGTGATCATTAACCCTGGGCCTCAGCAGCTGTCTTGCTGTGCTGTTAGCACTGACTCAGTTTCGGGATGTGGACAAACTTCCACTCTTAAGGCAATCACCAAGCCTTAGGGGACCGACACCCTCACAGCTTGTCACACTCCCATGGGTCGAACAGATTGAGTGGTGCCCCAGGAATGATTCAGAGACATGGGCTCCTCCCCACTTGGATGCTGTCATGGTCAGGCTGTGCTCTGCACAGTCGCCACTGCGTGAGCAAGAAAATCCCTATCAAGGTCACAGCGTGTCTCAAGTGCTGTGAGTGCACACCCCACCATGTGACCCCAACAGTCCCCCATCTGGAAGCAGGGCCAAGTGACCCTTTGCTCTTACCTCAAGCAGTAAACGTGGCAGACGTGACCCTGTCTGACGCCCGGGGGCAGCATGGCTTCTTACTCCAGGGAGCAGCCATCAGCAGAGGGCATCTGCCCTGCAGGCTTCTCAAGGAGGCCTGGAAGACCCAGTGAAACATGGTGTTCTGCAGTGCCTGCTGAATTCTTGACCTACTGGAGGATAAGAAGTAATAAACCTTCATTGTTTTAAGCCACTGGAGATCAGGTAGCTTGCTACACGGCAGCAGATAACTAACACACTGGGTCCTGCTCATCTCTGCCGCGATTCTGCAGCATCTTTGCCTGAGTTCCTCAATGCCCTCAGTTCCCTGCTGGGAAGAAAGTCTCTGCCACCATTATGGTTGTTGCCACCATTGCCATCACTGGATCTGTCAGGCTGTTACCTAGAAGCCCGAAGAAGTGCTAGAAAGGAGCAGCTGTGGAGAGTGTTTTCAAGTGGTGAGAATGGGATGGAGGGAATTTACCAGTGACACACTCTGGGACTGGCATCTGCAGGGAGCTGCTCCTACCCTGGGCCACGGGCCATAGAGGCAATGGGAGGAGCTTTTACTAGGGTGTTGCAGGGGCCCAAGGGCTGGAAGACAGGAATTGTGGCATTTTTAGCACAAACTAAGACCAGCAAAGCTACGGGTGTGCAGCTGAGTTTGCTTGTGTCAGCTTGATTGGCCTAAGAGCCGCTCAAGCACTGCTGACGTTTTGGGGGTGTGTCTGAGTGAGCTACAGAAAGCTGCCCTCGAGGTCTGCATCTAGTCTCCTGCCCCTGCCTCTCAGGCACTGTTCCCCTCCTCCACTTCCCCACCACTATGAACTGAGCAGGTTTGTTCTACCATGCCCATCTGCCATGATGCTCCCACCTTGGAACCCGCAGGCTGGGGGCTGAATCCTCAAAGCTTGAGCCAAATTAAACCCCTCTTCTTTTCAACTGTGGGTGTCAAGTATTGTGCCCTAGTGATGGAAAACTGCCTAATACAGAAGATTGGTTTCATAGAAGTGCTGTAAGTATACCTTACCATATTGTTCAGAAAACTTTGGAACTGGTTTGTAGGAGGTCTTTGGAAAAGTTGGCTTTAGAAGCTAGAGAAGTTCTAAAATGCTGTAAGCAGAGCCTGGTGGATAATTCTGACCAGAGCTCAGGAGACCCAAATGCTGATAAGAATAGGAACAGTAAAGGCCAGGTTTAGGAGTTTCAGTGAGGAAAAAGGACTCCATTGGCAGTTGGACCACAGGCCTGACATGTTATACTGTAGCAGAACTATTTCCCTATATCTTGTCCATGTCCTAAAACTTTGCCAGAGGTTAAGATTAAGAGTCATGAATTAACTGATATGGCAGAGGAAATTTCAAAGAGGTCCAACTGGGCCGGCCATATAGCTCAGCAGCACAGTGCCTGCCTGGCAAGCATAAGGCCATGAGTTTGATTCCCAGTATAAAAATAAATAAATAAATAAAAATTAAAAAAACTCAACTTTTAGACTATGGCATGCGTGTAGCCAGCTTTTAGTCACATTTATAGTGAGAACGATGGGCAAAAGGAAGAGCATAAAAGTTTGAAAAACTTCTATCTTGGTCAGAGAAAAACACACGTAAAATTGGGAGCAGAGGGAAGCATGATGACTGAAGAATTCAGCACCATTAAAAAGAAAGCAAGCGGAGTAAACAGCCTGCCGCCCTGGAAAGTGACTGTGGTCTGGGGAACTGCGGCCACCCAAGGACAGGGAAAAGAGAAGCAAGAGCATCTCCTGAGATCCGCGCCATGCTGGAAATTAGGGCACTGAGCCAACCAGTAAGCAGCCTGCCGCCCTGGAAAGTGACTGTGGTCTGGGGAGCTGGGGCCACCCCAGGGCAGGGAAACCAGAAGCAAGAGTGTCTCCTGAGATCCGCGCCGTGCTGGAACTTAGGGCACCGAGCCAACCAGCAAGCAGCCTGCCGCCCTGGAAAGTGACTGTGGTCTGGGGAGCTGGGGCCACCCCAGGGCGGGGAAACAAGAAGCAAGAGCATCTCCTGAGATCCGCGCCATGCTGGAACTTAGGGGTCTGAGCCAACCAGTAAGCAGCCTGCTGCCCTGTAGAAGAACAACTATTGTGAAGACAAAGAGATATACAATGTTGCCTGTTACTGTTGTCCTGGTGACCTGCTGTGATATTCTGTGCCAATTTCACTATACTGTCTCAATTGGCTTTATTCCATCCTTTTTTTTTTCTGTTTGCAGCCTCACTGTGTGTTCACTTTGTATGCCTTAATTTTGTAACATGAACAGCTATTTCTGGGAGGACAGTATGTGGTTTGTCAACTAGTGATTTATGGTTTTTTTTTTTTTTTGAGGTTTTGTATTGTTTCTACCCGTTTTTCTGTATTGCTTTTTTTTTCTCTTTAAATAAAATTAAAAAAAAAAAGAAAGAAAGCACTTTATACAGAGATGAGAAGATTCTTTGTGGGCATCACAGGGACCAGCAAAAGCCCACCTATCACAGGATCAAAGGTGAAAGGAATATAAAACTTGCATCTAGAAGAAAGTCCCTGGGCCCCCTGCTCCAGAATGGCCACCTAAGATGTTGGTTCTCTGGGATTCATTTCACCATGTTCAGCCATCCAGTTACTCAGAGACTGCTGAGCCATGAGCTAAAGGAGTCTATGTGTCTATGATAGCGGCAGACCTTGGCAGCATCAGTGTAGTGCTGGTTTTACACACATGAAGAATGCAAAAATTGGATCAGAGTCTTCAACCCAGATTTCAAAGTAAGAAGCCCTGGAAAGGGCAATTTGTGAAACCAAAGGTGCTGGAAATATGAAATATCTGCTAAGGAAGGCTGCAAGCTGTGTGTGGGGCCCACCCAAGAAACAGTCCAGATGGGTTGCAAACAGCATGGCCAAAGGAGTGGAGGTGTCCACACCCTCTGGAACTCACATGTTGCCACTGGGACCCCAGAGGTAGACATGGAGCCATGGAGCTTTGCATGTGCCCTGCTGGTTTTCAGTCTTGCTTTTCTCTCCCCCTATTTATCCCTTTCAGAATGAGAATGCTTACCCTGTGCCATGGTACCTGGGATTATGTAACTTGTTTTTTAGTTTTACAGAGGTTCACAGCTAAGAGTTTCCCTTGTGTCTCAGAAGAGACTTTGATTTAAACTTTTGAAAAATGCTGAAACTGGTGAAACTTTGGAGAAGGGAGTAGTGTAGTGCATTTCTGTGTGTAGTCAAGATAGGCAGAATTGTTAACTTATTACTGGGTTTACTTGGAAAGTAGGTTTGAGTTAAAGAGAGATGTTTAGGTTTCAAGTTGACAAGGGATAGGATGTGACGGTTAAGCTTGATCATGTCAACATGATTGGCTTTGAACCGCCCTGATTGGTGGAGCTCATCTCCAGGTGTGTTTTAGCCAGTCCTGAGGCGTGGCCCTGGGATCTTATCCAGTCCCTCACCTCTTCCTCTGGGGCTCTGCTCCCCTACTCGGCTTCCTGGCTCCCATGAATTAAGCAGCTTTGTGCCACCCGGCTCTGCCAGCTTGATGTTTCTGCCTTGGAATCAGCCTACCATGGATTAAATCCCCTGAAACTATGAGCCAAATTAAGTTTCTTTAGATTGTGGGTGTCAGGGGTTGTGTCCCAGGAATGGGAAAGGTAATACACTGGGAAAATGAATTCTGCAACTGTCCTCTTGCTCTCTGAATTTCCGTCATGGTTCCTGTTGGTTGAAACCAAAAAGAAACCAAAGGATGAGAGAGCCTGCTGATGCCATCTGTGAGGATCAATTGCTGGGGAACAAGGCAGGATGAAGAAGTAGAGAGAGGGCGTAACAGATACACCCTACACATTCACCATCACCAGCACTATCAGCATGACCATTTTCCCTGTCATAACATCGTGATCATCACCACCACCATCACTGCCATCATCACCAGCATTTTTGCTCCACCTCACACGTGCATGTCACTTAGTTCTACAACACAATTTCTCGTGCTTTATCTCACATCACCCTTGAAGCAAGTAACTGGTGCTTAGTGCAGTTCCACAATGATCTTACAGCACCTGCTCTATCCAAGGCTATAGGCTAGAAAGCATAGGGAGAGAGAAGAAAACCCCAAGATGAATACATCAAGCACCATAAGAAAGACATGCAGGCCTGGGGGTTTTGTCAGAGAAGAGCACTGCAGCCTGGTCTTGGGACAAGGTGTGTTTCAGTGATGACCATGGGGAGAGAGCCCTGCTCTGGGAGCTGCAGAAAGAAGAGATCTGAGGGCAAGGACACAAGGTGTGTCCAGGAGCCTGCCAGGGCCCAGATGTGCAGAGAAGAGTCTAAACCACACAGCTGAGCTATGGCATGGCCATGCAGCAACACACTGGAACCTATGCTCAACAGAGGAGGGGCAGGGAGTTGATGGGAGTCCTTGGGTACAGGAGCAAAATATTCCACTGCCAGGAACCTAGTGATGCAGGGGTGGTGATGACAGTAAAAAGCATGGTGATGTTGACAAGAATGCATGGACTTCTTGGCTTCAGGAGCATTGGGTCCCCAACAGCAATAGCAGGGACAGTATGTGTAGACACAGGGACGGAGGACAGGGCCTGAGCAGAGACAACAGGCTGGCCCTGTGGGACCCGAGGCAACAAACACCAGTCTTCCTGCATCAGGTTCGGCCAGCATGGGGCCATGCTCTGCCCAATGCCCGTTGCCTTCACCGCAGTCTGCCCCGTGCCAGGCACTGCTCTGGGCTATGTGGGCACAGCAGGAATCAGGGCAGGTAAACAGCAGAAGATGAGAGCGCTCCTGGCACGGGATGTGAATCCAGGGCTAAGGGCTGGCGCACCGCTTTTCCTCAGCCTGCAGTGCCCTCCCCCTCCTCTCCTCTGCCTAGAAAACTTCTCATCTTTCAAAACTACTTCCAATCCCTCAACAGTTTGAACACCTGTCCCAATTCTTCCATCATACTCTCCTTATTTCTCTTGCACCTCCCTCATGAGCCCACTAGGATCTCAAGGGGTAAAGAAAGCCTTTGTCCAATAAGAGCTGGTGAAAGGTACCCCGGAAGTTTCGTTGATGCCACTAGATGGAATCATTACAGTGCCGTGTTGGTCAAAAATCTGTCAAACAGCAGAAAGTTGCCCGGTTTGGAGTTCAGTGTTCATCATGACAGATTGCTGAAGAGAGGAGCCCGCCACTACTTCACACCTGGTCCCCACCCTGGTGGGAGGTTAGGAAGGGAAGGGTCATACACTGGAACACCCTGCAGGAGCCCAGGGCTGGGGGAGATGCTAGTCCTGGTCTCCAGGCCTCCCTCACTCTACACAACTGTAGGTGAGTGCAGCCAGGGACCTGGGGATCAGGCCAGTTCTGGGGTCACACTGGTGGAAGTGGAAACTGAGGTTTTTGCCATTCCGGGGCTGAGCCCCTTGCCCAGGATCAGGACTCCACAGATGGGCTTCACCCATACTCAGTCAGTAAGGAGGCTGAGGTCAATGGGAGCCTGAAGCCAGGGTGTGGCAAAGAGTGGGGCTACTCCTGAGGGCGGGGACTGAAATAGTGCAGGCACTGCAGGCAGCCACCTGCCCCTAGATACGCCCACAGCTGGCCAAACCTCCTTGGGCCACAGTGAGCAGAAATGGACTAAACATAGGCAGACGTGTCAGCCACTCATGTGCTCAGCAAGGACTCCCTGAGTGCCTCCCCATCCAGCCACCGCCACTGGGGCATCCTGAGTGCCTGGAAGCTACCATCCTGGCCATAGCTGGCAGACAGGAAGCAGAATATCAGAGTGAGGAGGCTGATCTTGGGTACCCCATGACCCTTCTGTACCCCAAGAATGCTCTCTGGACAGCAGTCCTGTGCAGACTCTAGCTGGGCGACACATTTCCTGGCCCTCACCCAGAGCCGACCCTGAGCAGGGCAATCACCAGCCCTATCCCCACGGAACAGCCTTCTTCCTGGAACCAGGAATCACCCCAGGGCACAAGAACGTGTGGGTGGGGAGGAGCACAAGACAGGAACATGGAGCACAGAGCTAGGCAAGGCAGGACTCATGCGCTGACCCCAGGGACACGTTCCAAGTGCCCAAAGCTACAGGTAGCAGCCAACTCTCCACATAAAGCATCTACTTGGTGCATGCATACCTGTAACTTATAATAAAATAGAACAAGTACAAGGATCTACTGTAATAAGGTTTAAATTATTTCATACTTGTTTATTTCTGGAGTTTTGCGTTTACTATGTTCAGAGCACAGCTGACTAACTGTCACGTGCTGCTTTGGGCTTCTCCCTCTTCAGAAGGGACAGGGAGGTGGAAGACCAGAACTATTTCAGGAGCTGAGGGGTGGCCAGCCCAGATCCCTCTCAGTGCACAGTGAGCTAAGGTCCAAGAAAGCTTCTGCCACCACGGAGGCGTATCAGCGACAACTTCTGGGTGGAGTCTTGGAAGACACTAGGACACCCACCCCACTGGGAGGGGTCCACAGCAATCAGTGAGGACTCAGATTGAAGAGGAGACTGAAGTGGGATTTCAGATTGGGACCCAGGGGCTCATAGCAGGGGCCCACACCAAGGAATCCCATTCCTACACACACACACACACACACACACACACTAGCAGCGCATCTCCAGCTTGCTCCACAATCTACACTTACTTTTCACGGTTTAGACCCTAAAACACAGTCTCTCTGGCTGTGGAGAAGTAAATTTAGAATTGCATCCAGTAGAATCACGGACCTTGATGGCCCCAGATGGCTGAGAAGGAATGGAGAGACCTGGGCGCCTTCTGATGCCAGCCTGGGGAGGAGGATTGGGTGAATCAGGGGCTGAATGGCAGGGTGAGGGTGGGAAAGGAGGCCACCTGCAGAGATGAAATGCATGAGCCCCACTAAGCATGGCACCCCAGGAAGGATGATGGATGAGGAGGATGAGGGAAGGATTTAGTTTTAGGAAATTCTAAGCAGGGAGTTTGTGAGCTGCTAAAAAGGGGAACCCAGAAAACACAGAGGAGAAGAGCTGGACATGCAGAGCGGGGCCTCTCCCACCCCAGTGTTTGAGGAGATGAATTCTCTGGATGGGACAGTCAAGAGAAGGAAGAGACAGTGGGTGCCAGATCCCTTGGATGGATGGAGGGGGCCAACTGGCTAGGTAAGAATGGGTCTGCCAAATCAGGGAAATCAGAGCAGCAGCAGCACAGCAGCAGAGGGAAAAGAGAGGCCTGAAAAGGTGCAGAGGTCTTCTTGCTTCCCTCTTTGTGACTTTCAGGCTGACAGGTAAGATCAGGGACATCTACCCAACCAACCTGTTTTAAACCCCCCAACACTTTTCATGTTGGCAGGGATAAGCAAATGGTTGCTTCTTACAGAAAATCTTATCTCTTTTGATCAGTAGGAAATTCAAGAGTAGAGGTACAGTACAAGAAGACATAAAACACCAGCATTTCTTGAATATGGCATGACATGATTTTTTTTCCTGTAATAAGCTGTAGCTGATTTTCCTAACCTGATAGCCATATTCAGATTTCAGTCTGTGGCTAAAGCTGAAATATGAGGTCAGGGTGACGATAGAGGGGCTTGTGGCCTGCACGAGCAGGCTCCCCGAGGACAGCAGCAGACACTCAAGACCCCCCTGCCTGCACTACGCTGCTGCTGGCAGGGACAATGGGAAAGTAGTGATAAACATGACATTATGAAAGAAGAATTAAAAGAATTTGGTAAATAATTAAAGAAAGGCAGAGGTAGCACCAAAGCCTTGGTCAGCTGACTCTTGAATAGCTGAAGAGTGGTTTGGGTCTCAGGGAACATGAAGTGGGCCCTGCTGGTCTATGCCAGTAGACACTTTACACACAGCAGCACATGTGGGAAGTCCTAGAAGTTTCCCTCGATCATCAGAATGAGCCCATCCCTCATTTTTGTGCTCCTCTTAGGACCCTGCTCATAAGTAACAAGAGCACCCATTACCTAGAGAAATTCCATGACACAGAGGCTTGCCCTAAAAAAACTTCTAAAGAAAGGCATTATCAGCCTATTTATTATAAAAATACCTAACTGCATGTGATTTGGTTCTGTATGCACTACATGGGAAGCCCTGTAATTCGGCTCAGAGCTCAGACCAGGACCTATAAATGAAGAGGGGGGCTCTGAGGACCCACCTGTGCACAGCGGAGGAAGAAGGAAACTGAGAAACCAAGGAAATAGTGAGGGTTAGGATAAAGGACTCAGGCCTGGACCAGCCCTCAACTGCTTGCTGGAAGAGCAGCAGGACAAAGGCTCCAAATCTGAGCACATCTGTTTAGCCTGCTAACAGCGAGTCCCTCCCCCAGCCTGGCCATTAAACCTCTTTATCAGCAACTCTCCAGACCCAAAGCGAGGCTGCTTGCCAGCCTGTTCTCCCACACCTGAGCAAGAGCACAGCTGGTCACCATTCCCCACGGCCTCCCTGAGAGTCCCTGCCACCAATACTGACATTTGGCATGGGCCAGCCTTTTCCAGAGTGTGGAGCCCTTTCCCAAGCCAGGCTGCCATGGAGAGGCCACAGCTCTGCTCCAGACGATCTGTGGTGTGGCCTGGGAGGGGTCAGCACTGCTCATGAATAGGGAAGGCTTCGGGCCGATAGGAGGGACTTAGTCATCGCTGCACTGCCTAAGCGGAAATCAGCAAAGGTCTCCAGCCCAGAGATACATGGTGGAAGAAGATAGCAAAAGTTCTTTGAAGGCCAGCTGGGGTGCCAAGGTGCCCTTTGCCATGCAGAGGTCTGCAGGAACCCAGGAGGGCAAGGTGTGCCCAGCAAGGGCAGCAGGGCGCCACAGGGTCCCAGCTCCAGCTCCACCTGCCCTTGAATCTCATCGAAACGCATTCTTAAGATAACCTTAAAATCCATAGCAACCGTGCTGCTGTTGGGAGTCACAGAGATTCCAGACCCAAGGGCAGGGCAGGAGAAACAGGTCTGCCTTTCTCTCTCCAAGCAGAGAAGAATGTGAGCCCCTCCACCAGATTCCACAGTCACCTACAAGCTGCCCACCTGCTTGGCATCTGCTCCGACCCATGTTTCAGCAGCTGGAAATGAGCTGAGCCACAAGACCAGCACTGTTCCTTCCAGAACACCTTGCAGAGCCAGTGGTTTTCACAAGGGTCCTCGGGATCATGACACTGGGTACCGAGAGACAAGAGCTGCATGGCATGTGTAAGCCACTAACTCGCATCCAGGGGAGGGTGAAAGTGTGTGCCTGGTCTCCAGTCCTGCACCAGGAAATGGGCTCACAAAGGAAGAGTGTCGTAGACCCCATACCAAGGGACCCCAGATGCATGTGGTCTCCAGGTAAGGGGCAGCACCCATCCCACTCTTGGGGATTGTATCTTGCACAGTGGCAGACCAGGCCAGGAGGGTGGAGAGCAGCTCCCCATGCCACTGCAGAGGGACTGTCCCAGAGGAGCCACTAGAGGACACAGGGGTCTCATCCATCCTGAGGACCATCACCCAGGACCCAGGACCATCACCATCAAGCCGGTTTCCCTGTCTCTAAAGCCTGAACCTCTTCTCCAGCCTCCTCTACTCCCACTGGTGCTGCTCCCATCCTGTGGAGGGGGGACAAGCTCCCCCTTGGGCTCCTCAAAGCCTGGTGTGCGTCATGAAAGCCATCCTGCCTTAGACACAGAGCCAGGCACCTGCAGTTCTCACACCTGTGGCCTCTGCTCAAGGGACACAGCACACTGGAGCTTTCCTTCCCTAACTGGGGAGCCCAGACTTCATCCTGGCTCCTTCAGCTTTAAAGCGTGGTGGGAAGGGGGTCCACGGACAGTGGGGCTGGTGTGCTCCCAAGGACAGCATAGAAAGTGTCCTGAAGAGAGCTGTGGTTGTCCCAGAGAAGAAGTGACCAGGATTTCGAGCAGTCCTGCCCTGCCTTTCCTGCTTGCTGGGTTTGGGACTATGTGGGACAGGCTTTCCTTGGGACCTGTGGTGTTTTTAGGAGAGGGTAAGGATACTGGGGACTAAACCCAGGACCTTCAGATTCATTCCTTCCCCCATCCTTTTTTTTTTTCAGGCAGGATCTTGTAAGTCACTAAGGATTTGTTTTGTTTTGTTTTCCATCCGAACGGGGGACTGAACTTATAGCCTTCATAGTGACCTGCATCCCCAGCCCATTTTTTATTTTTCATTTTGGAAAAGCTTCTCATTAAGTTACCAAGTTTCCCGGGCTGGGCTCAAACTAGCAATGCTGCAGCCTTGCAGAGTGCTAGGATTACAGGCGTGTGCCCCAGTGTGCCTGGCTGGGCTCAGTGTCTGTTTAAAGCCCATCTTCCTAGTCCTGCTGTGCCTGTGTCTACACAGAATAAAAGCTGAGACCTTCCCCCATCCTTAACCATGAAGGCTCCCATCTCCCCACCTAAGGCGGAGGGTCACAAACATTCCTGCTAGCAGTATTTCCAGAAATCTCCCCAAATAACTTCTGGCTTTTTCTTTGGTGTGGGTTTGGAAAATCCAGGTCATTGTACAAATTCTCCCCTCCACCCCCCGCAGCCACATCACTCACGCGACCTGGAGCAGTCAGAGTCACAGTTCAAAGAACTGAGGGTTTCCCTAGGCCAGCAGTAGACCAGGAGGCCCTGGAAGACTCACCATCTCTCCCTCCCAGCACATGGCAGGACGCGCTGCTGTTTTGTTTGGTTGTGATTCCACAGAAGCTCCCAGGCTGGACATTGGCTGCTGGCGTTTAACGAATGTTAATGCCTGAGCCCACCCCTCCCCCAAGGACTGGGAGCCAGGGAGATGGGCTGGCACACCCAGACAAAGTCTGTGGGGCGCCCGCTGGGGACCCTGGGAAGCCCACTGGGGATGGTGCCCTGCTGCCTGCCCCTCCCCAGCTCTAGGAGGAACCCACTGGGGAGCAAGGATTTCTGCTCATAATAAATAAAAGAGTGCTCTGAAGTCTCAGAATCAGCTAGGAGTCTTCGATTGTTAGGAAGGGGAGTTTTCTTTTATTCTGAGATCAATACCACAAAAATGTGCCCCACCTCAACTTTACAACAACAAAAAAGACACGTGGTAAATACCTTCAAACACCCAGCATCAGGCCTGGAAATGAAACTGATAGTTATAACCATATGCAAAGCCCTCTCTTCAGTCAAAGCATTTTCCCTGCCAGATATTGTGTTTCTTTTTTTCTTTTCCAGTAAATTTCTATTTTTCCTCAACCTTCACGGCTTAAGCATTTTATCCAGTTTAAACGATGGGATTTAAATTGCTATTTTAGTGGAAGAGGCTTGATTAAAACCTGTGTCCTCATCAAATTATTGGACAGTGGTTCCTGGGCTCTGTTTACATTAGTGTCAACCTTAATTTAAATTCTGCATAACTATATTTGCTTCACTAAATGCATTCGCCAGGAACACACCACAAATTACTTTGCATTATGAGCAGAGTCTCTTTGTCTATTGCAAAGTGTTTTGAAATTAGCACCATAAGTAACTAGCTGTAAGTGTCACTCGATCTCCTTAATGCCTCATTAATCAAACTGTGGCAGCTGGTGTGGCGTCCAAGCCCCTTCGTATAAGATCAGTATCGCTCGCCCCTGCATCTGACCACAGTCCTTTAAACTGAGTCATTATTCGTGCCCTTGCCCTCCACTGCAATGGGACTCCTCCCTCGGAGGCCTGCTCGGCAACCAGTTGCATGTGTATTCTTTGCAGAAATGTGAATATATGCTCACAAGAACAGGGCAGAGGCTGTTCTGGAAGAAGGACCCCCACCTGCTTCTGAGTTACCCCCAGTAACTCATCAGGATTTTCAAACTCATCTTAATATTCCACGCTGGAAAAAATTGACTGAAACAGTTTTTACCTATGTCAAGAAGTAGACAGAAAAGGAATATATTCACCTACATTGGCCTCAGGTCACATGAAGACAGAATACATTTAGCCTAAGCACTTCATATGGGGCGGGAAAAAGTGCTTGCTCCTTTTTTACAGACTACGATTTCTCCTTTACAAAACATAAAATTTTAAAAACACATTCTTGCAAAAGCAAAGCAGATCAACTAGCTCTTGATAGGTTTTCTACAATCTCAGAGAAACAGAGTCTTATCTGTCCAGCCACACAGGAATGAAACCATGGCACAAGATACATTTCATAGGGTTTTTGTCATCGTTGTTTTCATGGTGTCATCAAACATTTGCAATGTCTAAAAGAACCCTTCCTCTGCTTGCCAACTACTCTGCCTGCATCACAACAAGCTACCACACACATGTGCGCGCACACACACACACACACACACACGCACGTACCCTGCTCTAACCAAGCATGGTACTCACAGGCATTCATGTACTCCGTGGCTCGGCTGGATGATGGCTTCCTGTGCACGGCAGAGCTGTGGCAGCCTGGTGCAGCATGCTCTGGGGTGTGGGGCTCCTAGCAGGGAGCCTTTGGTGGCGGTGAGGGCAGGTGTGGCCCCTTTGCTGCCAGCACAGGGCCTGTCTCACAGCAGGGAAGTGACCAAGTGCCAGGCGACAGCACCAGAGGTAAGCTCTTCGTAGGACCACTTCTCAATGGGAGGCCTTTGGCTTTGTGGCTTTTCCTCTGACCACCCAGCAGGAGAGTCAGAGGAAGAGCTTTCTTCTGCCTGCCGGCTTTTCAGTGCAAAATACACGTACATGCACACACACGCACTCGGGCACACAGTGCTGAAACTTTTTATTTCCCTCAGGGGCTTTTTGGCCTGTGACTATGCAGTACAATCCTAGAAAACCATTCATTTCCTTTGGTGTTAAACTTTTTGCCTTTTCACCTGATGAAACCATTCAGGCTAACTCTGTCTTTTCACAGTGAAATTACCCGTTGTAGCCTGGCTCCCAAAACCAGCACCAGTGACAGCACTCACTGTGTGGGGACACACACCCAACAGTGCAAAGCTGTGTAGGTTTCGGATTTTTGGATTGTACTCTTTTGTTAATGTGCTGCTGGGGGTGAGGTGGAGCAGCGCTTCACAGAACCTGGGCAAGCGCTAGGACCTGAGCTACAACCGCCCAGCCACAAGCTTGTTTTTACACTATTATCATGTTTACTTCCTCTTATGGTATTTAGAATAAGCTAGCATTTAAAAGACCAAATATGAAAGAACACTTTGATTATTTTTAGATGACATTTATTATAAGTGTAATTTAGGGCAAGTACGGAAGGATATTTTCTGTCCCGTTGCCAGTCCACCTGGTTCTCATTCTGATTCCAGCTACCTCAATTCATTAGAACTTTGAGCAAAATAAATGCGAAGAAATACGAGTGATTGTCAGAAGTGGAAGATCGCAACTGGACAATTTTGAATTTGACTGTTCTAAAACATTTCCCTCTTTTAAGCCACTGAAAAAGTCTGACTATTGAAAGCACAGACTTGGCCTGAAATTCCCCTCCCCTACATTTGTCTAACACCCCCGCCCCTTGCATGCACACACACACAAACACACACACACCCCAAAGTCACCCCCACCACCACCACCAAAGGCAGCATTTGGTTCCGAAGCCACACAAATCCCTGAACCCAAGAGGATGGTGAGTAGTCACAGCATGGGCTCAGGGGCAGTAAGCACACCTAAGTGATGTGACAATCCTGCATCCCCTGCCTGCTGGATTCTCCCTTCTTTCCCGTTCTGCTTCTTGTGAAAATAGTTTAAAGGGCCAAGTGGAGGCAGGCAGGACGCCCACAGTGACAGCAACCAAGGCGGAGGGGACCAGACCGCCCGCTCAGCTGCAGTGCGCAGCTGTGCTCTTATCTGGCCAGAGGGGACAGAGACAACAAAAGACCCCAAAGCAGGGACAGCGGATGCCTGGGAAAAGCACCAGCCCAGCATTGTGGTGCCCTTCTGCTGAGCAAATAGTTCAAACTGCTCCTTCCCATCTCCTATTCTCTCCCTGGTACATTGTTTGTGCCCTTGCATTTCATTCTGCAAGAAAGCGGCTCGCGGGGCCTGTGAGCAAACAGTCCAGAAGAGAGCTTGCCGGCCGCCTCTCCTCCCGGGAGAACTAGCATTTTTATTTCGGCTTCAAGCTGTCAAAGACCTGGAGAGTTTAAGTCAGTGTCCTGAATTAATTGCTTTAAGCTGGAGCAAGCTCCACGGGCTATCCAATGTCCAGAAGATGTTTATTAATAACGCTTCCTCTAAGATTCTGGCTCCAAGCTGTCCCTTGGTGTGGCCTTGATCCTTGTCCCCTCTCACCCCTGGCCTCTCTGTCTCTTGCAGGCATCGTGACAAAATTTAGAATTGCCTGGAGTGAAGAAAAAGTCCACCTGTGCAGATGTGTGTGTGTGGACTGACATCTGTGTTCTCACCCGGCAAGGTCTGAAGGTGTGGCCACAGTGTGCAAGGCCCTGGAGCCAGCCAAGGGGGCAGGTGGCAGGGGGCCCTCAGCATGGATAGCAGACAGAGCTGGGAGCCCATGACCTCCAATCCCCACTCCACCTCTGGCAGGTAATTCATGGAGACCCATCACACCATGGTTCTGAAAAGTTTTCCTAGTACCAAAAAAAAAAAAGCCCCTGTAATAGAATGAAATAATAAACCAGTTTGTATACAGCTAGAAGGCCAGGGTTGTGAGCACTGCTGTGTGATTTTCCACTGGCCTTTTCATTACTTACCTGAAGAAAATCATTCTATATGGATGGGATCAGCCTGCAGTTCCAGAGATAAAGCGGAAAGTAAATGCACTTTGCATACCCTCATATAAAAGACACTTGCAGCATGCCTTCTTTGGGCAGACACATTTATCAAAAGAACAGTTGTGTTGGGAAAGAGCCAGCCACGCTGCATGTCCAGCACTGACTGCTGACACTGGAAACGTGGACCCCGTGGAGGGGTGGTGGCTAAGGATTGCCCTGCAGACCGTATCAGGGCCTTTGCCCTCCTTCAGCTGCAGTGTGGGCCTGGTAGGTGCTTCTCCCAACCCAAGCCCCCTTCTAGCAAAAAGAAAAACCTTTCCCTGTTAACATGTTTCTGGCTGAGGACTGCAAGGGGCCTCCTGAATCCTCTCCACAGAGACAAAGCATCCCGAAAATCACATGGTATCAAAGACCCCACCATGCTGCAAACACTGGCTTGCACTCGGCTCAGCTTTCTAAGGGGAAGGAGAGTTGGCTTCCTGTGCTTCAGGCGTCGACATTTCTACCTTAGACAGGTTGCTTCATTCCTTTGTGTCCTTTCCACCCCAGCAAGTCTACTGGGTCCTACCCCTCTGCCACCCTGGCCAAGCAGGCCCACTTCCACCCCTTCCTGGAAAGCTGCACCCCCTGTGCCACCTCCGCCAGCCCTGCTGGGCACAAGCAGAGCCCTGAGAGCATGGCGGGTTGCTGCAGGGTGCTGTTCCCGCTCCGGTCCTGGGTCTCCCTGCAGGGCTGTACGGGTCAGCACACGAGCTGCCCCCCCACGGAGGGGTGCTAGGCCACCTTTCACCACCAATGATCCCTGAGCTCGTGGATATTTTCTAGTCATCGGGAAGAACCAATGTCCTAGGTCACCCAGTCTGAGGCTGAAGCTTTCTAAAAATCAGTCACACATCTTGTCTTCCCCCTCGATGCTTGGTCGGGTGGTGACTTGGATGGATGCTTGGGCTGGCAGGCAGGGCCCGGGCATCTCGCCAAGCGCTCCCACACTGAGCTGCACTCTCAGCTGCATTATGGTTCATTTGTCATACGATGGGGGCCAAATGCATCCTCAGCCACCTTGTCAGTCAGCCAAGACCTCAGTCTGACAGCAGGACAGGCCAGCACTCTCCTCTCTAAAGACCTCTGTGTTGCTGGCCTGGCGCTGTGGACCAGCTCTGAAATTGCAGCAACCCACCTTCTCCCTTGTCCCGGCAGGCAGCACTGGCACATGCAGCCCATCTGGAATTGTACCCACCAGTCTGGGGATGAGTGTGGCCATGTGCCTCATGCCTCAGTCTACAGCCATTGGGGGCTCCCAGAGAAGCATCCAGGGACTGCCTGATGGGGTTGTGACCTTTTGGGGCCACTCTCAAGGTGGAAGAAGCTTATGCGCATTTGGTCACATACATGTACAAACGTCTTCTAGCTCATCGTTTTGGCTCAGGAACTGTGAGTAAGCAAATCTAGACAAAGCATAGGAAAAGTTACACAGTTAAAATTTTAATTGAAAAGGGAGCTTACACTGAGAAAAGCCCTTAAATTCTCCTGGCAAAAATAATGCTCCTAAAGAGTCCAGGGTGAATTCAATAATTTGACCCAAAGCTTAATTATTAATAAGTGAAGTGGCATTCTAGAGAACTGATAATAGCGCACAAGTTTCTCCGAGCAGACGGAAAATCTTTTAGGAGTCTCAGACCCTCAATTTCTACGAGAAAAGAGAACATATTGGAGTGGGCACTGCCTGGGCCGGTGACAAACAACGTATTGGAATCTGTCCTTGCTGAGTGACATCTGCAGCCGGGGTAACTCTCCCTGCCTAAACAGAATCCTGGCACAGAGTTGCTACACAACCCATGCTCAAGGAATAAATATTTACAAAACAGGAAACACTGGATTTATTTAAAAGGTAGTATTAGTAACCACAGTGTGTGATGTTATTTCCCAGAGGAAGAAAAATGTACAGACAGAAGTCCAGTAAACGTTACCGAGGCCCATACCTGCGGATAAACACAGACAGAAAGTTACTGCTAACTTTGCCTGTGCTGGTATTTGAAAAGCCTACACTAGTGGGCCCATCTTTGGTGGGAGAGGAAATATGCAGGAATGGGGTTGCCTGGCAGAGGGACATTCTGGGCCAAGGCGGGACCCCCACTGTTTGAGCACCTAGGTGAGCCCCGGTGACCCAGCTGCCTAAGTCTTCTGCCCATGTCTCAGCTATGCTTCCCTCCATGATGGTCTCATTCTTCCCCTTCCATGTGTGCAAGAAGTTTTAAAAATAACCAGCGTACAGAGCAGTCTTGATTTCCACCAATACCAATACAAAATGTGGTTCCTTCAGCTGAAAAGCTGCACTGTCTTGGTCACAGCAGCCTGGATGGAGACACGAGAGCCCACTCAACAGAAGGAGAACGGAAAGGTCCCCTGGAACTTCACTCTTCCACTAGGCCACTTAGGCAGGAATGCTTTCCTACCACAAGGGATGGGGATGGGAAGGGAGTCTGGGTCCTGCCTCTTGGTCCTCCCCCAATCTTCTCACACCTGCTCCCTTCCCCCCTCCCCCGCCTCAGATGCCGCAGGCTCCCCCACATTGCATGAGGTCCCTCAGATCGACCCACACCAAGACAGTTCTTTTTACAGTGGAAAAAAAAATAACAAATGCTATTTGTCCATGTGACAATTTGAACAGTGAATGAAATTTTCATTTTGAAAGCATGCTGTCACCGTGGAGAGAAATTCCTGGGTAACGCTCCTGTAGAATGCTAGCGAGGGCAGGCGTGCCGTGAAACGCTCGGCTGATTCGCACTTTGGCTGATCACAAGTGGTTTACACTTTCATACGCGGAGAAATAAGTGAAACATCGCTATAGCTAAATTAACATCTGATCAGTACGATGCTTTCATCATGGGTCACTGTGCTTCTTTTACGAAGCACTTTTTTTAGACTATCATTATTGTATAACAGTAAGATCTGTGTGCCATCTGGTAGGGCACTTGCTTGGCATCCACAAGGCCCTGGGGTGCACCACACACACACACCAGCACCCACACATACACACACACACACACACACACTAGCACCCACAACCAAAAGAGCCCACTGTACTTCCTCATTCAACGTCTCCTGCCATTTACTGAACACAGGGGCGCGGAATACCGGAGAGAACAGTTTCTTCAGAGAAATGAGAAAGCAGTTACTCTGTTACTCGGCTTAGGTATAAGAGCTCTACAGCAATCTCCTCCAACAGCGCTGACTGCACCCTCAGAGGCAGGGAGCCCCAGCTGCCATGCAACAATCCTATCAAATCCATTCCTGACATGAGGGGCTCGTGAATAGTAGGGAGAGAGTCAAATATGCCGTGTTTCCCCCCTGGGGATTCTGTGGGGACAGAGCCACCCACAGCTTCACAGCCGAGCCCAGAGCAGGCACCGGGCAGGGGCGACTAGGGTATCTCTGCCAGGGGAGCCGCTAGGCTCCACTCAGGCAACCAGTAACAGCTCAGAGCGGCATGTGCAGCCTGAGCGAGATGTTTTGCTTCCCGGCTTCTGGACTCTGCTCACACTTAGCAGCTGTGGACAGGCGCGGCTGCACCAGAGCTACCTCCGAGAACTGGCGTCAGATCTTCGAGTTTGTAAACCCAAGGTTTATAAACCTTGAGTGGAAGCCTGTCCTCTGCCCCAGGACAAGGGAAAGAACAAGAGGACAACGGGAAATACAGCGAGGGTCTTCTCAGTTTGAAGAAAGATAAACATCCATTTTCAAGGAATTGCAGGAGTAAGAATTTCTAACCACACATACTAACCACACATTTTGCAGATGTAGGGTTTTTTTTTTCCTTTTGAGTACATAACTAATTAAATAAAGAAAAGCCAAAAAAGAAGAGACCCGGGCAGCTGGATATTTTGGTTGACATCACGCAAAGTAGTCTCACATTTACAAAAAAAGGGCATTTTACTTCGAAATTCTATGTGTTCCTTCCTGTCCTGCCTAAAAAGCCACCTCCTGTTAAAAAATGCAGAGGCCACTGATGAGAGACAGAAGTCAGGAGCCCCGTCCTGGCTCCGGTGGAGTTGAAGATGTGGGGTTCATTGAGCGCTTACTCCTGGCAGGACGGGCCTCCTAGCTTTCACCTGCCTTCCCTCCTCCCTCCCGCTCCTCAGTGCAGGTGGCAGCATTCCCTTACTGAGCACCCCAGAAGATCACATGCTTCGCCTCAAAGGCAATTAGCTCCCTTTTTAAAATGGAAAATGTCATTAAGTTCTTGAATAATTCAAGAGCAGAGGTCACAATACAGTGTCCCTTTTGGGGGTCTTTATGGTGCAAATGGTAAAACAAGGCGATTCTATCAGTAGGAGTAGATCTAAGGTTACAATGTGCCTCTATTTAGTGTGACAGGAAAATTAAATTAGGAAGGCACTCACTCATTGTCACCGCTAACAGGCTTGGGAAAATTGTGGAGGGCGGGGAGTCGACAACAGGCGAGGGAAATAAACATATTTCATTTTAATTGGCCGCTGCTTCCCTTGCTTGATTTTGAAAATAACAACGCCCGCTCGGCACAGCTCTCCTCCGAAACAGATCCTTCCCGGATCTCACAACTTACAGGATCTGTCCAAGAGCAGCTTCGGAGCCGGTGCGCACCCGGGGGCCTGGCAGGAGACTGAGCCGGGTTTGAGTCCAAGTGGTCGGGCTTGGCCCTGCCTTCGGGGCTTCTAGGACGCAGGGCCGCGGAGGCTCCGGCTTCCTCCCTGCTCAGGGGACAGTCGGGGCCTGGGCGGCTGGGACGCAAGAACCGCCCCCGCCCCTGCACAGGCACCCTGCACCCCGCACCCCGAGCTCGCGGGGTACCCGCCCCTTCCCCATCCAGGCTGTGGCGTAGCCGCTGCCCGTTGTCCCCACCCCGCCCTGGACGCCCCCAACCGACCTTGGCCCTGAGAGGGAAAAGGGTGCGGGTCCCGGGCAGCTGCGACGGGGTGGGTCGGTTCCCGTTCCCTGGGACTTGGAAAGGAGCTCGGCTGTCTCTCTACCTCGAGCTTTTCAGATTTTTTTTTTTCTTGCTCAGTAATGTTTAGCGGCCCGGGAAAGTCCTCTGTCCAAAACGGACACCGAGAGGAGCGGGAGGAGCCCTTGGAGTCCCCAAGTCCCCAGCATCGCGCGCCCAGGGGTCCCCGTGCCCCATCCTGGAGCCCCGTGCGTCCTGAGCGCGGAGCTTGGGGACGCTCGGGCCACCCCACCGGGCTCCGGGCGCTCGCAGAGAGCGCGGCGGGGCCTCCGTCCCAAAGAGCAAAGGGGGTGCCGCTCGGTTTCAGAAGCAGGCTGGGTTTGGGGACACTTGGAGAAAGGATGGCCTTCAATGCTTAAGAAATTCGCATTGCACGGTGATCCGCGCTGACTGCAAGCAACCTGCGCCACATTTGGACCTGTTTCCGGGGAGAATTAAAGAGCGTGCTTCTTCGTGCTTGGGATAGGGGGAGGAGAAGCGGGGAGCAGCCTGGATGCTTTTCATTTTGTAAAGCTGCCATTTAAACAAACACTTGGGGTCTCCGGGCCGCTATAATTCCAAAGGCAATTTTCTCTGGTTTTAATTTGATTTGCATTTTTCAACTTTGATAATATTCAATTTCATGGCCGAGTACACAGGTAAACACCGCTGGATCCTGTTTTTCTCCTCTTGACTCCGAGAGTCCCGGGAGGTTACGTACAGAGTCCTCAAAATATCTGCAGGTTTCCCCTGAATTATTTTTTCAAAACTCAGCACGGCTTTGCCTGGGCTCTGGAGGTGGCAAAGTATTCAAAATTGCCGACACTAGACTGAGGCAAGGTGCAAGGGGACTCGACCCACCCTTGCAAAGTGGAGGTGATAAGGAAAACAAATTCCTACTCTAAGACTCGATTCTATTTTTACCCAGAAACATGGCCTTATTGTATTTCATAATTTTAAACAACCCAAAAGTGATAAATGAGCTTCTCCCCAGAAATGTTCTTAATGTAAATTTTATCGCCACAAGGTCAAACACGGACAAATACACAGAAACGGTGCAAGCACACGTTTCATAGACACTGAGGAGCTGGCGTGTCAAACATAACAGAAGAAAACATTAAACGAAATTAGGTGATTAGTTCTAGTCATATCAAAACTGATTTTCAACAACATAGCCTGCCAGGGACGCTGCTCATGACAAAGGAACCAGGACGAACGCCGCGACCCACCGTGGTCTGCTGTGCCCAGAAGTCATGTCCATCAGCCCTTTATGCTTTCACTCCCCAAATGCTCCGGGGGCTGAGGCGTTGTGGAAGGAAATAGCTGAGCTTCATCAAGTGTCATAATAAATGTATCAAGACACCGGATGCATTTGATACTCCATTTACAAAATTATGCCAGAAAAAGAAAGGAGAAAGAGATGACAAAAACTTTCTTGGTTTGTCCAGGCATACTTTATATTAAAAACAGTCTTCTGGTTCCCAGAGCAACGCTTCAGTCTTTAAAATATAAATACCTGCCTTCTGCCCATGGCTGCTACCAGGGAAGATATTTTTACGTTTGTTAACTATCAAGAATTTACAAATTATAAGGTTCATTTTATTTTTTGGATTTTTTTAAATTGGAGAGTTCACGGACAACACCAGTGATTTTTTAAAGTATTAAAACAACTAGAGATTTTTGGTGGAAACTAGCTGAAACAGAGAACTCTATTTGGAGTCTGTGTGATCGAATTTGAAAAATGCCTTTCATCGAGTAAAAGGAGTTTAGGCAAACAAGAAAAGAATTCCATCTGAAATAGGACCAACTTTGAAAGAGAAAGTTCCTTAATTTTTACAAAAGCAATCGTTGCAGACTGACAGCCCAAAACCTTCAGGGGAAGAGTTCTTTACCATTTGGCTTCTTAAAAACAGCTCTTGCATTTTAACTCGCCACTGTTTAGGATTGGCACTGAGGTTTTTCGCCGCTGTGGATAGCTGGTGATTGTGTCTGTTCTTATGAAACAGGCAGCTGTATGCCCACGATCATCACAATGGCTTCTAGCAAACCTGTTTCTGGAGTTAGAGCTAATGAAGGAGTCTAATTAGAACAAATGGTCTATTCAGAGAATTGGGACTCGTGGACAATAGGGAGCGTCTTTCCCTTTTTATTAGTAATTGGGGAGTAAGTGAGGCTCTTGTTAAGGACCTTAAAAGTTTGGTGCCCAAGGAGTCAGTTTGCCACATTAATTACTTTTACCCGAGAAATCTGTGTGGAGGACCAGGGTTGGAGGGGTACAGAAGCCCCGGCTCCCGGTAGCTGAAATGACCCCACCCCCAACTTCCATCGGCTGGGTCAGAGCTGCCCCCGGCTTAGCAAAGGCAGAGGCCTGGGTGGGGGAAGGGAGGGTGGCCAGAAAGGCTGGGAAGTCCCCAGCAAGTGTGCTAGCCAGGTGGGGACTTCAGAGACATGGCCGGTAGGGGCTTGGGAAGGGGCCCTATGTTCTCAGAGCCTCCTGTGGATACTTGGGAGGGCATGTACATCCCCCAAGGGAAGTGTGCGTTCCCAGTGGAGAGCATAGGGCCCCCCAAATTCTCTTTTGCTGGAGGGATTAGCTATAGATAAAGGGATTGCGATCCTACTGTCCCTACATGATTAATAGGAGCCCAGGGACCTGTGGAAGGAAGGAGTGTATGTGTATGTTGGGGGGGGGGCGGAGACGGGGAGAGAGAGGAGGGTAGGGGAGGAGAGCAAGGGTGGGAGATAGCTGAAAGCCAGGGCGAAACCATGCAGTTACTTTTAGTTGTTTACTGAGCAAGGCGAAAATCTAAACCATGCCTTCCACAATCAATGAAGGGATTGCCTGGGTTCCCGAGCTGAGCTGCCTAAATGAGCCTGGCATTCTGATAACCACAGGTGAGACCTGACATCAGCTTTTCCCTGGCTGGAACCACAGGAGAAAGGGATTCACCTCACTCCCAAGCCGGGGAAGGGAGCGGTGCGAGGGGGATTTAATTGTCTGCCTGGATGAATCGAAATGTCCTTTGAAAGCAAAGAAATCAAGAGAGATTGGCCTTTAATTGGCAAACTCTGCTGGTGAGAGAGAGGTGGCAATTAAAATGGAGAGAGGACAGAACACAGATCGGGTACCCTCTTCCTGCTGCCCGCCCTGTAATCAGCCCCAAGAGAGCATGGTCTCAGTAGTGTCCGAGGAGCTGATAGACGGTTTGGGAACCTGTGTCGCCGTGCTGTGCCCCACCTCAGTCTCACCCCCAGCGCTGGCCGGTCTGAGGGGGCACAGTTCACGCCAAACCTCCCTGCAGCTCCAGGAGTCACCACCGATCCTCAGGCCGTGGACATAGAGTGTGTGCTGGCCTAGAATCTAAGGCCCCCAATCCAAGTGTCCCTGAAATGATGCAGCAAAAGACCCCAACTCTGTAGGACACCAACTTCTCAAAGCAGACAAGCCAGGAAGCCTAGCTGCAGGGCCATAGAGAGAGGGGGCGATGTGTACTCTCGCAGAAGGCAGGCATGTGGGCCCCAGGGCCAGGCACACAGAGGGCACAGCCGTTCTTGTCACCCCTGCCAGCCTGCAGCCCCAGAGTGCATGCTATGTGTCCTCTCCTTGACAGTAGGCCTGCTGGGTGCAAGGCAACATCCGTGCACACACACACAGAGATGCTGGGGGACTGCATTTGGATACGGGGGTGCTGCCTTGGGCTGGTGGGCTGGGTGTGTGGGAGGCCAGCTGTTGGAGACCATGCATTCCAGCTGTGCTGTCACCTGTGTTGTCACAACACCAGGTGGGGGTCAGGGGGAGGTCAGAGGTCAGAGTCTCTTAGGACATTCCAGGCCCCTTGCCAGGTCTGGTGAGGAATAAGGCATTGGGGATGCAGCGCTGAAAGAAACCGGCATGGTGTAGCTCTCCCCTAGTCTGTCCCAGTACGGCCCCTGGTATTTTCTCTTTCTAATCACAGTGCTGGAGCCATCCAACCGCTGAGTGTCTGCGGCCTCCTCTCCCAGCAACGGCCAGCTGACCCCAGCTTCATCAGGGAGTAGAGTGCAGCCAGGTCTGGATAGACTCTTGGCTGGTTCTAGGGACATGGTCACAGGAAATGCGACCACACCCCCCTTCCTAATCTGTCCCGGGCACCCTGGCCCCACTCTTCTGAGCTCTTCCTGCTTCCCTCTACCTCCTCCCACATTCCAGACGTGCTCCTTCACTGACACAGCCCTAAACCCAAACCCAGAGCTCAGGTGAAGGCTGTTTCCCACTGCTGTGACCCAGGGGGCCAGAGCCCCGAGTCTGGGAAGCAAACAAGTGAAGTTTACAGAGCACACAGCTCAGACTGGGGCTCAGCACCAATCACCCAGGAACTCTGACTCCCACCAGTGGGGGCTGAGAAGCTTAGCCCAAAGCGACCTCAGGGGATACCTGCACCCTGGGGAGCCCCACTCCATGGTGGGGTCAGAGTTGTGATGAGGAAATAAGATGGGCCAGCTGTGGAGGTGTGTGCACTGTAATACCAGCACTGGGAGGCTGAGGCAGGAGGATCTCAAGTTCAAGTCCCACCTGGGTAACTTAGCAAGACCCTGTCTCAAAACAAAGAATAAAAATGGCTGGGGATGTAGCTCAGTGTGAAGGACCTGGATGCAATCCCAAGAGAAAGTAAGAAGGAAGTAGAAAGAGAGAAAGACTCTGTGTGTGTGTGTGTGTGTGTGTGTGTGTGTGTGTGTGTTAGACATTAGAGGGCCATAAGAATCCCATCATGGTAGAACACCAAGAATCAAAATTTCTGCCAAGAAATAGACTCACTTCTCTGTGTAGAAGGCAATTTTTTTCAACCAGCAAGATGGTAATTGAAATTATAACTTCTTTCAGCTCGTGAAGTGCACAATGTACTAATATAAATACATGAATGAATGAATGAATGAATGAAAATGTAGCTAAGAATTGCAAAATAAAGGGAAAGTCAGTCTCCTTTACTTTAGACTGAGAATGGGTTTCAAAAAGTAAGCTAAGCAGAAAGCCCTGAGCAGACTTTGTATTTTATAGCAGAGACCGCAAGCTGATGTCCTGGTCTTTTTTGGAGTGTTGGCGATAGCTCCCAGTCCCTGTTCTGGCTGGTGTCCCCAACTCCACTGGGAGGACAGTCACAGAATTAGGTTCCTCTCAGGGGTCCTGTCCTGAGCTTTGCTTCTTCCAAACATTCCCAAGACAACAATTTAAATTTTCTAGTGGTTTAATGCTCATGACTTAGAATTAGGAATGGTACACTCTTCTTTCAGCAAATGAGAATTTCCCCCACGAAACCCATGACAATTATGCCTGCTTTCTGAAAAAGAGACCTAGGAGTGAAAAGATTGCATTTGTATGGAAATAGCAACTCTAGGTCCACATGCACGCAGTTCTGCTTTGATTTGCTGGGCTCCTGCCCATCCTGGTCCAAAAACACCCCTGCTTTTCCTTGAACCTGAGTTTTATTGTTTTCAGTGAGTGAAACAATGCAAACCCTGATTTGCTTGGGAAGAAAATCTAGTTCTTAACATTCAAGCAAGTGTATGTGGGTTTGCAAAGGTAACAACTGAAAACAGTCGACTTTCACTCCAAAGGCCCAGAGCTACTCCTCGGATCTCACTTTACACATCCAAGCTTTTGGGGCTGACATTCTCCTTCTCACCTGATGCTTACGTCAGATAGAGTACTGCAGGCTTCACGCCCTATACCATTAGCAACCTGGACACCTCCAATTAGCAAGAGGGGGTCGAACCCCAGGCACTGGCCCTGGGGAGCCCCAAGGACTCTAGCTGTGCCTGAATGTAGCTTAATTTGTGTTGCCTCTTTTGTCACTTGCAGGTATTAGCTGTACTAGATAACAGAGAGACAGACAGAAACAGACACATACACACAGACAGAGAGAGAGAGAGAGAGAGAGAGAGAGACAGAGAGAGAGAGAGAGAGAGGCTGGCTGAGCAAGCTGAGCTTCTCTAACGTGAGCCTGGTGCTGACAGTTCATTTGGAGATCTGAGGAGATCTCGGCTCCGAGGAGCAGCCGCTAACACACCCCTGTCTGCTTTCCCTGCCGCAAGAAGCACTTCAGCCCAAGGTGGCCTCCTGCCCCGCAGAGGAGAAGAGGACTCACAGGAGATCAGGCGACGGCCTAGGGTGCAGGGTGGGGGAGGGGAGAGGAGCATCACCTCCTGTCTGGCAAGGGGGACGGGGCGGAATTACAGCTTGTAAAAGAAGCCTCCATCAGTCTCCCAGGAGACAGCCGGCCGCAACTTGGGTGTTCCCCGCTTGTTAGCCTCAGCCATAATTGGCCTCTCCTCCCATCCCACACTGTTGGTTTTCTGTGTGTGGCTTTTGGTGTGAGCGTGTTAGGTCATCAACAAACACAAAGGAGGGAGGGCGTGAGGGGGGACACACATGATTGTTTTAAAGAAGAAAGGAGAAAAGGGATAAGAGTGTGGGCAGGAAGGCTGCAAACAGAATGCGGGAGATGCCCCAGGATTTAGGCCTCCGAGCAACCCCTGGAGCGACAGGGTTGGGAAGTCCCTGAGAGTTCTGTCCCGAGCCGAGGCGAGCCGAGGCCACTGGGAGCTGGGGCCCCGCTGAGCTCACTGGTGACACGGGCAGGCCAGGAGTGTTTTGTTTGCTCCGCCTGCCCATATCGGACGCATCTCATCCAAAAAGAATTTTTCAGAGCTCTCAGTCAAGGTGACCTGCTCTGGAAGGGGGCTGCATATCAAGGGACAGCCAGGACACCCGGGTGCCAGGCCCTTGGCTTTTCCTCATCCCTTTTTAAGTTTCTCCCGACCTCGTTAGCTGTGTGTCTGTCCCCACCTCTTCCTTTGGCAGAGGACAACCGGTCCCAGGCCACGAGACATGCTATCTGAGGTCTGTCAGGACCTATCCAGGAGGACTGAAACACAGCGTGCAGCCTGTGCTCAGCCAGGGCACCCAGATACGGTCCCAGCCCCTTTCCTCTTTATTTACCTTAAAAAGAACATTTGACCCATGTAAGCAATAAATGTCCTTAAATTGAGCTGCAAACTTTTGGGGATCTTTTTCCTTGTTTTGTGTGTTCGTAGCTTTTAGCTTCACTCTCCAACCTGTGGCTGGCCGGGGTCTCCAGGTGCTGCTCCCCGGCTGGTGGCCAGGCCGTCCCAAGTGGGCAAAGCACTCCAGGGCTGACACCTGCTCTTCTATCACCGCAGGGGCAGCAAGCTGGGGCCACCAGTGCTGGGGGTGCGGCTGTGTTCTGGAGATAGGACTTGGGCCTGCAGGCTGGCTGGGCTGCCGCTGCTCAGCAGCCCCAGGTCCACAGCGGTAGGGGCGGGGGCGGGGGCGGTTGCCGGGGGTGGGGTAGAAACCTCTTTCCTTTTCCCTTCCCCCTGATCTTGCAGGGCGAAGAGCCTCAGAAAAGGCTTTGCCATGTTTGGGGACACCCAGTGCCTCCAGCCAGGAGCACATGGGACCCCTGGGTGCTGGAGGCTGAACGGTACCTCTGGAGCCTGCCTGGCCACTGCCTCCACCCTGCCCTGCTCGGCCCATCTCTCCACTCTCCCGCCCCACCCCCGCCTGGAAAGGCCCCTAAAGCGCGGAGAGCTGGCTGCTCTGTATAAGCCGGAGGGGCCAGAGATAAAGATCAGGCGTTTAAATTGGCCATTTGAAAGATTACATCTTTTCAGCGAGGGTCTTTCTTTCAAAACTCGCAGTGAATTAAGGGCCGCGGCTACGCTGCACCCGGCTCTCAAAGGCCGGCACCTTTTAATTCAGCCGTGGAGTGGGCTGGGCTAGGTGACCGGGCGCCATCAAAGGCCCAAGGAGAGGCCGTGGGGCGACACTCGTCTAATGACAAGTAATCGACGGATTCGAGGCCCAGCATTACCAGCGGAACGGGAGGCATTAATTATTTAAAAACGATTAGCCTTGCCTTGCATCCTGCAGGCGCTCCACCTCGCTGGGGATGATCACCAGCCACGCAAGGCGGAGGCCGAACCGAGGCGGTGGGTGCGTCCTCTCGAGCCTCGGGACGGTGGGCACGAGCGGCAGCCGAGGCCACGACGGGGCCACCTATAATGCGCACAAACAAAAGTGTGCCAGCAACCCTAAGCCCACGCATCCATCGCGACCAATCCCTAAATACCAGGGTTAGGGATCTGGTGACTGCGGCACCAGCAGAGCGGTCCACTTGGGGTGGCGGGCAATTTCCGTAAGCCAAGGACCTGGTGCATCCCAGCGCCTGACAAACCGCATTATAAACCATCTGGGCAGGGCCCCGTAGCATGCCTGACGCCTGAGCTTAAAAATGGAAGACCCTGGGAAGGCGCGGCGTGGAGGGGGCGTGTTGGAGAGGTTGGTCCCCGGGGAAAGCCTTTTCTGTACCCCGCCCTCGAAAGCCAAGCGTCCTGGCAGCTGAGACGCTGTTGCTTTTCCTAGGTCTGCACCTCCCGCAGGCAGCGAAAGCGTGCCCGATTTTGCCGGGTCCTAGACGGTTCTGCGCCAAGTCCGGCGCACGATAGCGAGCTCGGGCACCTGACGACTGGGTTGCTGGGAGAATGAGGTAACAAAAGGCCCCGCGGCCAGCTTTGGGCTTCCTGACGTGGGCCCAGCTCTCGTCCCCGAGGCTCCCACACTGCTCGCGACGGAGCCCGCCTGTGCATAAAGGCATCAAGCGCTTCCTGCGCTGGAGCTCAAGTCGCTCGCCCCTTGGAAAGGAGCTGCCCCTCCCCTGCGCCCTGCCACGACCCCTGCCGCCCACGCCGGGCCACACCCGCAAGAAGCCGAGCCCAGACCCCAGCGGGGCGTGCAGTAGGCAAGTGGCTGCGTTCGGATCTCCCCCGCGCTCCACACCGGGCAGCCTGTTTCCTGATGATTTCACTCTCTAAGCCATCTCCGCACGGTCCTGTGAATCGAGTCCCCCGCCCTAGTAGTAGCAGGAGACTGTTAAAGTGCCTCAGGGCCCTGCTAGACCCCAACTGCGCTCTGACCTAGACCGATCGCCTTTGCACGTCGCGCAGCCTGGAACCCTCTCCCACCCTGGCGCCTTCCTGGCCCCCGCCGAGCGTCGCGGGCCCCTGCGGGGAGAGCACCCGGCCAGGCGGGGAGCCGCGCGCTCCCTACCTGCGTGGCCTGGGCTGCCGGAGCGTCCAGTGCGAGGAGGGAGGCGGCCGACTGCTCAGAGCCCGGGCATCCCTGCATTTATTTGAGCTCAAACCCAGCGACTGTTGACTTTAGCACACAAAGCAAAGATTTCACTGCCCGCTAGTTTAAAAATGAATATTTTACCAAGATATCGATCAGCGTTATAAAATTCAGTTAAGTACAATGGGATCTTGGCAAAAAAAAATAAAGGAGGGGGAGGCAATATAATATCTGTGCAAATTTGCTGAGGTGTGACGTGGCGTGGGGAGTTCACCCTCCTGGAATTCGGATCCAGCATGTTTTTTTCGGTTGTTTACTGACTTTGTTTATTCACACATCACGGTTGCTTAAACCCGCGCGCGGAAGGAAGGTGCGGGGAGGCGGACGGGAGAGAGGGGGCGCGCTGCACCCCGCAAGAAGCGGAGCCGGGCGGGCGGAGGCTAAGGGGCGCCCACTCCGAACCGGGGGGAGGGGTCGCGGACGGCACTGAAGGCAGCGAAGCCAGGAGGCGCCGCTCTGACCTTCTCTTCGTGTATGCGTGCGCGGACTCTGCTCCCGGCAAGATCAGTGGAGGGGGCGCACTAAGTAGTTTAAAACGACCCTCGCACAATGAGCGAGCGGTAGGGAACACAGCAGGTTAGGGCCGCGCTTTCAGCCCTCATTGTCCTGCACTCGGCCCCGGCCCTGCCTCTCCGCTCTTTCGCCACGGGAGCCTTTTATGTGATAATGAAACACATTTCTGGCCAGGCTCGCGACGTGTGTGTCCTTGCTGGAGGAGAGACGGCCTGATTGCTGGCCTAGGCAACCCCCCCCCCCCGTTTCTCTTCCTTGTGTTCTTTGGGACAATGTGGTATGTTAAAAAGGGGGATTTGAGGGCGGGGGTGGAGAAGCAGCCCCCTCCCAGCGCGTGGGAAGGCCCGGGAGTAGGAGGGGCGGAGACCACAAGGAGGTGTCCGAGGCGGGACGCCTCAGTGACACCCCCGGTTTCTGCAGTCGGGAAGCCCGATTTCAAAGCTGGAGTCTAGGCTTGGGAAACGGAAGCACGGAGTCTGAGCTTCTGGGGCCCCAGTGCGATTTTACTGCGCACGAACTAGAGGTGCGCGCCCTAGACAGTTGCTGGCAGACCTGCGGAGGTGGGATCAAAACCCATGCTGGGCTGCTCTGCTCAGAGCCAGGGTTTCCACTGCATCCAAGCCATCAAGGAGGAGAGGGAACAGTTTGGAAAAAATCTATTTTGGGAAAGCAAGAACCAAAGAATGAAAAAGAGGAAAGAAAAGGAGAAGAAAAGAAAAGAAAATATATCCTGGGTCCTCATACTTTTGGAGTTTCCTAGAAGACTCACAAAATATCCTCACCCACTGGGCTGCAATCCCACACTGCCAGCCTGGAATCCTGGCCCAGCAGTATGCTTTTGGGGGTCTCAGGGCTTGCTACGAGGTAGGGGACAGATCTTAAAACACTGGCATCCCCCACCAGCCAAGATCCTTTGACAGATGGCACCGGGTACCCTTACCTCTGCCCTAGTCCCACATACACCTCACATTTACAAAGGAGAGGTGGAATGTCACTCAGCTGCCCCATCTAGCCAGGTGTGCACAGGGCACAAGACATGCTGGTGACATGGACACACAGCCCAGAGCACCTGGCCCGGTTCCCATTCCACAGGAAGCTACCAGGACCAGCTCGGCACTAGGAATCGACAAAGGCAGCCCAGGCTCAGTGGCTCCCATGAGGCCTAGGTAGAAACACAGCAGGTACAGGTGAAGGCCAGGCTTCCCCAGGACCAGGCAGTCCTGGACACATCCAGGCTGGGCCGCCTTCTACAGCCCAGGTTGACTGCTGAGACAGGAGACTGGTTTTCTCCTAGCTTTAAAAACAAACCTGCCAGAATGGTCTGCAGGGGACTGTGTTTCACTGTGTGCACAATTAAAAGTCCAGACGGGAAGCAGTCACAGAAAGACTGAGAGCTTCGTGGGGCTGGACTTGCAGGGGTGTGGGAGTGAGCAAGCTGGTGCCTGAGTTACCCTGAGCCATTCTGGAGAAGCAGGTGGCTCAGGGATGGAGGCGTGGTGAGAGGGACAGGAGCATGAGAGGAGAACTAGGACCTTGGCCGTGGCTGCTGTGTACTCACGGTTAAAAAAAAAAAAACCTTAACTTGGACATTTTAATAAAATGCTGGAAAAACAACAGCTTGCTCCCCCAACCACATAAAACTTGCCACCAGCCACTCTACCTCCCTCTTGGACTAATTTTAAATTTGTTTATTTTCAAAGTCAGATAAAAAAAAGAAAAAGGAGAAAGAAAGAAAATCTTGAGGAAAAGATTCAAGGGATAAAACCGACAATAACACTTTAATATAGATCTGCAGAACTCTGGGCCTGGTTGCCAGAATACACATTTATAAGCCATAAATAAAGCACGCAGAAACCATAAATTAATCTGACCCGAGACCTGGATTTCACTGTGTGGAGGATGGGGACGCATTTTTTTTCTTTTTCTTGGTCACTTACAACAGACCCTTACATCATTTGTTTTTCTGTCTTTTAAAACAATAGTACAACCCTCTGGATCTCTGTTAAAACTACATGGTTTTACACCGAGTCACTCACAAAAGTTTTTTTTTTTTTTTTAAAGTAAATCTTCCCTGCAACAACAGCAATGGAGAACAACAACAAAAAAAAGTCGGGGTCTGCAGGTGCTGAGAGAAGCAGGAGTCTACAGAGTGGGAACCAAAGGCTTTTTTCTTTTCCTCTTTCCCGCTCCCTTCTTTATACAGAATGACGAGCATCAGCGTGGCCATCTGTGGGGAGCTCAGGCTTCGGAGAAAGTGAGCCTGCTCAGAGAAGGCTGTTTGGGGCAGAAGTGTTCTGGGTCTCTCCTCCTTTGCACCTCCTGGAACCCCCGTCCCTGGAGCCTCTACCGGCTTCCTCTGTCTCTTTCTCTCTCATCCTTCGCTCGGGCTGCTGAAGCCAGCTGGGCCTGCAGCTGTCCTCTTAGGAGGAGTTCATGATGGGTCTTGAGTACACGCCCTGGTAGTACGAAGTGTCCGCCGCCAGGGGCGAGGCATCCAGGCCCGCTTTGTTCGTGACCGGGCCCATGGCCAAGCTGCCGGGCATGGGGGACCCATAGCCAGGGTAGTGCATCACCTGTTCATAGGCCTTGAGGTCCATTTTGTGCGGCTGGTGATGGTGGTGGCTGTGGTGGTGCTGCTGCTCCGAGGACATGAGGTTGTTGATGGAGAAGGGGTGGTTGAAGGCATAGTGGTGCTCGGGCTTCAGGTGTGCCTCGGGCGGCAGGCCAGGGTGGTGCGCAGGGCCCAGCAGGTGTGCCGCGGAGGAGGGCTGCTGCCCTGGGGAGGGTGCGGGCTCTGAGGGGCTCAGTGCTGCTGAGGGGGGCGCCTTCAGCTCCCCAAGGGCCCCGCGCTTGTGCTCCTGGCAGGGCGAAGCACTTGAGTGAGGCGACTCCGTGCCTACTGGCGTCTCCGGGGCCGGCCCTGAGGGCTCCCCCAGCGGAGCCTGGGTGGCCGCAGTCCCCGCCGCACTCTTCTTGCCACCACCGGCCGCCTCCTTCAGTGCCAGCTGCTTCTCGCATTTGAAGCGCTTCTGGCGGCGTAGGTAGCAGCCATTCTCGAACATGTTGCCCGAGTCGGGGTGCAGGGTCCAGAAGGAGCCCTTGCCGGGCTTGTCCGGGGAGCGTGGCACTTTGAGGAAGCAGTCATTGAAGGATAGCGAGTGGCGGATGGAGTTTTGCCAGCGCTGCTGGTTCTGCCGGTAGAAGGGGAAGAGGTCCATGATCCACTGGTAGATCTCGCTCAGCGTCAGCATCTTGTTGGGGCTCTGCTGGATGGCCATGGTGATGAGTGAGATGTACGAGTAGGGCGGCTTGGCGTGCGTGTAGCTGCGCCGGTAAGTCTTGGGGTCGCGCGCACGGCTCAGCCCCGCCTGCCCGTACATGGGGCTCATGGAGTTCATGTTGGCGTAGGGCGCCAGGCCGCCCATGGCCCCTGCCGCCTGCCCACCGAGCGGACTCAGGCTGGGGCTCAGGTGCGGCCCCATGCCCGTCACGCCGGCTGCACCGGCGGAGCCCCCCATGCCGGCCATGGGGCCGGCGCCCGGGGACATGCCCGCCAGGGACGGGCTCATGCCAGCGCCCACGTACGAGGACATGTTCATGGAGCCCGCGCCCATGTTGCCCGAGCCGCTGCCCATGGCGGCCGCCGACATGCTCATGTACGTGTTCATGCCGTTCATGCCCAGGCCGGCGTTCATGTTGCTCACGGAGGAGTAGCCCTGCGGACAGAGCCAGGAAGGGGGACAGCGTTAGCGCCGCGCCTTCAAGGTGCCCACACACCATCGCCCTTCCAGCCCCGGCCCGGTCTACAGGCTGCCTCGAGGGAGGGTGCGCCTCCCTTGGGCCCTGGTCAGGAGTGCATTTCTCCGGAGCGAACCGCGCGCACCCCTGGGGAGATGGCCGGCGGGGCGCGGCCAGTCCGGGCGGGTGGCAGGCTCCCAGCGCTTCGGCGCCTCGCCCAGATCCTTGGACAGCGGCTTCACGGAGAGCGGAGAGCGCGCCCTCCCTCTCCAGACTCGCCCCAAACTCTCCCGCCCTAGCGGTGAGCGGGCGCTGCAGCCCGGAGTCCCTGGACATGGCCACCTACAGTCCCAAAAACCAAGTACTGGGATCCCGCCTGGGGTGGCACAAGTGTAGACTGTCCTTGGGCCCCGCTTGCCCGAGTTCTTCCCGTGACCCCCTCCCTGCCCCGGGGGAGCCGGGGCGCTGTCTCTGGCTCAGAGTGGGGAACGGGGGAGGCTCGGAGCGCTGGGGACGGAACCCTGGCGGCGGGGCTTCGCAGCCGCCAACTTTCTTTCTCTTCGTGTTAAGTCTGTGACTCTGCCTCCACCGTGGCCCGGCTAGGCTCGGGCCCACCTCTCCTCTTCCGCCCCCCACCCTCTCCGGCCGACCTCCCACCCCTCCCCAGCCGCGCGCCGCCAAACATAACTCTGTTAGGATAGTGCGTGGCGCGGCCACGGAGAGGATTTGGAGGCGCCGCAAGTCAATATTTGATCACAAAGTTAATATTATCTCAAGGCTAACAGTGTGTCGTATAAAAAAGAGACCCATTTGAGCCGAAGGAGGGCGGAAAAGGCGGTTGTCCGCGCGGGCCGGGTGGGGGGCGGTGCGCGCCGGGCCGCGATCCCGGGTCCCGCCGCCCGCCGCGCCCCGGCCCCGCGCGCTCACCTCGGGCTCGGCGTAGTAGCTGCTCCAGTCGGACGGCTCGTGTCCTTCCATCTTCACGGCTCCCAGCATACTGGAGGCCGAGTGCATGGCAGTTTAAAATTTAACAGCCACAACAAACGACCGGCAGTCCGCCCCCACCCCCACCCTCTTAAAAAAAAAAAGCCGCTGGCGTCCGGGTCCCTCCTCCCCGCGCTCGCGCTCCCGCCGCGCCGCGCTGCGCCGCGCCGTTCAATACCGGCCGGCCTGGGCTGTGGCTGAGGGCGCACGGTTGGGCGCGGAGGCAGGGTCCGAGGAGCCCCGGAGGCTGCGCCGAGCCCCGCTGTTTGGGCGCCCGCGCCGCGCTGCTCCGCGCTCCGGCTGCCGAGAGGAGGCTGAGGCAGGCAGTGGCGACCGCCCCGCGGCGGCGGGAAGCTGGCGGCGCGGGGGCGGGCGGGGGGAGCTCAGGAGGAGGGGGAGGAGGTGTGGACCGTGCGGCGGACAAGTGCCGCAGTGACGTGGGCGGCTGGTGATATAGCGCGGCGCGCGGCGCGGGCCTCCAATCCCCAGACCCGGGCAGCCCATTTGAATAATCAGCTCACACCTAGGTGAGACGCAGCGCAGGCCGGCGCCCGCACCTGCCCCTCGGCGCCCCGCACCCCGACCTCCGCGCCCCACACCTGGCCGGCCAGGGAGGCGCGCGCATGGGGCTCTGGGGAGGGCAAGCCTTGTCCTTCGGGGTCTCTGGGACGCCCACCATGCGCCAAGGCACCGGAAGAGCCACCGATCGGCCCGGGCTGCGTCCCCGCCCTGCCCCTGAGCACCAAACGCCCCCCGGCGCGCGCCTCCAAAGTCGAGTCCGGCCTAGGAGCCCCGCGGAACTTCGGCTAAACCAGATTTATTTATCCCGGCTTCTGCGCTCCCGGTGCACATTCTGTGTCATAAAAACAAGCAGGTGACAGCCAATTTGCAAAAAGCTGTCGTATTTAGAAAAACTGTGTACACACCTTGACCGCCCGCCGGAACTCCCAGCAGGCCCTGCCCCGTGACAGTTAGATCCCGAGCGCCTGCGACCGCGGGCATGGCCTGGCCTACTCGCTGTCCGCCGGCCCCCGGCCCCTCCCGCCCGCGGCCCTGGCGGCTCGCTGCGGCCGGCCGACGGTTGGGAGGCTGCGATTTGTCTCTGACAGTCAAGGTTACTTTTCCGGTCATGAGCAAGGTGCCCAGAGCGTTTGGTAACTAAAACAAACAGGACAGGTGGGGTGGGGCAGGAGGAGAGAGAGAAAACGGATGATGCAGGGTGTGTGAGTTGGCTTCAGGAGGGTCCCTGTCCTCTCTGCCCACCAGAGGGGCTTTTTATGAAAACTAGAAACTGCAGCTACCACACACTTTACTGCCCTTCCAGCTGGGTGCAGAACGGCTGCCTGTCCTGGGTCAGCCATCCACGGCCACTAAGGCCTCTGCCAGCCTGGAGCTGGGTGCTGAGGCATACAGGTGCTGAGAGGGAAGCTTTTGCTCTCTTGGTTCTGAGCACCTGGCCCAGGCCTGGGACCCAGCCCTGTGTGCCTCCTCCCAGACCTGGACAAGAAACAAAACAGCGGATCTGGCCCACCTGGCCCGAATCGGGCTGAGGGTAGCAGAAGACAGCTGTGAGCAGACAGAGAGCCAAGATGAAAAACACAGGCCTGCCGAGGGTCAGGCTGGAAGGTGGACCTCGCGGGCCGCGGGGGGAGGGGACCTCATCCCCAGACCTGGCCTCCAGGGCTGCACGAGTTTGGATTCCATCCTTGGTCACGGAAACCTAATGGTTCAGGCAGTCTGTAGGGAAGGCATTCCTCGCCCTCCCCTTGCGTACTGGGCGACCCAAGCCAAAGTTTGCTTTCAGCACAAGCCAGCGCCCGGCTGTGTAAGCGCAGGGGCGAAGATGGGAATGTGGAAGGGGAGCCCGAGAGCCCAGCGTCATCCAGGGCACCCTGGGTGGGTGGAGCCATCAGCGCCATTCAGAGCGTTGAAAGGGGTTGCGAAGGGGCCCAGGCAGGCGCCACTTTACAAAGCTTTCTGCGCTGGCCTGGGCAGGAAGACAGCTGCGAACCACACAGCAAGCGTCCCCAAATGGACGCAGGGCACGCTCCACCCCACGCCGGGCACGCAGAGGACGGCAACCCAGGCAGCTTCCCGCCATCTCTGACTAGAACCCTCGAGGCTCCTGCTCCATGGGGCGCGCTGGGAGCTCTCAGCCTTGGGCACCCTTTCTGCTGTTGCTCCCGATTGAAATTTTAGTCACAGAAATTATTCCAAAAGCCAAAAAGAGCCCCAGGCTCAGTGAGTGGAGGTCCTGACCCTTCCAAAGAGGGGACTCCCGTGGCCGGAACGGGCATCCGGGCGCGCTGGATACGGCTTCCACGGTGACAGCGCGCCCCCTGTCGGCCCCGCAACCGCAGACCCACCCGCGTCCTCAGCCCACGCTAGCAAATAATCCGGCATCTGGGCGTCTTCTCTGGGTCTCTCCGACTCCCCCACCCACCCCGTAACAACAACAACACTGCAGGATGCATTGCTTTGGAGCTCCTTGAAATTCTGTCCAGCCCGAACTGGCCTCGGGTCCCCGGGGACTCTGGCGGCAGGCAGGGCTGGCTGGGCTGGGCCGACTCACGAGCTCTCAGCTCCGCGGTCCCGGGAGGCGTGTGGGCCCCTGCGAGGGGCGCAGTGTCGGCCCAGCGCCTGGGGTTCTCCCGCCTTACCCAGTACTGGCTTCGGGATGCCACCTCCCCCTGCACACCGGGTGCTCAGAGCTTGGATTTGTAAAGGGTTATTCAGAGCTCTGGCGCGGAAGCGCAGGCTGGAATGCTGTAAATTGCTCCGGAGCTTCTCTCCAGGAAAAAGTTTGCAGGAGCTGGGCTGCGAACAGATGTTTCCCTGATCCCCCTTCCGTTAGACCTCACCTAGGGCTGAGACCCACGAAGCTCTCCTTTGTCTGGTCCTGTCCTTCCCTTCCTCTCCTTCTCTGTACTGAAGCTGCCTTATAATCAGCGACTGTGCTCAGTTTGCAGTTTTATTCTGGATGTTACCGTGATGGCAAAGGGGGCTATGACTTGGGCTCAAATCCAGGCCACCTCTGCCACCCCTTGGAAGGTAGCTGGGAGCCTGTGTCCCTTAGCAAAACGCCTCTCAGGACCAGCTTCATCAGTGAAGCCAGCTGGAGGGGATGTCACCAACAGAACTGACTTCCTTAGGCCGCAGCCCATCAAATGCCAAGGGGAAAATAATGAAAGGCCGAGTCCTCTGATCAATACTCCAGGTGGCCAAGCCCGTCGGAGAGTAAATATCCAGGAAAGGCCTTGCTCGAGGCTCTGACTTGTGTGTGTGTGTGTGGAGGGGTGTGCTTTCCCTGCATGTTGGGGAAGGAAACGACACTGGAAGTTTGTGAAAGCAACCTTTCCACTTCTGAGCAAGCTTTTTAGTGATAGAAACCAGATGCGCACACAGCTCCTAATTTCCAGGGGGATTTTCCCAGCAAATCCCCCATCTCAGTGAAGAAGGGGTGTGCCTATAATCAACACCTCACTTCGGGTAGGTGGGTGATTTCTGAAATGTATTTTTAAAACTCAAGCCATCAGGAATGTGCGTGCTCGGCACAGAGTACATGTCTCGATGCGTCTCTTCACAGTTCTGGGGTCCGGATGTGGCAGTGGGGAGGCCCACCAAGGGCAGCAGCTGAGAAGCCTGGAGCCAGGAGAGCACTGGGATGGAGGGGTGTGAGGTGCAGCCTAGTAAACAATCCACTGCTCCTGCACAAGTTCCAAGAAAAAGAAGCGGCACAAGTAATAGTGAGAAATTAAAACAAGAGCGAAGGCAGTGACCCCACTGGGCTGAAATAGAGCTCAGTGGGGACTGTGCCAGCAGTTCAGACCCCGGGATCCATCCCCAACACCAAAAGCCGAAGTGGAATTTTAAAACCCTGACTGTGTGCCAGTGGTAGAATCGTATCTTCAGGCTTCATTTTCCTCCAGGGTAACTATACTGTTTTCATATCGTTATTGTGCAATTATTACATTCTCTTACTGAAACGTGTAGAAAGGTGATCAGCCCTCATGTTAAGTAAACTCCACGAAAATAAATGGTACAAATATTCGCTCAGTTGTGATCCTCAAAAGATCAGGGCAGCTACTGCCCAAACCAGCAAGAGCTTTGTGTCCTGAAAAAGTGAATCCTCTTTGTTTCTCTAATGGGACTCCATGGCCTGATGGGGTGGCCTTTTCTGCAGGGAAGGACAAGAAGTATCCACAGCAGCACCATGCAGTCCCCAGCGTGGGCCTCCGTCTCCCTTCGATGAGAAGCAGGAGAAGCAGCAGCGTTTACACAGCTGTCTCCCTGCATGCAGAGCCCAACTGCTGCTGGGAAGGCTGGGTGTGGGCACGGGCACTCACCTCCACAGGTGACCCCTCGCCCCTCTGCAGCGGTCTGCACAGGAAGCGGAACTCCGCCCTCTTGGGTTCCCAGTCTGACATGTATTTCTAGTGTGCATTCAAACCCCTGTCCTCCGAAGCTGCCTTTTAGCACATTTCTGGAGTGTGGGCCTCTCATGGCAGGTAACTGAGATCATTAGAAGAAGTAAAAATAAAGACAAGACAATTTTAGTAGCAATAATAACATGCCAGTGTGAGTGAGAACAAAGGCTCCTTTGAGGATGCTTAAATTAGATGCTTCTGCATCTGTGGTCCTGGGAGGTGTTTCACCCATTTGCGTGTTATTCTTGGGGGAAGTCTCAGTTATTCTTGCCAGAAAGGCAAGCAGAAAACTTTATTAAGGACAGGAGTACTGTGGACTCACTGAGACACAACTGAAGTGCCAGGCCCCAACCACTTTCTCTGCGTTACCCAGGAAGCCATTGAGAAGTGGGTGACCAATGATGGGTGACGGTTTTGATATTTGGGATGTGTCTGTGTTAGTACTGTCAGTTTGGCTTCCCAAGGTGATCCCAGGGAAATGACAGTGGGGGGGGGGGTTGGGTGAGAGTTTCTCAGAGAGGGTCCTGGGCACATCAGGGGCCAAGGTGCTGAGCTGACTTTTATGCGCATAGGGATCCCTGCTGACCTCATTAAAATGTGGTTAAAATGTGGTTCTGATCTGCAGGGGGAGTGGGCTTCCTGAGGGCCCTGCAGGTGGCTCAGAACCCCCTGGGGCCCACTGAGCACTAGTAGGTGACCTTGGTTTCCAACACCCTTTGTTTTCACTGCTCTCTGCTTATACCCTCCAGCAAGTCTGCAGCACACACAAACACATTTGAACATGAGTATGGATGCACACACGTGCACACATGCTTCTTAGCCAGTTTTTCTTACTTTGCCCACCTGTACTCGGGTCCCTACCTCCTTCTTCCCCCTAAGCCATGCTCTCCAAAGATTGGGACCTCCCAGGTTGATCTAGAAGAAAAGGGACCTGGAGTGGTAGCAGCCCAGGCAGGTGTCCCCTGCTATAGCCCTGTCCACTAGCCACAGCCCTTGTAGGCCTCTGCAGCAGAAGGAGGCAGTGGCCAGGTGGCCTGCATGGGTGTCCACTCTGGCAGGGACAGGGCTTCCCATCTCCCAGACCTCCCAGACCTCTTCCCTGACCCCAGTGGCCATTTAAGAAACAAAACAGGAAGATGGAACTGCTAACAAAAGTGTCAAGCAGGTCCCTGTGGGTGGAGTTTGGAGTGAGGCTTGTCTGCCCCTTGGGGAAGACCTGGGTCTCCTTGGAAGACATCTGGGGAGGGCTTTTCTTTCACAAAGTTTGAAACCTGAGACCCCACAATGACCCCCTTGTCAAGCACAACCTTTTCCTTGGTGTGCCTCCCCAATATCTTCCAGTAGGTGTAACAAGAAATGTTCAGGAATTAAAGTTGGGGCCCAGAAGTGAGAACAAAGAGTTCGCATGTTCTTGCTATGCTCACTCTGCCTGCAGCTGGCACTGCTGGTGATGGGCCTGGTATCACCCTCCGGTGTGTGAACTGCTAATAGGAAGGGGGCCCTTCTGTGGGTGAGCTCTTCTTCACGTGCACTAATGCTGGTGGGGAACCCATCGAGTGCTGTGAAGCACAGGTGCCAATGACTTAGGCAACTTTAGGCTCACAGGCACATGGATTAGGGACCCCAAAGCCGGTGAGGCCTGGAGTAGAGTTGTGCTGGGCTCCCTGTGTGGAGCTGGGCAGAAAACAAAGCTCGTTTTTCTCGCAGCCCTTTTCACAGCCAACTGATCCTCGCCAACCAGGTGGCTCTGTGAGTCTGGCATCCAGGATTCCACAGTGGCACTGGCTGTGTTGTGAGAGACTGGGGTAGAAGTCCTCTTCAGGGAGGTCTGGAGGACCTGTCACCCTCCAAATGAGCTTAGATGTGCCCTAGGTGTGAAACATGCAAAACTATCCCCACCAGCTTTCCAAATTAAGTACTAAGTGGCTGCTAATGATGAAGACCTTCAGTTAGTGACCATTGTGGCCATGCCTGTGGCAGACCCCCACCTTCTCCACAGTCCTTTGAGTTAGGTAAGACTGAAAAGAGGGGGCTCTATCCCCAGTTCTTTCATTCTTTCCCCACTTTTATTATGTTAAATTTAGGAATATAGATTTAAAAAATATTTTTATATTCTCAAGCGTTCCTTCTACTTTCTCCTTCCTAGCGCCCAGGCTCTGGGAGGGTAAATGAGGTTATGTGTACTCATGTGTATATGTGTGCATGTGTGTATGTATGTGTGTGCATATGTGTGTGTATGTCTGTGTTCGTGTGTATGTGTGCGCGCGCGTACGTGTGTGTATTCCCAACAGACCTGCAATCACATGGACCTCTCACACAGGGACCCCTAGGGCCGAGGTGGGGAGCCGCCTTGGCTCACCCGGCCTTCTAGCCATAACCAGCCCTGGAGATAGAGTCACTTTGTAATGTTTTCTTCCTACCCAGAAGACTTCTGCTGGTGACAGAGAAGTGATCAGGAGCCCAGGAGAAAGGAAACTAGATGCCCACAGGTAGTGTCCAGGGGGCCAGAACCTATGATTTGCATGTGTAGAGGTGTGCACGTGCTTTGTCCTCATAGTTTATCTACAGAGTGCAAAGATCTTCACTTTAGAAAACTATGGTTAAATAAACAATAACCTAATTTTATCATGGAACATCGCACAACTGTTATAAAGGACGATATGAATACCACTGAACTCACACAGAAAATAGTTGCTTTGTTTCATTTTTTTAGCTTAATATTTTGCGGCGCTGTGGGTTAAAGCCAGGCTATTGCATGTGCCGAGTGAGCACCCTTACCCTGAGCTGCGACCTGGCACATAAGCATTTTAGAGTGAGTGGCTGAGCAGCTGCCGAATGTGATTAATCTGACTTAATATTTGTAATAGTAACCTTGACTGTCACTGCCCATGCAGGTTTTGAAGTCGACACACCAAACTCTCCACCTTAACCTGCCTAGAAGCTGGAACTTGGGAGGGGCGGGCGAGGGCTCCTGCTTCTTATTTTGTACCTGCCTTGCCTTTTATAAGGTCTCTTCTGTTCTTGCCATGGAATAACCTTCAGCACAGGCCAGTGTGGGCTCCACCACTGCGGAGCTGCATCCTGCATACCTGTCCTTGGTAACTGAAACACGCACTTTCCTGCATGTCCTTTCAGAGAGAATGAGCAGAATCCCTGGATGAACAGAATCTCTGCTTGAAGGAGGCAGAATCAGATCAGGAACACTCATGGGCTGGAGAAGTGAAGGAGGAAGCAGAAGCACCAAGGCTTGATAATTCTAAAGAGAAAAAAGTGGACACCACGGAGAAAATTCAGGGAACCAGAAAGTACTTAGACTGCCATGGTTCTTAATTGCTTATGATCCTCAGGAAGTGAAGGAATTGAAGTGCAGCCTCTGCGTGGTTTCATTTAATTAATATTTATGACTACAGAGGAAAATTAAATAAGGTAAACGGTGTAATTTTAAGCAGCCCATGGTCACAGTCAGCAGAACTCACCACAGATTCAGAAGTCAGAATTATGAATGCTCTGGGAATGTGTGGTCTCAGCTATCTTCATTTCATTTCTCTTGTTAGTTGAGACCTCCAGTACCAACATCTTAAAATACCACACTGACTGTTACCCATTTTTGCACATTTTTTCTGTCTTTATGATAAGAGGTCTGAAGGAACAGCTAAGAGCATGGGACCAAAGATGTTTTCGTTGTACCTGTCTGTAATTTCTCTCTTGGGTGCTTCTATAGTGCATACCTGTCAGGTGCACATCCCCTGCATCACTGATAATTTTGGTCTTACCTTTGGGGAACAGATAATTGATGAGAGAGCCTCCTTTCATTTAATTAAGAACCCAGGCCACAAAGTTGGCTCAACTTCTGTAGTCTAAGAAATGTTTCTTGGTTGGTTGGGCAGATGGATGGATGGATGGATGGACGGATGGATGGATGATGGATAGAGGGGTGGGTGGATGGGTGTATGGGTGGATGATGGATAGATGGGTGGGTGGATGGATGATGGATAGAGGGGTGAGTGGATGGGTGGATGATGTATGGATGGGTGGGTGGATGGATGGATGGGTGGATGGATAGATAATAGGTGGATGGATGGATGGATGGATGGATGGATAGATGGGTGATGGATGGATGGTTGATGGATAGATGGCTCAGTCTTGCTGAGCATCTGACATTCAAGGAAGGTGCACACCCATGGAGAGCTGTCCATACCCGATGTGAGCTCCTGGGTTGGGCACTGCAGCACAGGGGTCTCAGCTGTTAAGAGATCCCCAGCCCTCTGTGGCTGGGGCAGGAGCTGCTACCATTAAACATAGGATGGGTAGTGCCTCGCCCTCAGCCTTTGGTCCAGCTCCTTAGTCATAAAACAAGGTAATGGCAAATACCTTCTAACTGTTGTAAGGTTTGAACACAGCTTGATTCTAGTTCTCAGATGGTGTCTTCCAGAATAGCTAGCATGGAGGAAGTAGGCACAAATAGTATTCATGGTTATCTTCAGCCCTGCACTCCAGACCTGACTCCCTAGTGTGGAGAGGACAAAATGTCCTCCAGCTCCCTCAAGACACAACTGGCCCCCTGAGTTTGGTTTTTCAGGTTCACAGTTGGTGAACCACCGTAGAGAGCACACATTATCTTCTGTGATGGTCTTTCCAGTGAACTGCTTAGAAAGACACCTCCAGCCTCTCAAACGTCACTGCTTCAGGTTTTAGCAGAATTGGAGCAAGGAGGTTGATGTCAGTGGATCCAGGATGGAGAGCATATCTGGGGTTCACGCAGAGAATAGACCAGAGGGGAAGGTTCTGCTATCCAACCCTAAACCATTTTGCCACCAAACATGGGTGCTGTGCTGTGATAGCAGCCACCATGCATGAGAAGGCGCAGCCTACTTCCAGGGCCATCTCTACAAAGCCCTGGTGGAATTTCTCCTGTCTTTGTAAGAACTCTCACTCTCCAGCCTCAAGTTTACTTTAAACCCCCAGCCTTTGATTACAGCCCCCCAACCCCGGTCAATGCGATCTTAAATCAGTCACAAGACCCTGCAGAATTTGTCTGGAAAACCTGCTCTCTCTTTATTTTATCACTGGCTCATTAGCCTTTCCCATAATTGAGTTTTATGTTCTAGACATTAATCATTTTAATTTTAAGACTAGATAGCACCTGAAGGACTACTTTCCATTTCCTAAGCTCCTTTAAGACAGTACTAAGCAGAGCCTTAACTTGGGTTGATGAAAAATCCATATACAAGCCTGAGATGTTTCAGATTTTATGATCTGAGCATTAAAAGAAAGAACTGAGCCCTTGATTCATATTCTATTCCATTCCAAGCACAGCCATGCAGAAGGGATTTGCATGTTTAACACAGCATTCGGAACAACTCTCATAATGAACCTTCAGGACCTTTGAAGGGAAATTGCTATTCATCCTCACTGCGTACTCCAGTGTGCTGATTGGGTGCTGGGGCCCATTGGCAGCCAATCGTAAGGTGTCCAGTGGAGACCTAACACCGGTGCAGTGCCCACAGGTTCCTTCTCCAAAACCATCTAACAGGAAGCACCTTCCTTGCTAGGGATCAGAACCCCAGAGACATCTTCCCATTTCCTTATTTCCTGTAGGTAACTGCACAGATCATAACCATCTCTCTAAGAAAACATGCTGGAAAGTGGGCTGGGAAGGGACAAGATTCATAGGAAATCCTGCAAAAAATGTTGGTGGTGCTAGAACTGTAGCCTGTCCTGTATATGGGGAAGCAATGGTTACATTTACTTAATATGGCACAAGGAGAGGGGAAGACACCGAAATCCTTCTCGCTGGAGCAGCAGATTCCCTAGGGCCTGAAACCCCCAGCTCTCTTTTGCTTAGTTGGACTCATTTGCATTGCTTTCTCTGTAACTATCAACATGATGGGCAGGACCACTGCCTGTGATGCCTGCAGAGTCATCTTCCCCTTCTCTGATGCTACTGTTGGGCCTATGGTGGTCTCATTCAATGGCACCCATTGGCTGAAGAGAGAAATTGGCGCATGACAGTGAGTGTGAACCTCAGAGTCAAGACTTAACTTGAGGCTCTGGTTTTGTTACTTCTTCATTCAGTGACACTGGGTTGGTACTCATTTCTCAAAGAAGATGAGAAAGGCTGCTCCTTCCTCCAAGCAGCACAGAGATTGCATCAATCACCTTTCCCACTGCTAGAACACAATGCCCAACATTTGCAACTCAATGGAGGAGTGGCTCATGATTTCAGAGTATTCAGTTCATGGTGGGCTCTAAGGCAGGGGCACCATGGTGGGCTCCAAGGCAGGGGCATCATGGCAGAAAGCAGCTGCACAGCAGCCAGGAAGCACAGCACAAGGGAAGGATAGCAAGAGGAAGGGACCAGGGACCTTACAACAGTCCCAAGGTCACAGCCCTATGATCCACCCAGAAACACCCGAGACATCCGCTTTACTAACTCCTTAAAGGACTCCCAGGCCAATCAAGTTGACAGCCCATCTGGACCGTCCCAGAGATCATCCCTGCAGAGCACACAATGACTGTTAACCACCACCTGTAACACACAGTAAGGCTTCTGTCTGTGTCCGCTGTCTCAGGGAGTGGACATGGCTGGGTAGATTTTCACAGGACTTCGAAGGGGTCTCATTTAAGCCACAGGTTGCTTGGTGACCAAGAAATTCTCTTTGAGGTGCGTAAATGGTGGGGCCATCCGGAGCAGCTGAAAGTCTTGCCTTTGTCACCTGCGCTGCTCACTGTGTAGCCAGGTGCTTCCTCCAGAAGGAGAGACCTAGCCTAGGATGTTCCTCTTCCCAGGATGGGTGACATTTCCTCCTGTAAACCTGGAAGCTTAACAACCACCACCACTTACCACCACCACCACTCCACCACATGTTGGGGAGGGACCAGGGTTCTAAGGAGATATGGTGGAGCCCAGTCGTACCTCCCAGTGACATGGAAAACCAGCTCTTCTGACTCAACACAAGCATTTATGTTTCAATGGCTATTCCTAAAACAGCAAAAGTCAGCTTGCTACAATTTATGAAAGACACTGGGGGCAGACTTAGGTGACCGGGCCTCACCCCAGGCTCTGTCTCTTGGGAGCTCGGTGATCCTGAGTGAGTTGGTCGATTTTACCACCTGAGCCACGAGGCCGCGCTGAGCTGTGGCTGCCCATGACCTGGGCTCAGTGAGGAGGGAAAGGTTGGAAGCTCAAACCATTTGAGTTTTTTGGGGCATGGAAAGAGCTGATTATCACAAGGGTTTGATTTTTACAAAGGCACACATTTGTTGATGAGGACCGAGGACAAAGCTTTGTTACCGAAAACACTAACACTAACTTGTTTGTTGATGCATAAGTGTCCTTCTCTTTCAGCCTTTCTACTATGAAAAAGGCTCCGTGAGCCAAGGGTGAAGATTCTTCCTAGCTCAGGGCTTCTTAGCATCCCTGGTCACCCAAAAATCATATTAAAAGGCAGACTCTGGGTCAGCAGGGAGGTGGAGTGGCGGAGTGAAGTTGGGACCAACGTGTGGGTTTCTGGAAAGCTTCCAGGTGCCATCAACCTTCAGGCACCAAAGGCTGAGATCTCTCTATGACTGGAATTTTCTAAGCACTTCCATTTGTTTATTTACTGGGGGTACCAAAGATTGGATCTGGACTGCACACTGAGTTATAGCTCTAACCCTTTAAAAAATGTTTTTTGAATTTTGAGACAGGCTACCGCTAAGTCATTAATGTTGGGTCTCAAACTTGTGATCTCCTTGCCTTGGTCTCCAGGAGTGCTGGATTTTCAGGCAGGGGCCACCTTGCTAGTCCCAATCAATTTTAAAATAAAGCTAGCTTTCACTACCCAAACATAGAATAAATTAATTCACATGCATTTTACTACATGCATTACCTAATAACAACAGCAATAAATATGACATTTTCTTGTCCTTTAAAATTGAGCACTGCATTTTGTGTTTTCTAGACTTCTGAGTTTCTATTTGTGTGTCAAGCTTATGGTTAATTGTGAAAAAGAGCAACGTGTATGTTTGTATGTGTCTACTTTTTTCTCTGTGTGTGTGTGTGTGCTGGTGCTATGATGCCACCATTTCAGTGGGGCCCTCAAAATTCCTATGTTGAAATCCCAACCACAAACACTTCCGGAAGTGACTGTATGTGGAGGAGAGACCTTCAAAGATGTAACTAATGCTAACTGAATTCGTTAGGGTGGGTTCTAGTCCTGTATGTTTGGCTAGTGCACAGACACAGAGTGACCACCATGCAGAGACCAGGAGAAGGCACCATCTACAAGCCACACGGACTGACCTTTGCAAAACCAGCCCCATGGACACCTTGATCTCATTCCGGTGGTCTCAACAGTCACAAGAAAACAAATCTCTGTTGTTTAAGCTCCTCTGACTGTGGTACACAAGGAGAGGCACCCATCATAGTGAATGGCTGATCCAAGGGGAGCTATAAATTCTCCGAGTTCCACAGGTTCTTGCTGAGTGCATTTGCTGCATGAGGCTGTTCCAAGTATCCTGGCGAACGTGACCCGTGGCCCTGCCCTTTATGCACCATGCACACAGGAAGTAGGAAAAGTGCTGGGATGACTCCAGGAGGAGGCTGGCTAGGTGTGGGTGGGAGGGACAAGTGCTTGTCCTGAGGGGCTCAGGGGCACAGCCATGCCCTGGAGCCGGGAGCACAGCTAAGCACAGGGAGGCAGGAGATGGCCTGCTGGGCGGGGCCTGGAAGGGATCTGGGACTGTGCTCCAGTGAGCAAGGGCAGTCAGGGAAGGCTTTTAAGTGGACAGGTCACATGAGTCTAAGGTGGAAGACAAAGCCTGTAAAAGCGTCAAGTATCTAGAGCCAGCATGTGCTGGACACTGGCAGACAGACATCGAGACAGACCAGGTGCCAGGTTTCCGAGAAGAGAGGCCAGGCGAGGGGTCCACAGCCTGAAAGGGGGTTCCTCCCCAACCCTGGCAACTTGCTTTTGCTTTGCTTCTTTCCACTGGCAGAGAAATGCTTCACTGTCAGGCAGCTGGCACAGCATGTGGCTGGGCTCTGGGGGGACCTAGCCCTGGCAGTGAGATCATTAGCATGGGGACAATGGGTCAGTCTCAGAGAGAAGCACTTGAGAATGGAGAGGCAGGAAATGAGTGGGTCCACTGAAGATAAAGTGCAATGACAATCTTCCCACTCCTTATCAGTCTTGGCAGCAGGACGCAGGGCCTGCTAACTGGATTTGCACTGAGTAGTTCACCTTCCCCTTGGCTGGGACACCGCTGACAGGCGCTGAGCTCTGCACCTGGTGGCCCCTGAAAGGTGAATGTCCTGTGTGAGGGCACAAATGAGCGTTAGCAGGAGAGGCCTGCAACCCGGCCTCCCCTACCAGTCCTGCACCCGCAGGCGTCTAAGCACTCTGTCCTGGCTGCCTTGGGTTTCTCTGTTCCTTACTGATTTCATTCATTCTTTCTTTATTCTTGCCTTTGACTTACGAAAAAGCCAGAAACGCATCTTCTCAGGCCTCTGAAGACTGGAAGTGGCGCTCAAGTGCCAACCCCATCAGGTTCCGGTGCCGGTTCTCTCCGGGCTTCCAGGGCAAGTGGCTCACCCCGGCTTTCCCTGGAGACAGAGATGGCTTTCTCTCTTCTTCTTCCAAGGCCACCAGCCACATCCATGGGGGGCCCTTCCCTTAGGGCCCCATACACCTTTGACCACCTCCCGAGACCCCTTTCCAAATACAGTCACACTGGCGGCCAGGGCTTCAGTGTGGGCATCAGGAAGACGCAGTTCTACCCAGATCAGGCAATGAGATGTAACAAGGAGACACACTGACACTAGCAGCAAGACCCTCACTCACTCCCTGTTCCTTTGACTGCTAAAAGTGGCTCTTCCATCCCTGGCTCCCTCCCTGGTCCTCCCTTGGATCTTCAGGCTCGGCCCCATCCTCCCATCAGAAGAAGGCTTTGCCCAAACCCCTCCCTGGCCAGTGTCCTGGGGCATAGCCCTGAGCTGAGGGCTCTGAGGTGGCTTCACAGGTCATGTGAGCCATAAAGGCTGGACCTGTCTGGAGCCCAGTTGCTGCACCCCACTGAGAAGGTATCTGCTCCCCATCCTGGCTGTGGTGGGAGAAACCCGTATCCCTGAGAGGTGCAGGGACCCACTGGCAGGCCTGTGTGAAGCTGACCACACAGGAGGCCCTCAGCACAGAGCCTGGGCCCTGAGGTCCCTACTGGCTCGGAAGCTTTCCATGTCTGGATTTGCAGGCATCTGCTTTCCTGACCAAGACTCAGGTTGGGGAGCTGGCATGTGAGCCGGGTGTAACCTCATCGACAGAAAGAGTGGCCTTCCCTGTATTTGCACCTATCAAAGACGTCACAGCCCAGTAACTCTCAGGGCAGATGATGAAATTCCCTCAAACCATTGTCAAATAAAAAACTCTGGTTTCCAGTTTGCAAAACCACCTCCATTCAGAATTCAGGGAGGCTGAGGCCAAAGCAACACTTTTCTTCTAAAAATATCTACACTAGGATTAGAACAGTTAAAAGGATTACTAACACAAAGAAGCCCTGGAATTTTGGGGAATGGCATTTGCATTTGCAAAATGATTTGCCACCAGACCCACCAGGTAGCACTTCACGGAAACCCAGAAGCCGGTTTTGAATATCTAAATCATTTTTCTTCAGCATCCAAATCCATAGTAAAATCTATGTCCTAGCTGTCTGCAGTTGACGTCGCACATGCTCCTGGAAGTGCTGAGTAATTCTAATGCATAATTCCGAGCTGGGGCTCAGTCATATTTATTGGCCTCACCTCGATCCCCTGAACCAGCGTATTGTCCAGAAGGCTCCTCAGTTCAGCTGTCCCAGTCCTGTGGCCACCTTCTCTGGTTGCCAAAGCCCTCGCACTGCCCGAAATAACTCGCAGTTCGCCGCAGAGGGGTCTGGGCTGCCGGAGATGGCAGCGTCCCCCCGTTTCTTCATTCAGGATTTCTCCCCTCAAAGGGCACTTTGTGCTGCCTGCCTGAGTCCTTCTCCAGCATGTGTGACTCTGAAATGAATTCGCACTGAAAGTGCTTGTGGAGTGGTTATGCTCCCAACTGTAATTTGGACCCAAGGAATGAATATTTTATACTCAACGAATCACTGAAGATTTGTGAAAGGTTTTTAAAAATAAAATGAATGCGCTCATTATTGTTGGCACAAGAAGACGATAGCTGGAGGGAAACAAAAATACTGCACAAGCCCTCAATCACTGGGCTTTCAAAACTGGACCTGGACGTGTCCGGGGAGACCAGGAGGGCTGTGGTGAGGACACAGTGTCCTCCAGGGCAGACAAGTGCCCCAAAGAAGGGGACTAGGAAATAAAAACAGGAGCTCCGCGGCGGGCTCCCATCTCATTTTGAACCAGCCCAGACTCCAGGGGTGTCGCTTCAGGAGGCGCTGTCCGTGCCCTGGCAGAAAAGAGGCGTCAGCCTGGGAAGCAGCCCTCAGATGCCTGCGGCTTCCTCCCACTGCAAAAATAGATTCAGAAAATAATCCAGTGTTTGGCAAGGTCCCTGTTGAGACCGAGAGCCCTCATGGTCCCTGCACACTGCCTGTGTGTGTCCCAGTAAACCAAGGGTTTCGTGAGCTCATGCGGGACTTCAAAGGTGTTCAGCACAGCTGAGACAAAAAAACTAATCCATGCAAGTGAGCTGCTTCCTTTTTTCCCCTTCTCGACAGGTGTGAGGTTCATACTCCTGCTGGCATCTTTGGTTTGTACTGAAGGATCCCGCTCAGCAGTTTTCACTGGGCGGAGCTTTGGTTTAAAAGAAGGAGAGAATAGAAGGGAAACTGGGCTGTGTGACCTTTTCAGCCCGACCACACGCAGGGGGACAGCATCCTCAGATGCCCAAGTTCTTTCCGGGAGGATGGTCCAGTCACAAATCAGTTCTGACATTCATCTTTTAGTAGCACTTGGCGATTTGTTGGCGGAGGGGAGGGTGGAGGTTTCTGAATTGGCTGAGGTGTTTGTCAAGTCCTGAGCCCCAGGGCGCCTTGCGTTTCACCCTTTAGCAGACGTTTATAAGCAAAGCATCTTTTTTATTTTTTTTTTGCAACAAAATATATTTAACTTTATTTTTTAGCATGCTTTACTACTTTCACATATTTTGTCTCCAAAGATTCCATTGAATTAAGGTCAATTAATATTAACATTTTAAAATATTTATTTATTTATTTATGGAGTAGAAAATGAAATCCAGTGCATGCTAGAAAAGCACTCTATCAGTGAGCTACATGCCCTCCGTTATGTCACCGTTTTTAATGAAGATGTTGTTGTGGGTTGTTTTATAAGAATGTATGAGATTATTGTATTTTAAAAATTATAAAGAACATGCAAAGCACATGGGCCTTGGCCTTAATTTTTTCTTCTTTAGGTTGCAGCAAGATGATTGCTACAATGTTGCACCTTCAGACTTCCTGTCTGAGGTTCATGGCAAGATCAGGGAGCTAAGGACGAGCCACACAAGCTGCATCAGCCTCATCTGTTTAATAAAGTAAAACTTTTCCCAGAAGCACCCTGCTTAGCTCGTTTTAGTCTCATTAGCTGGAAATGAATTAGACAGTCTCCCTGTTTATAACTACATTTACACATAATTGTTTTTTTTTTTTTTTTTTTTTCAGATCATGGACCTTCCCAGTAGAGCAGTTGACATTTGTTTGTTAATCCATAAAATTATATCCACAAATTTAACATGTATCCTGGGAAAGACACTACTTTTTTATCTTTGTCCCCAGAGATTCTATTCTGATTGTCCAAACCTTCCTGGGACCCTGGTTCCTTTAAATAGAGTCAATCCAAGAGGATTCTGTAAAAATTCAGCACTGTGCAATAACAACACTTTTGTCATGAAGGATTAGATACCATTTTTACCCACTATACAGGCAGGGATACTACAGCTATTTAATGGGAGATTTGACCAAAGTTTGGTTAAAATGTGCCCTTGTAGTCTGGCTGTGGGTGCCCAATGGGTGCAGTCTTTGAGGACAGGTAGGGGTGCATAGCCTTTGACCCCGTGATGACGGTACTAGTGATTTACCTACCCTAGAGGAAGGAACAAAGGGTTATTGCTGAATTTACTTTGTGCAAAAGTGGAAAGAACATCCAAGCCAGAGGGGACCAGCTCTGGGCTGTGAGTCCTGCTTGCACTTAATGGGTGGATGGACAGGGTGGGTGTATGTGTGCATGCGTGTATACAGGCCTCCACAGTGATCAGTGCTGAGAAAACAGAAAAGGAGCTTGGCGGGCAATGTTTAACCGCACTTGTGTAAGGCGGTACATAGGTGCACACTTGTATGTGCAGAATTCCTGAAAAAGCAGAGAAGAAATTGTTATGACTGACGATTTCCAAGTATGGAACTGAGGGACTGAGGAGAGCTGTGGGAGAGTGTATTTGTTATTCTATATTCGTTTACTTTGTTTTTAAAATAAATTGTGTTTGTGCATTATTTTATTATAATCATGCTTGTTTAATTTTTTAATAAGCAAAAGGCCCCACTAGGCCATGACTCTGCGTTTCCTGATTTAATCGAGACTCTGTGTTTCTGCTCAGCCTCTCCTACAACTCCCTGTGCTGAGCCCTCCAGCACTCTGTCCTATGGGAGGGAGCAACATCCCAGAAATACCCGTGCCTGATCTTGTCCCCTGGGATGGCTCCTTGGTCTCTGTCTACACAGTCCTAGAGACATTTTATAGCCATGGTATTACTTTTCTTTCTCTACGTGACAAATCGCCACAAACTTGGTAGTTTAAAGCAATTTTATCATCTCCCAGGTTCTAGAGCAGGAGTCGTGATGTGTGACAAGACCCCAGGGGCTGAGTTCACAGTGTGGGCTTAAGCAGTTCCCTTTTGAGGCTGGGCTAGTATTTTAGTTAATTTTCTCATTGCTGGATAAAATCCCCAATATCCAAAATTAAAGGAGGAAAGTTTTATTTCAGCTCACAGTTTGTAGAGGTTTCCTGCTGGCTCCAAAGCAGGGTGGCGTGGCAGAGGGGTATGGGAGAGGAGAAACAGTCCATGGCAGGGTGGGCAGCAAGCAGGAAGCAGCAGGAAGTGGTGGCTTCCCTTCCTCTTTTGTCCCATCCTGGGCACAAGCCTTTTGGGTGGTATCACATACTCCCAGGGTGGGTCTTCCCATTATCCACATCACAACTACGATAAACCAATTAATGGTCTAATCCAGTAATACATACACTTAATCCCAGTATCATACACTCTAGATTCAGCCCAACCTAAGAGCACTGAGGCTTTGGGGGACATCTGGATACAGTAACACTGGAGAAGGACCCACACTGAGGTCCTAAGATTATTGGTTGGAGCCTGTCTTGGATCCTTGCCATGGGCTTCCAGCCTGGACCCCGGTTCCATCAAAGCCATTAGCAAGAGAGGTATGCCAGTGGTAAGGTAACCGTGGCAGCCAATTCATTACTCATCTTTCTGTTAGAATCCAGTCACAGGTCTCACCCTCTTTCAAGCAGAGGGGACTACACAGGGGCATGGATACCATAGTGGGGAGAATGGGGGTCCCCTTAGACTTTGCCAGTCACGAATCCACAGGATTGACATGTTGGGAGGATAAATGAACCCTGTCAGAAAACCCTGAGAGCCACAGACAGCTTTCCCTGCACTGTCTTCATCCTTCTGCTTCCTTCCCACTTTCTGGGAAGTTCTTTGCCCATCGTGTGCTCAGCTCTGGGCCTCCTTCCCTGCGTTTCATCTGGTGATGTTGCCTGTGTTGAAAGATTCATTTTGTTTCTTCCTTGTCTGCATCCCCGTGTCTAGCCCTGGGGAATGTGACTTGGAAAAGGGGGTGGGACATCTGAGTGTCCCCTTCATGCCCTTGTCCCCCTGCTTCCCACCTGTCCCGTGACCCTCTGGTTTTCTTCCTGGAGGTAGTGGTCACTGAAGTCCTCCAGCACCGGTCACCTGCCTCTCATCAGAGCTTAGGATGGAGAGCATGAGGTCGCCTGCCCTCATTCACCATGGCTTCTGCAGGACCGGAGCTCAGGGAATCCTCTAAAAACTACAATGAGACAAATGATCACATGAGCTACAGTCCTCAATGTGCCCCTGACAACCCCCTCTGTGCCCTTACCCTTCCACACAGCCCACCTTGGGTGCCGTATGCCTGTGCCCCCAAGCCTGGCTCTGCTGGTGCCTCGGGCACCTGTGTGGCAGCATCTAAGTTGAGGGCCAGGTCTCCATTGGTCCTCCTGACCCTCAAGGGCTACATGCTGTGGAGCTGGTTTGCCCTTCCCTCCCTGCCTCCTGCCCCTGCACGGGTGATGGTGGCCGATGTCCAGATGTATCTGGACACAGCTGTGAGACATGGACACTGGAGACCATCCCTCTCTGCCTGTGCACTGGGTAATGACAGTGGCAATGGTTGGTGACTGTAAGCATGAAGTCACCTCACTGAGAACCCACCGTGTGACAGTTGGCCAGTCGGAGCCTTCACTGCCTCAGAGAGCCCTCTGCTCGGGAGCCTGAACCCTCACCAGGGCGAAAGTCTTGCCCCAAACCAGGCAGGTGCCAGTGTGTTTCTAAGCCAGCTTATTAGGAGAATGTCAGTGAAAATAACTTTAATAGCGCTTTTGCATTAGGAGGAAGCTTTAATGAAAACACAGTTTTAACATAATTAGATTGAACTGGCCCAGCACTGTACACATAATCTGTAATGATCTCACTTAAGCTCACCTAGTACCTTGACAAGTCATTGCCATAAGCGTTGAAGAAATGGATTTCTAATATTTGATTTTTCCTATTGTTTATTCAAAATTTAATTTCACCACTATAATTTGCAATACAGGAGTCATTAAGGCAACACCTTTCTCATTACTGTAACAAGAAGACCCGTTCAAACAAAGGCACTTGGAGAGCTTAGACTTCCCACGGCTGCAGGCCTCCCTGAAGCCAGCCACGGCTTTTTGGTCTCCGGGACAGGCACTCTTCCCCTGGGAAGAACCTAGCTCATGTTTCATTGTAAGTCCTCCTTGAAAACTACACTTTTCATGGCCTTTTATCTACAGTCTTTCTATACAAACCAATGCTTAATTCCCATCTACCTTTCTCTGTCTTCTGTGACGATCATGGGCAAAGGACAGTGGAGCACCAGAAGTTCTTCTACTGAAAGGGATGATGTCCTGCCCTGCATAATTCACACCTGGATTTGTCCCTGCCGCTGGGAGACTGGGACAGCAAGTACACAACAAGGATATTTTTGCCACTGGGCCGGGAGGTCCCAGACGGTTATGCAGAGGGGGTAATTAGGTCTTGGTTTGCGTGAATGACACCTTTCCATGAGCCTGGCGGTGACCTGGAGGCAGATGCGCCCGGCGCTGTGTGGGCTGAGGACGTGGCAGGCTGAGTACTCAGCGGCCCCACTTGCAGGCCATGTTGCCCTGGGCTTCTTTCTCAACTTCCTTGGACCCTCATGTCCTTGTCTTTGAACAGAGGACCAGTGAAATGGCACTCCGCCCTGTCCTAGAGATTTAGTGTCTCACAAGCAAATTCATACCTAAAATTTGTTGGTTCTAGTTGAGACAGGAAGTGGGGTTCTTTTTGTCCTGCTCTCTGGACTCCCCAATTTCTAAGGTAGCTGGTGTCCTCTTCCTAGACTCAAACAGGGTTGGGACTCTGCGAACCTGGATGAGGAACGGGGACACTGCAGGAGAAGGCCACCTCAGCGTCACCTCAGTGTCCCCTCAGTGTGTGGGAACAAGGGGCAGGCGAAGGTGTGTGCCAGAACAAGCTTGATTCTGGGACTGGAAAGAAGCCCCCCCCCCCGCCCCCACGAGTCTTCCTGCTGCACCCCCTGCCCTGTGCTCGGGGCTTTGCTTCCCCTGCCCAGTCTTATGCCAGCCCAGCCACGCAGGAGCTCCTGGTGCAAGGCTAAGCCTTAGCTTTGCTTCCCCTCGTGCTCTGCCTAAGCCTCAGGCACCAGCCAGCCCTCCATCCAGGCCCTCATTCGAACCATCCAGCATCTCTGCTGATGCCAGGGCGACTCCCAGTGCTGCTACAAGTGCATCCCTCTGCTCTGTGAAGCCACCGACAGGTACTGGGTGAGTCTATGGTGTGAACCCCATCCCATCCCTCCCCCTCTTGTAGCTCCTGTACTTTCTCACTAAACTTAGAGTCAAAGTGCTGCCGAAACATGTGTTCTGCCATCCTCAGTCTGAAGTTGGACCTCAGTGACGAGTGCACCTGCACTTGAGAGCTGGTGGGAAGCAAGGTCTGGGGTAGGGCGGGCTGGCGTTCTCTGCGCTCTGACCCAACACTGCTGTACCCCAACCATGAGTCCGGACAGGCCCTGAGCTCAAGCACCAGCCCACGGCCCGGGGTGCCACTAAGCAGCAGGACAGCAGAGGCGCTCGTATTGCAGCTCACTTTGGCAGGGAGCCCTTCCACGCCTGTCGGAGGGGACCTAGGACACTGAGGTCCACACCTGGCCTGTGCTGGGTGTGCACAGCTGCTGTCTCATTACCCCGAGTTTTGTGGGAAAATCTTGCTTAGACACATGCTGTCGTTTACTCCCATCACTGCAAACCCGTCCTCTAAAAAGGCTGACGCAGGTTAGAGGAGTCACAACCGCACCAGCCAAAACCCAAAGTCTGTCCCCTCATATCTAGCAGCAAGGCCTTCCTTCTACGTAACAGGGAATTAATGTCCTGAAGACTCACCAGGGGCTGTGAGGGTAAAAATGAGTAACATATCTGTCAGTCATCCTAGCACTCTTGAAGGCTGAGGCAGGAAGAACCCAAGTTTTAGCCCAGCCTGAACAACTTATTTAGCTAACTTAGAGTTAGTGAGCTCCATCTTGAAACTTAAACAAAAATGAAAAAAAGCTGAGAATGTAGCTCAATGTGAAGGCCCTGGGTTCAATCCTCAGGACCGTTTGCATGCGTGCACACGCGCGCGCGCACACACGTGCATGCACGCACACATGCACACGGGATTACTGTCCTAGAGGTGACCCCTAGAGTCACAGTAGGAGCGAGGGTCTGGTTTGTATCTAAGGGAATCTTCAGCTGTATATGAGTTACAGGGATGGGGCCATAGCTGCACAATTTTTCCTTTGTTCCAGCTTAAATTCATGAATCCTTTTACACCTCCGCTCCCCGGTTGTAAACACAGGAAGATGATGTCTTCTATCAGTACCAGGTGTTGAGTGGGTGAGCAGGTTGGGGTCCTCCTGGACACTTGGCCTCCGAGGTCTCCTCTTCCTTCCCACATCAAGTGAGTGTCTCAGTCCTGGAGCTGGAGGCCAGGTCCCTGGGTGGGATGCAGGCTGGGCTCTGTGCAGAGCCCCGTCTGTCTGGGAGGGAAGCTGGACCAGGAGCAGGAGAGACCCACCGGATGCCTGCCTCATGCTTCAGGACTGAGTGTCTCTTGGATGCAGGGGTGCAGATCGGCCGTCCGCACACACACACAGCACCGCGCTGAGAATTCACGCAGCCCTGGGCAGATAATGCAGCCCAGAATAATAATACAGTGTGGAACAGGAAACTAGGAACAGATTCAGACTTACAGTAATGTGAAATTGGAAAAATACAGGAGAATGAAGTTTGTAAGATTTGGAAAATGATTGACACGTAAATGACAGGACTGCTGTGACTGCTGTGGACATGTTCTGTTTTCAGCTGACAATCAATTGCGGTCATTGTTCTCTTCCCCAGTCCCCAGCCGGTTAATTGGTTTATTGACTGGCAGATGGATGTTCACTGCTGGGGCGGAACCAGAGCTCCACCCAGTCCTCCGTCCACTGGTCAGAGGCAAGGGTCAGAGGAGGCCCTGGAGGAAGCTGAAATTATTCTGACCCCTACAGTCTTCCCTGGAAATGAGAGGAGGCCCAGTGTCCTTGCCGCCTGTGTCCAGGGTGCACTGCGTCAGAGCTACTCGTGCCGCCACCATGCAAATCCAACACTCAAGAAAGGTGGCGCACTGAGTGTGCCGTGTTCACACTCACTGGGAGCCCGGCCGGGTTTGGAACTTACCCGAGGCCAGCGCCTTCTTTTCTCCCCAGAGAGAAGTGCTTTTCAGTCTGCACCGGTCGGGGCTCCCCTCACTCATACCCTGATGGTAGGCACTGCGCCACCGCTGCACTGATGTCTCTGGACTGCTGTTACCCACGTGCCAGGCAGGCCAGGGCAGGGGTGCTGACCGGTCAGGGCGTGAATGTATCTGAGCCGGCATTTGGCCCGGGCCAGTGGGGCTGCACTGTCTCCAGGAGGCACCTTTGTGGTTATGTGGAAATAACTTATGCTTCATTTTTGTTGTTGCCTGTGAAACTTTTATTTCTTCCTTCTTTCCCATCTTTATTTCAGATCGTATTTTGGTTGAGTTGCTGTGTCCCCTCCTGCACCTGGCTGTTAGCATCTGCCTTGGTACCTCACTCCACGTGTGAAAGACATAAGGAGAAAAGGGCTCCCTGTTCATCTCTACCACGTGGCACGTCTGGAAGGAAAACACTCCTCTCCCTCTGACAGAGTCCCAGACGTACCCATCGCATGGAACCCGGCTTCCCGTGATGGCATCCTTGTTCGTGTGCCTCTGGCCTCTTCTAAGGTAAACAAAATAGAGGAGAGGGTGGCAAATTCAATTCTTCCTAAATCTCCTCAAATCATCATCATCTCGGTTCCATCGCCAGCACCCCCCCCCAAAAAAAGACAAAAAAGTAAAATAAAAGGAAATCGTCACCATCTCTGTGGCATGGTGCTGGCCAGTTCTGCCGGTACAGGCTCTCAGGGTGCCACAAGGAAGGAGATGCCGGCTGTTCCTTTTTGTGGTGCATAAAACAGACAGGACACACGGGGCTGCATGAAGGCTATAAAACCGATGGTCATGCGGGGAAGATTTTCACCCATTCCTACTGAGCCATTCCGGTACAAAATGATTGTTTTTAATTGAGTGTAAAATACCAGGCTCCTTAGTAATATAAAATAATTGTCCACCCATTCATTTTCTGGTATTTTCCTGGGATCCTTGGAGAGACACAAAGTCAGGACTTCTCAGGAGGGTGCCACATGCGGGATGTATGGAACCGACATTGGCTGATGCTGACGTAGGGGTGGGAGAAGGACCCTCAGCTTCCCAATGTCCACAGGCTGCTCCCTCCAACCAGAGAGGAAAGAGACCCAGTATTGTGTCCAAGGCCAAAGTGTTTGACACACTATGTAATTTTTTATGAGTTAATTTGTTGCAACAATTGCTAGCTTGTGGCCTGAATTGAGAATAGGCTGTAGGTGGTAGGAGAATAACAGAGATTGAAAAAAAATACATAAAGAGCTACAGTGTGTCTTGAATTTGTGACAAAATCAATGTTTAAAGCCTCAAGTTGGCAAGTTAAAGAGAGTGTGTGTGTATGTGCATGTGTGTGTGCACAGACACATCTGTATGACTTTTGAGACTAAAACACAGAACTGGGTTTCCTTCATTTTCTTTAAAGACTAAACAATAAGGAACCACCAAATCATTCTCAAAGGATTAGGGCTAAACACAAAAGGATCCTGCAGACGCTGGGCACAGCTCAGTCCTAGGAATGGTTTCCAAGGAGAGCTAGGGAATTTTTTGCCCTGGGCCAGGAAGGCACGGGAGAGGGCAGACTCACTTCTGGCGTCCTTAGAAGTCTTGGCCTTGGGTGGGAGGTGACCTATCTTGCAACACCCATTGCACTCTTGGGCTCCAGGACAATGGAGAGAAAGCAAACTCCCATGTCGGGCAGCTCATGTCTTGGCCCAGGTGTCTCACCAGGGCTGTTTGCCTCTACTGGAGCCCTCAGTGCACGTGGCAAGCAGGGCAGGGCCTGGCCATCTGGAGTCCTATTCAGATGATGTGCTTGCTATTTGGTATTAATGTAGTGTCACTCTTCAGGGAAGCCTATTTGGCCCTTCCATGGGCTCCATTAACCCAACTGCATTCTTGGGCAGCAGGTATTATTATGGTAACACCTTGAGTTTGGTGAGTGCCCCGCCTCGTGGCAGGCAGCACTTGCTGGAGTCCAAGGTGTGGAACTGGGCACCGAATCACCCTGGAGCAGCAGCCAGTGCTCTTGCCACCCACTGAGCACTGCGTCCACCCCCCGCAGTCCTCAGCTCCTATTTGCTTACATCTCCTCGGCTGCTGTGAAGTTCTGACACACAGACCTGGCCAGGTTCTCACCGCAGGTTCCGATCTCCAGGACACCCCAGCCTGAGCTGCCCTGTGGTTAAAAGCAGGAAACACAGTTGCCCAGAAGTGCAGAGAGCCAGCTGGCCAGCGGAGCAACGGGACTTTTCCACCCGAGGGCAGGAGGCAGCTTTGAGCAAGTAGCAGGGACAGGTCCAGCCCGCTGGCCCTGGGAGTGTGACTCGACACCCTGCATTTCATACCAGGTGCCCAGGCAGCAGGGAAGGATTGGGTGGAGAGGTTTCCCAGTGACACAAGCAGCACACATGGAATGTGCAAGAATTAGAACATACGGCGGCATACAAACAAACAAACCAAATATTAAGCATCACCCATAGAGACACACCCAAGCCACAATGCTTTGTGTCAGAATACTGTTCCACACAGTCTTGTGTTCCTGTGTGTGCACACATGTGTGTTGCTTTTGGTAACCAAAGCTGTATTATTCCAAGGAGGGCCGCTTCACACATGGGCTGCCACACACAGCAAATCATCACTTTTCAGAGAGCCTTTAACCTCCTGGGTTTCCTCCCAAGTGGGCCTGTGGAGAACAGGCCCAGTAGGCTTGTGAAAGGGCCCTTGAGAGGCAGGTGTTCCCAGAGTGACACTGAGGTGCTAAGTCCTGAGGGGCCAGGGGCTGAGCACAGCGGGAAGCAGGGGCGGGGCGGGGCGGGTCTACCACCGGTGCTGCCCCAACAAGACAAACTGAGGTGCAAAGTGTACTTTATTTTTCAAAGGAAACCAATTAGTTTACTTTCTGTGTCACTTTTATAAACAAATTTCCATTCATTTCCTACAAAAATAATAGCATATTTTGTGCTCTGAGGCATGTCTGGGATCAGGGGCTGCGAACAGTGACCAGGCAGGTCCCACACTAGCAGCCCGAATACCTCTGTCTTCAGTTTCTCATTTAAAAAAATACTCAGGGTAGGACAGGTCAGAGCTGGGCGGGACTTGAGAAGCCTTCCAGGGATCAGGTCTCTCCCAGCTCCACCCTGGCCCCTTGGGGTGTGCAGCACCTTCTGGCCAGGGTGGGGCCCCTGTGTCCTTGGGTGGCAAGAGAGGCTGGACTGGCTGCTGCCCATGGCTCCATGCATGGTGCCTGCACCCAGAGTCATTCACAGGGTCGCTGCTGGGCCCTCCAGCTGACAGGGCACTGATAAACCCTCAGAAACCCTGGGAAATGGATTTCAGCCTCTCAGATCTTTTGGATCATCCAGAAGTTGCAATATCACTTAGTAATGGTCTGTGTCAAAAATCTGCTGTAAAATATCGTTACTGATGAATCTATGGAAAATCCCAAGACTTCCTTTAAAGTCTGTGTCTGTTTCCTGTGCTCAACGAGCAGGGAAACCAGAGGTATGGGGTCCTGCTCTGGGCTTAGGAACCTCCTCGTTGGGTGGGAGGTGGGGGTCCTGAGTTCCCAAAGAGGGGTGGAGGGAGCTTGGGCTGCAGGCTGGGGACCAGCGTGGGGTCGGTGAACCCCCATCATGAATGACACCAAAGACTTCACGAAAGGAAGGCAAAGTGCAGAGGGCTGAGGCCCCCTGAGCTCCTGCAGGGTGGGATGGGGGCACTTTGCACTTCCCTCAGAACAGCGCTGACACATTTGCATCTGTCCTGTGTCAGCTTACACAGGGTCTACAGCTTGGAAGTCTCCTCAGTGAGGACTAAGTCACCAGCAGCTCTGGTTGGGCGCTTCCTCCTCCACACCCTGCCATCTCTCCAGCGCCCGGCGAGCAGCAGCCCACTCACCGCCTGCGCTTTTTTAACTCACTCACTCTGCCCAGTGATGTTTGCTGAGCCCCACTGGGGTCACTTTCCTCGGGTGACCTGAGGCAGGCAGGTCACCCCACTCCATGTGGCCCTTGGGCCTGCAGTAGGCAGACCTGAGATGACAGAGCTCATCCAGAGATGTGGGTGACTTGGCACCCTCGGGCCCACCCACCCAGGGGAGGCAAGGGAAGCAAGAATGAGGGAGACCCACAGGATCACCAGTCTCTGGGAGACTGTGGGGACCAGAGTGGCCACTCAGATAAGCCAGAGAGCGATGGAGAGGACCTCGTATCGATACAAATGTCCCTGGCTGATGTTTCCTTGAGGCCATGATGGTCCTGGGCTGGGCTCCTCTGAGCCCAGGGACAGCTGTGAGAGCCAGCGACACCTGCTGTGTGGAACAGGGGTCTGGGCAGAGCATCGCAAAACCCCAAAGGTCCCGTGGGTATGTGCCAGAGGGACCTGTGAGCTCCAGACCCATAAGCAGAGGTGCTGCACGATCCGAGAACAGCCAGGCAGGACTGCCTGGGTTGCAGTGCCTGGGTCTATTCTACTTGCTTCTATGCTCCCAAGGCCATCACTGATAGCTACACAACGGAAGCTTTGCTGCAGCACGGTCAGTGCAGACAACAGGCAGGAGTGTGTGGGGCCCCAGACTCACCCCACTCCACGTGGCCCTTGGGCCTGCGGCAGCAAGAGAGCAGCAGGCTCAGTCCCAGTCCTGCACTGGGAGCAAGCACACAATGGACCACAGTCGCAGTCGGCAGGGTGGACTTTGCGATGGAGAGTGGGTATCCTCTGCGCCAGGCTGGCATACATGCCACCGGATCCGCGGGCCTCTGTCTTCTCCCTCTGCCTTCAAGCTAGCAGGGAAGCCCCTGACCCTGGCCACTGACACCATCTAAGCCTGGTAGCTGGCACCAACCTCTCCTCTGGGCAGAAGGCGCACAGGTTCATGGGTGCCCTGCAATTTAAGTATTCAAGAAACCACCAGGCCAGCTTGTTCAGGACCGGTGATGCACTGTTTGGATGTCTGGGGCCCTCTGTGACACCCCCTAGGTAAGAGATGAAGAGTCTCCCCATTTGTAAATCAAAGGATGGAAGCTTTCAGGAAAGTGGGTCTGGTTTTAAGCATGGCTTGACTCTGGAGAGATGGGAAACAGTCATGGAACTGTCACTCGAGGTCTCCTTCTTAGCGCTGCACTGTGTTACCTGGCCCAGATGGGAGCACAGTTCATCCACCCTCCTGGGTACAGCTTTTGGCTCTGGGCAGGTCCCACCTTCACCCACACCGTGTGTCTGCAGTGTCTGACATCACACAGAGAGAGGTCACTTCCAGTGATTTGTCCATTTCTCCATGCCTTGGGATTTGGGGTTCCAGGGTTCCATAGTTATCCCCAGCACTCCTGCAGATGTTGTTGCCTGAGTTTCTCTGAGGTGTCTGAGCAGGAGATGATTTGCTGGGGTGGGGGACTTGCCTGTCCTCCAGAGCTTTGGACAGTCTCCCAGGCCCACTGTGCCTGCAGAGTGGGGAAGCCCTTTTCGCAGCCAGGACATCGATGCCTCGGACCTGTACAGACTGCCCAGTCTGTTGGGCACTGTCTTAGTTACTTTTTGCTCATTGCTGAGACAAGATACCTGATGCTCAAAGTTAGGGAATGAAAGGTTTATTTCTTACAGTTCTTGGAGTGTTCAGTCCACACTCAGTTGGCTCCAAGCCCAGTATGGCATGGTGGGGCAGCCCTTCATGGCCACTGCAAACAGCAAGACACAAACCGGCAAGACATAAAGGCACATTTTCTTCCCGCTGTTACATGGTATCCTGGATCCACCCCTAGGCGGGTGTAGCACTCACACCACCAATCCAAGCGCTGGCCAATGAACCAATCACAAACGCATAATTGCACATGGCTTGGGGGCCACTGACATAAAAAACCATGACAGGCACAGACCTTATTTTATTCTGAATTTAATTTTATCTTTCTTATTACCAATTAGTGTTGGCATCTTTTCTAATTGGTATTTATATTTCTTTTGAGAAAGATCTGATCATGTCTTTGTCCTCTTTTGTCCTAAACTTTGCTTATTTTATTTTATTTTATTTTATTTTATTTTATTTATTTTATACTTTTTGAGACAGAGTCTCCTAAGAAGTTCAAGCTGACCTTGAACTCACTATGCAGACCAGGCTGGCCTTGAATATCACAATATTCCTGACTCAGTCTCCCAAATGTTGGGATTATAAGCATGTACTTTTTCAGTTATGATTTTCCCTGACTCCTTTTAAAAATGTTTTTGTTTGGTCTTTTGAGGGTCTCTGCTTTTGAGTGACTTTTGTATCCTGGACACTTCCTTTTGCCAGTTTCAGCTTGCACAGGTCCTTGGGCAGAAGCTGTGCTTTGCAGTTATACGGAGCCAACTGGACTTCGGTGTCCTCAGCATCACCAGTCTTTTCTATAAAGATTTGCACTTGTGCATCCCGCTTCAGAAATCTTACTTTGCATGATGATGTTCTCCATAGCTTCTCTTTCAGTCTGACCATTTCGTTTCAGTATTGCAGAGAACTGTGATTGAGTTTTGATGGCAGGTGCTATGAAACCGGTCATTCTGCTTCCACAGACGCATGGCTTCCTCAGCCCACTTACTGAGTGGTCTAGTGGTGAGTGACTGTGCTCTTTAGAGGAATGGACTCGGCAATAAACTACCCTGGGGATTTCCTAGGCTTGCAGATCGGGCAGGAGGACCCAAGGCGGTCATGTACGAGCCGGAGACTCCAGTAACTGCTCAGCCCAAGAGCTAGAAGCTGCAGAACAAGCGAGACCAAGGACGCAGCCCCAAGGCTGAAGGCTTAGGTGCTCCCGGAGAGTTGCGGTGCATGTCCCCGGAAAGGCTGCAGAGGTGGAGTCAGACTTCCGCAGGCAATCGCGGCGCAGCAGCTGCACTTGCTCAACCTTTTCAAGAACAGGCTGACTTCCTCCTCCTTCCCCTTTGTTCTCTTGGGGCTGCCTGCTATTGGATGCTGCCACCCACACAGGGGTGGGTCTTCTCCTTGGGTTTGCTGGCCCGTGTGCCAATCATCTCTGGAACCACCCACAGATGTGCTTACTGACCTGTGAGGATGCCCTTGGTCCAACCCAGTTGACACCCAGCATTAATAGTCACGGCAGCCCTGGGCTCCTCTGTCTGTAAAGTGAGGGTGATGAGAGGGATCACCTGAGTCTGGTTTTCACTTCTGGTAAATCGCTGCAAAGCCTCACAGCTCAGAATAGCGTAAGTGGTTTGTGGCTTGCATTCTGAGGGCCGGGAATCCAGGGGTCTCCACGGACTTGTGCTCTTCCACGATGGCTCCTTAGCGGCGATCCCTCCCAAGTTCTGTCATGACGTGAAGTCAGCAGGATGTGGTCGCTCAAGGAGCTGAACCAGTTGATGAACCAAAGTGTCCCTTAGTGCCCTGCCCTCTGCTGTTCAGGGCAGCAATGCTGAGCCCGCTGCTACTGCCACACTGGGCTCATCTGTCCTGTACTTGCTTCCGTGTTGAGTTCCCATGTATGACGGAGTCCACGTCTAGATTCTGTGGGATATTTTTGTCTATTTGTTGTTTTTGAGACAGGGTCTTGGCATGCAGTCTGGAATGGCCTTGATCTTGTGATCCTCCTGACTCAGCCTCCCAAGTGCTATGATTACAGACGTTCGTCTGTCACCACATGCTTCTCGTTTGTTTTTGTTCTATATGTATTTATTTATTTTAGCAGTACTGAAGATTGAACCCAAATCCTTTACACTGAGCTACACCCCCAGACCCTTTTTATTGTCTTTCATTTTGAGACATGGTCTCACTAAGCCACCCAGGCTGGGCTCCAACTTGCAATCCTCCTGCCTCAGCCTTCCAGAATGTATTTGTCTACTTCTTTTTGTTCCTGTGGTGTGATGACTAATGTTGTGTCCACTCAACACGGATGAGAATGTATACATCACCTGCCAAGCATATTTTGTGCTGCTGCCCAGGGACACAAGGCTGAGGTGCCCAAGCATAGAAGGGGCTGGTCACTCTCTTTCGGAGCAGGGTCCTGCTCTGTGTGGCAGGGGTGGGAGGTGGCTTGCAGCTCCAGCCTTGCCCACAGCTGCTCCCTCCCCCGTGGGCTTGGCTGACCTGGCCCCACGCCCACCTCCGGGGCAGATATGGCTGTCTGAAGCTTGTGTTATGGTCCTAGTGCTCTGTTCAGATGAAGGGAAAGGCCCTGGAGACAGCTGGCCTGGCACTGACGGGTGCCCACCCCAGCAGCCTTGGGTGCCATGGCTGCACCATTGAGCACCTGGCCTTGCGTCCTGTGCAGCAAGGGTGGAGCTGCCTTGAGTCCCAGCAGTGCCTCTGTGCCTGCTCCTTGGCCCAGAACTCCAGGGCCCCCAGGAGGAGACAGCTGGGTAAGGAACAGGTGTGCTCCCCAGAGCCTGCTTTGAGTTCCCACACGGCTTTCCATCCAGCAGTCCAGAGGTGTCGTAGACCCAGCAGAACAAGCAGCAAATAGAAATTTCCCTCCATCCCTCCTTCCCCACCTTCGGAGCAGCCTCTGGGAAGAAGTGCAGTGCCGTGAGCATTTCCAGGATTCTGAAGAAAGCACAGGGGGAAAGCAGCCAGCATGGCCTCGCATCTCCTTGGAGGAAGCAGACCTTGCCAGTAGTGCTGCTTGGGGCACAGCGTGGATTCAACCCTGCCGCTGGGGGAGGGCAGAAGCCCGATGGAGAAGTTAGACCCGGAGCATTGGGGCCTATGGGATGGCATGACAGGGAGTTCCCAGGATGGTGCCGGGTAATGTTCGCCCTGTTCTTTGAAGAACTCCATAGCTGAATCTTTGCTGAGTAGATTCTCCATCTAATGGCTATTCTTAATTCAGGAAAAACATTTTCGGGGAGTTTAATGATCTGAACCAAGCAGAAGCAGGGGGTGTTGTCACACACTTAAATGAATCTCAAAACTCGAGGGCGGTGAGCTTAGGGGATTTCACCCCAAACTCTTTGCTTGCCAAAATCAGAACCAACCCCTGCCAGATTGTCTTTCTAACCTATGGGTGGATCAGGGCGTCCTCCTGGTCAGCGTAACCTGGAAAACAAGATGGGCAGTGCACTGGAGTGCAGTTGTGTGGTCAGTGGTGTCACCGAAGCCCAGGGAATGCTCCTGGATGGTTTCTGGAGATAGACAGGGAGAGGGGGGGAGTGAAGATCAGTTTTCCCATTTTATTAAGGCAGTTCTCCTTGCACCATTGGGGAACCTACCTCTCCTTCCTCTTGGGAATGAGGAGGAAACCAGGGAATCTGATGAGGGCAGAGAGCTCTTCGTCCTGGTTTAAGGCGACACCCAGAGTTGCAACCAGCTGAACCTCAAGGCCCTCCCTGTGCCTTGCACAGCGGGTGTGTTGCACTCAGCCGAGAGGCCTTGCTGTGTGCTCCTCACTGTGTGCTGTGTGTGCACTAGAACCAGGCAGGAGGAAAGGGCTTTACTCAGAGCAGAGGGGCTTCGATGGGGATGAAACCCTGCATGGATCAGAGGGTGGGATTGCCAGAGGGTGACTGTCCCCAGTGTGGTACAAGCTCCCTCTTGTCACATTTGGGGGTCCCAGGAAGGAATGTGTAGGACCAGATGCCTGGGCCCTAGATCCTGGGTGGGGTGTTGCCCCAGGGGTCCTCTCCTTCTAGATCCTCCTCTTCTGAAGCCGTTGGGACTGTGTGGGCTGCACCCCTGATGGTTTCACTTCCTGTCTGCTGAGCTTCTGTGCACCACAAGCTTCTACTTCTTACGAACTTATACAATGTCACATGAGGCTTGTTATACCAAGACAGTGATTAGTGGTGTGAGACAGGAGATGCTTCCTTCCCTTTCCTAAACAATTTGGACACACACACACACACACAGACACACACACATACATACATACGTACACACACACAGAGCGACAAGTATCTTTTGTATGTGTGCATTTTATATATTTGCCTGTGTGTCATCTAAAGCTTTTGATCTCCAGCACCGATGAGCTTATAATTAATAGGCAGTGACTTAAAAACCAATTGGGCTAAATGTCCTGATGGTCTATGCAGGTGTCTGTCCCCACCCCACCCAGGAGTAAACTACCTCTGACACCTTGTGTTAAGTAGCTTGACAAGGTGCACACAGTTAACCTGTCATCTGAGTGACCGATGGTATCTGGCACATGGCTTTCCCAAGCTTCCTAAGCTCGGCTCCACAACACAGCAATGCTCTGCTCAAGATAAGGTCACACGGACTTCGAGCAGGGCAAAACCAAACCAACAGAAAACACATATTCTTGGTACCTGAAATCTCACATCCAAAGTTTTGATATATTTTCCATGTTTCCTTTTCTCTAGTCAAGAGCAAGTCTTGGAGAAAACTTTTTCATTTCTTTTCCTAGACATTTTCTTTAGTACAAGAAAAGCCAAATAATGAATTTGAACTACCTCAGCTTCAAACACCTTGAGTGACTCCAGCTTGGCTTGCAGGTTACAGTTGCAATGCAGAATGACACAGAGGTCAAGTGATACTTGTAACCTTCTGCACTTTTACTTAACATTATGCAGATTCCCAGAAAAGGGGCAGCAGCAGAGACTTGTCCTGTCCTAAGGATGCAGGTGGCAGCTCCCTGCACACTGATGGTGCCCAACCTGCGCAGCTTCTGTTTAGATGTGTTTATGGGGAACCCTTACCACACCTGTGTCCATGAAGTGCAGAAATATTGAGTATGTACACTCAACTTGAAGGACTCCAGAGGCCAGTGGGTGGCTTAGGGATGGTGTGCTAACCTAGCATGTGTGAAGCTTGGCTTCGATCCCTAGCACTACACAAAACACACAGATACCAAGTAAAGCGAGGGTGTGGGGTAGAGGAAGAGTGAATTCCGATGCCGGTGTCAGCAAGGTTAAAGGTGGCTCTTCTGCTCCAAGGCTGCCCAGAATGGAATGTGCTGTGAGCCTGAAGGGGCCACTGTGCTCTTTGAACTCCTGAACAGTCACATTGCGGGGGAATGCAGGGAGGGACTGTCACTCCAGGGAATGCTCTTTGGAAAGAACATACTTGCATGTTCTCCCCAGTCACAGTGCAAACCTGTCTCTAAGACAGAACTGTTGTCATCTCATTTTCACCTTGTGAAAAATTCTGAGTGCAGAGAAACCTCTTAACTGAAAATCAACTCTTTCATGAAAGAAATTTCCCTTTGAAAGTTTCCATTACATTAATTGTCTCAAGTTCTGAGTCTTTGCATATTTATTCTTAGGCTTTGGAACAGAGAGGAAAAAAGAAAAAGCAGGAGCTATTTTTGAACAAGACCCAGTGTGAATCCTAAAGCAGCGGCCACATCTCTAGTGAGACTCGGGTGCTAGCCAGGAAGACAAGTGTGTCACAGCCATGGGCCGAGGGAGTCCTTGTCTGCGATGGGGCCAGGTGGAGCTGTCTACCGTGAGCCAGTGTTGCCGGACTCAGGAAACACGGCCCAGTGAAGACCCAGTCGGGAGGACCTATAAGCAAAATGACTGCGTGGTTTATGAAAACATATGAAAAGACAAAAAAACAAAATAAATAGCGTGCATCTGTTGAGTGTTTGCAGTAGCTCACATGACCTCCTCAGGCCCGATACAGTGGCTTTGCACATTTAGTTAGGTAAACAGACTCACAGAGGCCCAAATGCGCCTCCGGAACCAGACATTTGGCAGTGAAAACCAAAGATCATGCAGTGAGCAAAGTGATCGTCGAGGGCGCTGTTTTTATGCGCTTGCTCATGGCTTGAGCATTTTTACCGGGCAGCCCAAGGATGCGTCGTATTGCTGGTGGTCTCAGTGGCCCTCCACATCCCCTGGAGGCTGCTCTCCAGGGCTCCAAGCTGAGAAGGTCTGGGGAAGTTGCTCGGGGAGTATATGGAGGGCAGAAGGAGCCCGGCTGTGGGCCGTGGCCCTGGCTAAGGCAGGGAAGAAGCGAGCCGAGGGGGCAGGAGGTGCCCCTGGAGGAGAGGCGCTCCCTGAGTCAGAGAGCTGGGGCGGGACAGGCCCAGGGCACAGGCCTACTGGGCTGTGGGGGAATCCAGGGTTCTGCCCCAATGCGTTGGAGGGTCCACACCTCACCACCGTCCCCTCCCAGGCCTCATCTTGTCACCTACAATATCAGACAAGAGCTGGATGCCTTCCAACTTGCATTGACCCTACTGTCTCACCACTGATCCCTCACTGGTCTGATGAGCATGGGTGATGGGCACTGGGGACTCCCAGGAAGAGAAGCCTCCAACTCTGCTGTAGAAGTGCAGCATCTCCTTTCCTAAGAGGTCAGTGGCTCCTAGAAAACAAGTGAGGGCTTGGCATCCCTAACTTAATGAGAGAGTCATGGGTACAGTCTCCCCGCCTGCCTTTCCTCTGGAACTTGGAGTGATTGCGTCAGCGCAGACCGTGCTTGGCTCTCTGATTTCAGAGGATGCAGAAGAAGAAAGAGCCCAAGAGGACGCACATCTTGGGAGCCCTGGACAGAAAAGGACCGGGTTGGGCCTGGTCTCCAGCAGCACCAGAGTGAGGCGTGGCCTTGGAAGAGTGGCCAGAAGGAGAGGAAAGGAACTTAAAACAGCTCAAGAAGGCCTTGCACTAACTCCTCAGTCCTGGGCTACATGGGAGCCGAGGTGTGGAGATGCAATTCACATGCCGTGAGGTTTACCCTTTTGGAGTGTGAAAGTCATCGGTTCTTAGCATATTCCCCAAAGTGTGGGGTTATCACAACTAATCCTGCACACTTCCGTCACAGAAAAAGAAATCCCTTACCTGCTGGCAATCACTCCTCAGTCCCCTCCTGACAATGAAGACCTGAGCCTGGCTCCAGACGTTTCCCCGGAGGGAATCAGACACTGGGACCTTTGGGCCCGGCTCCTGGGACCGTCACTTTCTGGAGTGACGTCTGTGTACTAGCATGTATCTCTGATAATTCTGTCTCAGGGATCTGCCACGTTTTGTTTATCCACTTTTCCGCTGATATAATCTGCAGTGTTTACAGTGTAATGTTGCTACGATTGTTCACAGGCAGCCTTCAGTGTGGATATTGCTTTCAGTTCCTTTCACGGACTCAGTGCCTACCTCTGTACCTTCTTTGGAAAAGTGTCTATTCCAATGCCAATTTTAAAATTGGGTGGTGCTTTATTATTGAACTGGGAGAGTTCTGTGGATACAAGTTCTTGATCAGACGTATGATTTGCAAGTATTTTCTCCCACCTGTGGTTGTCTTTCACTTTCTCAGTTGTGCTTCACAGCACAACAGTTTTTTTTTTTTTAAATTTTGGTGAAGTCTATTTATCTAGTTTTTCCTTTAGTTGTTTTCGCTTGAGGTTTTATATTTAAGGCGCCAAAGCCATGGAGATGTACAGCTATGTTTCCTTCTAGTGGTTTGTAGATTTAGCTCCCATAATTGCGTCTTCTTTCTGTTTTGAGTTGATTTTTTCATGGTGTGAGGTAGGGGTCCGAGCCCACCCTGTCACGTGTGACTTTCTAGTTGTACTTGTCTCTGTGTTCCTTTCCATCTAATCATTTTATTGAAAATCAACTGACTTAAATAATAATAAAAAAACCTGAAAGAATAATAAGATCCAAAATGTATAATATATATGGTAATAATGAAAGGGAAAGAAAGTGCTCAAAAGGAAAGAACAACTTGTAGGTACACAATTATGACTGTATGTATGTTTAAGTGTGCAAGGTAGATAACCATACTAAGTTTTTGATAGTTCATCAAACAGAATAGTTTGTGCTGTCATTGCTTGATTGTTCATTTTTTATGCTTTGATTTTGTAACTTGAAAAACTACTTCTAAGATAACATTACATAATATATCAATATGTACATTGTGCATATGTATATGTAATATATCATATTAATATACATATGTAATATGTATATGTAATATATCAATCAGTGATGGTGTTATTTTTTTGAAATACTGTATCATTTCTATCCTTTTTTCTGTTTTGATTTTTTTAAATTAAAAAAAGAAAGAAAATCAACTGACCATAAAAATGAGAATTTAGGTTTAGAATCTCAATTCCATTCTATTGATCTATGTGTCTCTCCTTATACAAGCAGCAGATGGTCTTGAATATTACCCTTTTGAGTGAATTTTGAAATGTGCACATGTAAATCTTTCAGCTTGTCTTTAAAAAATAAAATCATGGCCAGGGATTTAGCTCAGTGGCACAAGTGCTTGCCTGGCAAACACAAGGTAGTGAGTTCGATCCCTGGTACCAAAAGAAAAACAAAAATCACTGCAGCTACTCTGGGTCCCTTGTGTCACCATAGCTACCTTAGCTTCAGCTTATGTTTTTGCAAGAAAGAAAGCTAAAGTTGATAAGCAGCATGTTGAATATCTAACCCAATCTGGGGGAATATTGCTATCTTAACAATATTGTTTTCCAGCCTATGAAAGTATGTTGTTTATTGTTACTTTCCTTCAATAATATTTTGTATCTAGTACACTAGCCTTGCACTTCTTTGTTAAATTTATTTACATGTATTTTATTCCTTTTGATGGTAATTTAAATGGAATATTTTAGAAGTTTTCACTTTCAGATTATTCATTAATGTGTATAGAAGTACAACAGATTTCAAATATTGATTATATATCCTTAAACTTGCTGAATATATTTATTAGCTTTAACAGTATTTTTGCAACTTCTTTGGGATTTTTTATATATAAAGTCAAGTCATCTTCTTTAGAGATATTGTATTTCTTCCTTCCAGTTTGCTTAGTCTTCTTTCTTTTTTCTAGCCTAGTTTATCCAACTAAAACTTACGGCAAAAGACTGAACAGAGTGATGAAAGCAAGCATTTTTTTGTCTCACCCCCAATATCCAAGGAAAATTGGATCATCTTCCGTTTTCTTTTCTTTTTTTCCTTTTTTTTTTTTTTTTTTTTTTTTTTTTTTTTTTTTTTTTTTTTTTTTTTTTTTTTTTTTTTTTTTTTTTTTTTTTTTTTTGAACTGAGGATCAAACTCACAACCTCACAATTGCCTGGCAGACACTTGTGCTGCTGAGCTAAATCCCCGGCCCCAGAACTTGTGTTTTCTTTTTCTGTACTGGAGATTGAACTCACGATCCTCTCATTTCATCAGGCAAGCACTTGAACTGCTGAGCTAAATGCCCAGCCATCTTCCATTTTCAAATATGGCTTTTTAGACATCCTTTATGGTTCAGAGGCATGCCAATTTTTTCTTAGCTTTTGAGTGTTATTATGACGAGACGGTGTTGGAATTTTTCAAAGGCATTTTGGGTATCTATTGATGACCACATGGTTTTTAATATTTATCCCATTACTATGGTGCATAATACTGGTTGGATTTCTTATGTTGGGCCATTGCTATAACACTGGTAAATCCAAGTTAGTTATGATGTATACTTTGTAAATTAGTTTTAATGTCCTTTCTTTCATTGTTAACTTTAGTAATTTTTGACTTCTCTCTCTCTCTCTCTCTCTCTCTCTCTCTCTCTCTTTTAGTCTAGCTAAAGTTTCTCAATTTTGTTGGTCTGGTGAAAGAATCACCTTGGTTATTTGAATTCTTCTGTAGATTCCTTCTTTCATTTATTTCTGCTCTAGTATTTCTTTCCCTGTACTTGCTTTGACTTTAGCTTGCTCTAATTTCTTATGTTCATAAAATACAGTGCTACTTCGGCTTATAAATTAGTTTGTTTTATGATTTGGGGGAAGATGACTGTGTTTGCATTTGTGTGGGGAAGATGGCTGTGCTCATGTTTGTCACCTGATGTTTGTGAACCAAAGCAAAATCTTGCTGAACACTTTTGTTTGTGAAATGAACTGTTTTCATATAGAAGCATTTGTGAACTAAGGTATTGCTATAGGTTAAGGTATTAAATTAAAATATTTCTTCTTTTTTAATGTAGATTTTTACAGTCATAAATTTCCCTTTAAGAAACATCTTAGTCATCATTTCATGAGTTTTATTATAGTGGTTTTTGCTTTATTCATCTGAAAATATTTTCCAATTTCCCTTACAATTATTTCTTTTTTGACATATTTGTTACTGGAAATGTGTTGTTTAATTTGTAATTACTAGTGATTTTTTCCTCTTATCATTACTTTGTAGCATTATTCCTTTGTGGTCAGAGAACACACTTTGCATCATTTAAATTCTTTAAACTTTTAGAGATTTATGTTATGGCCCCATATGTGGTCTACCTTAGAGAATATTCCATGAATTTTTGAAGGATGCATATTATGCTGTTGTTGGTATGTTCCATATGTTCATTAATTATAGATGTGTCTGGTTACTTTTCTCTCACTGTTGAGACAAAATTCCTGATGCCTAAAATGAGAGAAAAGGTTTATTTAGCTTACAGTTTTGGGAGGTTTCAGTCCATACTCAGCTGGCTCCAAGGCAAAGTGGAAAGGCTAAGGGCAGCCATTCATGGTGGCCACAGCAACAAGAGCAAACAGAGTAAAAAGGGAGAAGAGCACACCTCCTTCCCTCCCCTATATTGTATACTGGCTTCCTGCCCCTAGGGCAGTGCAGCACTCATACTGCCAATCCCAGTGCTAGACAATGAATCAATCACACATGCTAGATTCAGCTGCCTCCATGATTGCATGAAACTTGGGGGGACACGTAAGCCATAACAAGATGGTTATAGTGTTGTCCAACTTTTCTAGCTTCCTTTGAATATTGCCTAATTATTATAGCTTATTCAAATGGTCTATAGAAACTTTCAGATATTTTTTGAATTGCCTATTTTTCTTCAATTCTTTCAATTTGGCATTCTGTGTTAGGTGCTTCTATGTTTTTAATTACTAGATCTTCTTGAGTAATTGATCCTTTCATCATAATACCATGTTTTTATGTATCATAAACATGAACTTTGGTGTTGACATCTATTTCACTTGACCACAGCCATTCTAGCTCTTTTCCTTATGTCATTCCCCATCTTTTCTACTTCACTTGTATCTTTGCACTATAGTTTATCTCCTTTACACAGTATTGGGTCACCTTTTAATACATGATTTTGTTCCCTATCTTTTGATTATATTAATCCACTCATACCAATGCTGTCATCAGTATAATAGCACTTATGTCTGCCTTTTACTCTTTATTTTCTATATGTCTTGTGTCTGTTTGTTTCTTTTCCTCCTTTTCTGCTATATTTTGTGTCAAAGAAATACTGTTAGTATACAATTTTTCTTTTCTTGCCATGTCTCTTTCTATATTCTTCTAAGTGATTTTCTTGGTAGTTGCTGCAAGGATTACAATTATTATGGATTTACAATAGTCTTGTTCAAATTAACACATATTTAATTCTAATAATGTACAAAGGCTTTGCCCTTTGTGACTCCATTCTGTCGTCTACTTTATGCTACTAATGAATGTCATGCAGATTGTACCCTTATGCATGGCCTGTATTCCTCAACTTCAGATTTATCATTATTGCTTAATGGAGTTGGCATCTAAATAATATAGCAGAAAAAGATGTTACAATAAAAGATGTTTATAGCATCTTTGATATTTACCAATGAATTTACCTTTTCTGATATTCTTGTTAATTCAGGTAGATTTAAGATTATCAGCTACTGTCCTTTTATAACTCTCACCTAGACTCGCTTCAGTATTTCTCGTAAGACTGGAAACAAATTAAGTTTTGGTTTTCTAAAATTGTCTTAACTTGTTCTTCAGTTCTGACAAAGTTTTGTTCAACAGAGAATTTCTGCTTGAAAGAGTCTTTCTTTCAGTACTGTGACTCTGACATCACACTGCCTTTCAGAAGTAAATTTCTGATGAGACATCTGTGGATAATCTTATGGAAATCCTCTGTATGTGATCAGCAGCTTCTCTTGTCCTGCTTTCTGTCTTTGTCTTTGGATTTGAGAAGTTTGATTACAATGTATGTAGATATAGATCTCCCTGGGATGATCAGATTTGTTTCCTGGCCTTCCCGAGGGGGTAGATCAACATTTTTTATTGAATTTTGGAGTCTGGGCCATTATTTTTCTCACTGTTTCTTTTAGAACTTCATCTCTTTCCTCACCTTATAACACCCACCGTGAGTGTGTTGTTTCACCCTACTTTGTGTCATAGATTGGAGGTTGTAGTCACTTTTCTTCATTCTTTTTCTTCCTTCAATGAACAATCTCAATTTATCTGTTTTCAAATTTGTTGATTCATATCTTCTGTTGTCTTAAAATTGCTATTACACCCTTTTAGTGAAATTTTCATTTTAGTTAGTTTATTTGTCAAATCTAGAGTTAATATTTTTAAAAATCCTTTTTCTTTCTTTCTTTTTTTGTATCAAGAATCAAACTCAGAACTTTGCGCTTGCCAAGCAGGCACTATGACCTATGCTATATCCCCAGCTCTAAAAATCCTTTTTGTTGAAATTTTTTATTTAGTGAGACCTTGATCTTGTAACTTCATTTAGTTGTGTTTTGTTTTGTTTGTTGGGTTTTGGTTTTGGTTTCTCCTCCATCTGCTATGGCTGAACCATGCATTTGCTATGGCAAGCAGAGAGAGAATAGCATATTTCAAGGAAAAAGAGGAGACAAAGATTACAACCCAAGGACATTTGTATGCAAACACCCATTTCCCTGAAGCAGAGGCACCAACTGGATAACAGTGCATCTTAGATATGTGAAACATGTCAGGAGGATATCACATCATGGGATTTAACTATTTCTCTAGACCTTTCCTTTGTTGCTAGAAACTGAAATCCAGTCCTCCCTTATGTCCCATGACTTCCTTTTTCAAAGAGGGATGTGTGGAAGACATTGTCTTAGTTACTTTTCTGTTGTAGCTAAGACAAAATACCTGATGCTCAAACTTAAGGAAGGGAAAGTGTATTTAGTTCACAGTTTGTGGAGGTTTCAGTTTATAATCAGCTGGTTCCAAGGCAGGGTGGCATGGCACAGGGGCAACAGTTCAAGGCAGCAGAAGTCATCAAATGTAGCAAGATCAAAAAGGAGGAGGGCAAAGTTCTTTTCTTCCCCTATATTGTTAGCAGGCTCTCTTCCCCTAGGACAGTTTTAGCACTCACCTCATCTTTGTGCCCTCCTTTTGCACAAGTTGAGGTTGTTTACAAAGTTAGGACCCTGGCCCCCTGCTAAGCCACTTGGTTAGACTTTTAAACTTCTCCAATTGACATAATGTATCAACCATAACAGATATTAAAATCCAAAGAGAGACCTCTCACAGGTCTCAACCTACTTTGCTGTTTCATCCACAAACTGCATGGGTTCTGTGGTCATCTGTCCTCATCTGTCACTTACCCCATGTGGCCAGAGGAGCAAAGCACCCTGCAGTCTGAGACACAAAGACCTGGGCCATGCAGACAGATTGAAATTCTTCACCTGGAGGCCAGACCTCCTGTGAGTCACAGTGACCCTGGCCATCTCTCCTCAGAGACAATGTGCCACTCTTGTCCTGGAAAGCTGATGTCATCCAAGCTGGAGGTTACAGCTGGCAGAGGCCTAGGCCTACAGAGCATGTGCCCAGCCTCACCTCTGTCTGACCAGACCTCAGGTCAGCCTTGAGACTTTCACTATTTCAACGACCTAAAGAAACCAGGAGACAGCTGCTCAGTACCCCACTTAACCCAAGGGGAATATTTGACTAGTGAAATCTGATTGAGCAAAGACTTTTATGGCAGCATTTTACCAAGCTGACAACAGAGAATGTGAAAACTGAGAAGTTTTGTAAAAACACCAGATTTTCAGGGGCAAATGTGCTCCTGAGGCATTGTGTTCCCTACGCCTGCTTTGTGTGTCCACAATGAGCCAGTGGGCCGCTCTCCAGACAGGCTGTTGCAGGGAAACTAGAAGACAGCATCCACCCAAAGGGAGCTATCTGGGAGGTGACACAGGGTGTGGGCAGGAGGTGGGCTACCGGGAGCACTGAGCACCTCGCTCTGCCTGGGAAAGTGCTGCGGACAACACCACACAGGGTGAGGAAGCAACCGTGGGGCGAGGGGCACTGTGCGGTGGTCAGTCTCTGTCTCCTCCACCTGTTGGGTGACTGTGAGGAAGCCCAGGCTGTGAGTGTCAGGTCCCTCATGGCCACCGTTGCCCTGCTCCTCTGTGAGCTCTCAGTACTGATGGCGCCTGGCCCCTTTCCTTTCTGTCCACTGCGGGTTGCTTTCCCAGAACCGCTGTGAGCAGAATCCACTGGGGCAATGATTTGTGCCATGTACACGGGAACTTAGTTCCCAGTTATGCACTGTCCCCACTGCCTCCCCAACACCTCCATCCTGAGCAGACCCCACGCAGGATGCGTGCTGTCACCGGACCTCCAGCCGAGCGCTCCCCTTGCTGTGTGTTTCACGCCCAGTCTGCATCACTGCGCACCAAGCTCCAGAACCTGTGGCAGCCACACGGAGCACAGAGGAGCCGGCCCTGCTCTACTGCACAGGTCGGGGCCTGAGACAGAAGTGAAGGCTTGATTGGCATTTTGTGGAGGCGCCTTGCTCACGTGTGTGTCTCACATCTGGATGAGGGACCTGCACACAGCAAGGGCTGAGACAGCAGCGGCTCCCAGCCATGGGTCTGGGTGGGCAGCTTATTACCTGGGGCCTCAGGGCCTTCAAGGTTAAGACTCCAAGGCAGGGCAAGCCAGGTGGGTGTGTCACCTCTGGGGACTGAACCTCAGAGGCCACACCTGTGTGCCCAGGCACAGAAAGGGAGCGCTGAGCCCAGATCTCATGGGTCTGTGGCAGCCTTGCCTTGGGAGCCAACGCATGGACAAGAGCCATTGACACGCAGCCCAGGAGTCCCGACCAGGTGTCTCTAGGGATGCAAGGGCCCCATCTCATCTGCAGAGCTGTCCTTAGTGCTCCCAGATGTGCAGAGCTCCTGGTGCAGAGCTGCATACAAAAGACACCCAGGGCTGCTCCTGTAGGAGCAGTGGTAAGGTCAGCTCTTGTGTTAGCGGGAGGGGGAAAAAATCCACACTGGCCAGCCCTCACAGACTCATAGGAACAAGTGGCCACCACCTTCCATGCAGTCCCTGCTGGGCAGGCAGGTGGGGATACAAGAGGGACAAGGCCACAGGGGTCAGCAGCACTCCAGGGTTCCTTCAAAAGGATGAGGAGGACGCGTGGCCCAGCGTCAGAGCGGGCTCCTCTGCCCCATGGGGCTTCCCTCCCTGCCTGGTTCTGGAACAGAGCTTGGTAACACTCAGGGCTCTGCCTCAATTAATGTGCTCAGACAGAAATCTGCTTCCCCAGAGGACAGACAGCTGTCCCTGCCAAGAGGCGGGTGGTGATGCCAGCCAGGCTAGCCATGCCAGACTCCTACTGCTGCCACTCACCTTTCTGGATTCTTTAACAAGTTGTCTTGGGACAGAGGAGCAGAAATCAGGGGTGTTTTTATTCCTCCCACTGTGGGCTTTTCTGGTGAGTCCCACCGTGAGCCCATGTGCAAAGGGGAACCTAGGACCCCCAAGCAGCCAGGCAGGGTGTCAAGCTGGGGGATGTCTGGGAGTCCCTCACCATCTGCAGCAGAAGGGCTCATCTTTCCTGAAGTGAATTGGTTCCTTTGTCTTTTTAGGACGGAAGGCGTTTACTTACTTGGCAGACATTTCTGAAGTCAGATGCAGTCAAATGAGCACAAGCCTCCGATTGCTCACAAATGTGGGGACAAGGTGGCCCAGCCTGCAGCGTGACGGGCCTCTGACAGCCTCATCACAGCTTTTGTCCTTGGTGAGCACTGGAAAGTATTTGCTGCCCACAGCCCCAGTGATGGCAAACAAGACCATGGCGGAATCAGCCTGTGGGGCACAGCTGCGGCCACACGGGTTGGTTGCTGGGGCGTCAGGACTGTTTACCTGAGAAGGAATCCAAGGGGCCACAGGGCCATCACTAGCTCTGTGGCCGGGAGACTGTGCCTGGCTATTTAGAGCCAGGGTCATACATCTTGTCCATGCCAGCCGCTCACAGGGACAAGCGGGGTCCCCCTGGGCGAGGGCTGCTTTGCAAACACACATCTCCTCCAAGTCATTTTCAAATGAGAAAGAAAGGGACAAAGGGGTGGTGTCACATGTGCCTGTGATAAATGAATGGCATATAGGGTCCCTGAGGTGGTGACAGAGCCTGCATATCCGGCCACTGCCCGGAGTGGGGGGAGGTGACCAGGCACATGTGTGCTCACACTCACGTAGAGATATATGTGTGTACACACACACACACACACACACACACACACAATGTTCCCACACTGAGAGATGCACACCTACCCTCTCACTGTACAGACCACACTCATACACAGCTACCTGTGGTGCATGCTGGATGCACATGTGCACACCCACCCACACACATAGTCACACACAGCTTCTCACTCATCCACACACAGCTACACACACCCACAAACATGTACACAGACTCACACAAGCACATGCATGCATTTAGACACATACAGGTGTATACACAATTTCATATGCATCATACACACACATACTCACATGCAAATCTAAAGCCAGAAAAATACAGTCATATGTTCATGTATGTAGGCCTGTGCAAGCATACAAGCACTTCCATCAGTGTATACCACCAACACACACTCATTCAGCACACTCACTAGTACTGGCACACACCTCACAGTCTGACACTTTCACATCAATGACCACAAGTATATACATTTCCTCACATGCACATAGATGTAAGTACCTTCCTGCACACCCACATTCTCTAATCACAGATACACTTGTAGACACACACAGGTACACCTCTCATGCAGGTGCCTGAGTATGGTGACTGGTTCTTCAGGACACTTGTAGAAAGTGTGGATCACCTCAAGAAACCACTGCCACCTCCAGATCTGTACTCTGCTGCCCCTGGGTGCCCCCTGATATCCAGAGGATGTGGGATGGAAGGTGGTTTGTTCCTTTCCCTCCTTCCCCAGCATGTGGACGGCCCTCACTGGGGTGGCTGGAGCTGGGCTGAGGCCTGCAGGGTGCTCTCTTCAGTCATGAACCTTCCAGCTGGGCTGAGGATGCTGAGAGTCAGATGAGCTGTCCCCTCTCCCTGTGCGATTGCCTTCGCTGTCAGCTGGCATTTGCCCCATGCAAACTCTTCCTCTTGCCTCCTTCACAGGTGCCTCCATGCCACGCCCTCAATGACACAGTGTGATGGGGACACTGAAGGAGCCACCAGCCCTGGCCACTTTAAGTCAGCTCTACTCCAGGGCCAGCCAGTGCTAAGGATGAAGACAGCGGTCAGGACCCTCCCCTGGGTCAGCAGCTCATGTTGTAGACTGCACGCATTTAAATTACACATTTTAGTCACAACATTTTCATTAAAACAAGAAGGAGTGATACTTTTTAAACCAATCCAATGGTTCACTACTCTCTGCTTGCCTTCAGTCTTTATCCTTATGGAGTAAGGTCACTGGAATTTATAAATAATCTGCCTGGACTTCTTGTACCCTCGAGCTCTGTCATTCTCTAGAATAATCAGGCCCTTCCATGGACACTGACTGCATCAGTCAGGGTTCTGTTGAGGAACAGACTGAAGATAAAATACATGTCTCACTGGGCGAGGGTTTGTGAGCTGGGTTTGTGAGGTGGGGTCAGAGGCGGGAAACGCACAGTGGCAGTGTGCAGGTTGCAGGGCCAGAGAATCAAGGAGCAGCTGAGGTGGAAGGCCTGGAGCTCACTGCAGCTAGCAGTGAGAGCCTGGGCAGGAGGATGAAGTACTGAGACCCACATTCAAAGGCCATGGTGAAGACTACGCACTTTCTTCTTCTTTCTGTTTTTATTCCATCCAGGCTCCAAGTCTGTTGGTTGGTACCACCCACATCCGGGTGGGTCGCCCCTTCAGTTGTTGTCCTGCATGTCAATCATCTGCAGACATATTCAGAGCTTACTAATCAGCCAGGTGTAAGTCAAATCCACACAACAGAATGAATGATCACACTGTGTTGCCAGTAAAACTGGAAAACGCAAAATAAAACAGAGCTGTGCAAGTACATGATCTTTTGTGTGTATTAGTGAGCTTTCCTGTTGCAGGACATAGTATCAAGCACCAAGAATTTAAAGGAGCATGGGCTTATTTGGCTCACAGTTTAAGGGAATGCAGTCCACGGTCAGCTGGCTCCAAGGCAGGAGCATCATGGCAGAAAAGAGTGGCAGAGCAAAGCTCAGTTCATGTTGGCCCGGAAGAAGAGTTGGGAACAGTGCTGGAGAGGAAGGGCCCAGGAACAAACATAGATCCCAAGGCCGGGCCTCAGACATACTCAAAAGTGTCCCCACCAGTCCCCTGAGTGGATCCCAAAGCCGATCAGCTGTCACTCCAGCCTGGCTCCCACACATGACGTTTGCCATGTAGCTCAGCAACATTAGGTACATTTGGAGTGTAGGGCAGCCAGCCCCACCATTCACTTCTGACACTTTTCCACTTTGCAAAACCAAAACTCTAGCACCATTAAACAACATCCCTGTCCTTCCTTTCCTACTCCTCCCCACCCAAGTAGCTGCTATGCTGCTTCCCGCCCTGTGGCTCTGACTGTTCTAGGTCCATCCCAGGAATGGAACCGTGTGGCGTCTTCCTTTTAGTGAGTGGCTTCTCCCACTGAGCATAATGTCCTCAGATTTCACCCATGCATTCAGCGTTGTCCAATTTTCTTCCTTTTCAGGGCTATGGGACATTCCTGATGTCCCTATGGGACATTGCACATGTGAGCCACATCTTGTTCACTCATTGCCCTGCTGATGAGAGTGGAGTCATTCTCTTCTGACCATAGTGACGCTGGCAAAAACAGCAACGTTGACCATCTTGTTAAAAATGATTTAACTACAGCCAGGTTGAGTGGTTCATGCCTGCAATCCTGGTACTCTGGGAGGCTGTGGCAGGAGTCTGGAACAGTCTAGTCCTTCCTGAGCAACTCAGCAAGATTGTCCCAAAGTAAAAATAGAAGATGATCCTTCCTGAGCAACTCAGCAAGATTGTCCCAAAGTAAAAATAGAAGATGAGGGTGGTGTGGTTTAGTGTGAAGACCCCAGGTTCATTTCCCAGTCATCCACAAACATCCATGCACACACATGTGCATACACACACGCACACACACACTTTCCCGTCTGGCCTTTCTCCTTTCTATGTTGGGCTACCGCTCCTGCCAGGTCCTCTGCATGGTCCTTGTTATCTGGCTGAATGTTTGGGAGGATGTAGCGAGACACCGGCCAGAGCAGGAAAAGCCCAGTCATGGCTGACTCAGGGAAGATGTTTCCCTCCTCCCTTCTCGTGACTTGCTAAGCATCCCTGTCCGCAGGGCACTCCAGAGGGTACTGACCATTACCGATTCTGGAAGTGGCCCCATGCTGGGCACGCTGTAGTTCTACTGCCCAAGGGAAGGAAGTGTCCTCTGTAGAACAGGACCATGGGGTGATGACAGCATGAGCAAGAGGAGCTGGAAGCCAGCAGGTGCTCAGGAACATGGTGTCTCTGAAGTCAGGGCCACACCTGCTCAGATGGATGGGGTGGAGGCAGAGTTTCCTTTGTTACATTTACTTTATTTCAGTTACGTTTTACAGAACTGGAGACAGCACATGGCCGGGCACAACCTTGACCCCTACCAGGTCATGGGCTGTGACATTGTGCCCAGCCACCTGGGCCCTTCCCTGATGCACTCTGAGGTCAGGCCCTTCTGGCCCGGCTCCTGGAAGGTATCCCCTCTTTCCTGAACACCTCTGCTTTGCCTCCAGCGAGCTGTGAATTCTGGACAGCAGTCACTGCCAATGCGGTGGATCTGCAGGGTGGACACACAGGCCACTGCGTCATCCGCACTGTAACAAACATCTCTGCTGGACCCAGAAAGCTTGGGCACCCTTACATGTCAGGGAGGGGAGCTTGAGTTGGGTGGCTTTCCCCAGCCCAGGGAGGGAACACAGCCCGCACCCCAGAGCCTCAAATTCATGCCAAGAAGAGCCAGAGGGCTGAGGGTTCTGCTGGCCTCCCCCCGCAAGGGCTGTTTCATCACACCAGGGACCACCATCATTGAGGATCTGCCAGAGGTAAATCCGGGTGTTAAGCTGTTAACAGGAGGCTGAGCTGCTCAGTTGTCAACAACTTCAATATCACAGATGCTTAACAGTAAGGGGAAAAAAAAAGAGTAAAGCAGAAAGCTCCTCTGGATAAAAACAAAGCTGATGATCAACTGTGTTTCAAGTGAAAGTGAACTTTTTGCTAAGCAGATTCATCAAATTTGAACGTATTTCAAAATGTCTCGGAGTTCAGGACATGTTCCCTCTTTTCAATGGTTCTAAAAAATACAAATAGGAAGCCGTGTGACCTCACAAGGGCCTTTCCTTCTCCCTGGGGCCCAAGGTGTGGATGAAGGGTGAGGGGTGCCCTGCCGGGGCTGCTAATTAGAGCAATCAGCAAGTAGTTGTCTCCATTAGGAGGTGGTATGGAGAGGTCAGCAATGAACATAACTGCCACCGAAAAAAGAAAAAAAAGTCCATGAGTGCAGCAGAGGACACTGAGCAATGCTCCCCTGTGGCAGAAAGGACCTGGAACACTGTCACTCACACAGGCATGTGACCCCTGGCCAGTGCTGCTTTGCAGCAGAGGTTTCAGAGCGAGACCTCTCACCATGGTGATCACACAAGTGTGACCAGAACGTCCACACCAGAGACGCTGTCACTGTGTGCCCGGAGGCCCCTCAGTGAGCTGTGTGGACGGTGCAAAGCAAGGTCACCCAGCCGCCCTTGAGCCTGGAAGTGACCTTGGGAGACTTGAAGGTCTGGAGGCCCCCATGACTTGTATCTTTGTTTTTCAAACTGAGCTACGTGATGCACCCTGACAGCGCTGAGGCTTGGCTGGTGTGTGAGCCAGGGCCGTGTTGTGAGCATCTGACAACCCAGTGTCCCAGGTCCCAGCAGAATAGGAAACTTTTCAGGTGATCCTGAGGCAACTCGACTGACAGCCATCCTCTGTTTCCTGTCAGTGGGGACCGTAACCACATGGGAGCACTCAGCTTTCCTCCTGGGTGATAGCAGGGACCTTGAGAATACACAGTGTGATCCGCAAGGGGAGGGGTGTTTAAACTTTACAATTTTAGTACAGTAAAGTCACATCACCGTGAATCCCCTCACTTTGCACACACTGATCCCATCATCCTGGCCACTTTCACAGCGGATCTAGAGTCTTCTTTCCTAAGAGTCTTTACTTGCACCATCCTAGATGCCTCAGTGTCCTGGGCGGATTAAAAACCTTGACATTTCATGGTCATTTTGACTCTGCGAAGAGCTGGAAAAGCACTGCACCAGGTCCCATAACAAGGCAGATGGGGACACAGCATCATGGTTTTACCAGCCCGCCTTTCTGTCGTATAGCACTCAGCAGTAGCATTTGCTGCATTTTTTTTTTTATCACACCTCACAAAAAGGGCTCCACAGCTGCTTCAGAAAAGTGGTAGGGATGCTGCGGCAAGTGTGCTGGAATCAAGGGGTGCTCTAAGGGGCACTCATAGCCATGTGTTTGGTACTGTAGTAACTTTACCATGTCAGCACTCACTGTGTATTTCCATTGCACTGAGTATACTCCTATTTTTCACACCAGATGTGGTCTCAGAACCCAGAGCTCAGCTTGGTGGTCCCTGTCACCAGCCCTGTGCCCATCTGGATGACAGGCTGCTGCCTCGCCTCCTTCTCACACCCCATGGCTGTGGGATGTGGACTATGTGGGTCGAGGCAGGGACCATCCCTGCAAGGGTAGGGAGCCAGTGGGTGGTAAGGCGCTGGTCCTGCTCAGCTTTAACCTCCAGCTTCCTCAGCCCCCTCTCTGCAGGCTTTGGGGACTCAAGGCCACACCTCCTTTTCATCCTAACTGCACAGTCTCAGTCAAAAATGAGATTCAGCCCTCAGGACCTCAGTGATGCCAGATTTCCTAAAATTTTACAGAAAGATGATTTTACCAGCTTTAAAAACACTTGCCATGGGGCTGGGGATTTAGCTCAGTGGCATAAGAGCCTGCCTTGCAAGCGTGAGGTCCTGAGTTCAATCCCTGGTACCAATTAAACAAACAAACAAACAACAACAACAACAAAAAACACTTGCCAGAAAGACAGGTGCAGAGCTCCTTAGCACTGGAGCTCATTGGGCCAAGCATGATGGCAGCTGACAGGGACACATGCCAGGTCCCCACATGAGGTGATTCCAGGTGTTATCCCAGGGCTCCCTGCAGGATGGCGCCAAGAGCTGCCCCCTGCTCACCTGCCCGAACCCCTGTTCTGCCTGGACACACAACACCAAGGGACAAGTGTTTTTTGAGTGCTTTCTGGAAGTGCAGGACCTCTTGGAAGGGCCCCAGGAAGCTAGAACAAAGGAGAGAGAGGGAAGGGGAGTCACCTCCCCTTCCTGTCTTCCTGTCTCCTCAGCTCAGCTGAAGGTGCCCTGCAGGATTTGCTAAGATTCCACTCTGCCCTACTCTTTTGGAAGCAGACATTTAGCTGTCAGTGAAAGGGAGAGTCAATTCTTTTATTTATCAAATGATTGCTGGGTGCTGGGCAGCAAAGCTGGTGTGGAAAGTGGGAATGAGCACTGCCTCCACCGGGGTCAGGACAGATGTCTCCAAGTCTGACTCAGGGGGCCAGGCTTTCCTGAGCACTTGAGGAGTCTTGAGTCTATAGTTGGTGTGGGAGGGGCGGGAGTGTTGGTCCCTCACTGTTACAGAGGGGGCCCAATCACCGCCTCTAGATTGGAGTGAGGCTTTTGGGGACCTGTGCAGTTTCCCTGGTTTCTCTCTCACCATTGATCTTTTATTTCTAACCCTAATAAAAAGGGTACAGATGCTCTTCCCTGTTGCCTCTGTTAAGGAGGAGCCCTGTTCCATGCAGAGGACTGGATGGGAAAGACCACACTGGGTGATTGGGGCTCAGTGTCCTGCTGGGTACTCAGGTCCCCCAGCGAAGGCACCATCATGTCCCATGGAAATGGCCCTGGATCAGAGCCACCTTGGGCTTGCGAGTTAGGGTTGACCTCTCATGTGGACTGATGCGGGTGTGGTGGGGGGGAGCAGGTCACATCAGTGCTGCCAACTGCAAGTTCCAGCCAGGCCTGGACTGTTGGGGTCCCCATATTATTACCTCATCAGCTCCCTGGGGACTCAGGCAAACACAGCTTTCCTAGTGCAGGAAATAATGTCCCTTGACATGTAAAGCCTGGTGACACCTTTGTTCTGGAGCAGCTGGGCCAGGCCTCCTGTGGGGTGTGGGGAGCCCAGGTGGCCAGAGATGTGGATTGGGCCCGCAGGTGGTGCCCAGGCCAAACATTGTAGACTTCCTCCTGGCCTGCATTGACTCAGCCGAGCCAGGTTCACTCCTGGCCCTTCTGGAAAGGAGCAATCTTTCTGATTCTTAGGGAGGGTGCCAAGCTCTGCCTGGGTCTCTTCCGGGAAAAACTGCTTTCTGTTTTGGAGGGAGAGGCTGTCTGAGGGCTTTGGAGAGCATAGCAGCTGGGACTGTCCCTCCTGACATTCTAGGTGATGTCCTTATTTCCTTATATCCTCACGTCCTTAGTGACCAACTGAAGTGTTTGAAGATTCCTGCTTCTGCCACCCTTTTAAAAACAAAACAGATAAAACAGCTCTTCTTCCTTTGCCATGATGAACCCCAAGAACCTGCTTGCTGTTGTGTGGGACTCACACAGAGCTCCTGATGGCCCCCATCCAGCCAATGCCTAGGGTAGTGTGTCTCAGGAGTTTCCCCTCTGTCCGACACTGGCCCATATCAGCTCTCCCCACAGGGCGCAGGCGTGTGGGCCAGTCCATCTACTCTGCCTGCCTCCTCAGAGCTGTGTAGGCAGGGCCCTTCTGATAGGTGCTTGCTTTGCCTGTAAAGCCATCTCTAATGAGCCTGATTATCCCCTCTCCAGCCAGGCTCATGCATGCTGGACCCAGGGGCTCCCCCAATTTCTACTCCCAAGTACCCTCTGCTTCTCCCTTCTCTGAAGCTGGCTTATCTCCTTTACAGACTTTCTAACAACTGCAGTCCATGAAAATCCCTTCATCTGCTGGATGCTAGGCTGTGTAAATAAGCATCTGAAGGGCTTTTCTATTCTTCAATCATTTTTACCATATTCTAGAAAGACACATAACACACATTGAATGGACACAGGAGACCCAACATGGAAATAGATGCTGGGTTACCTACAAATCTTTCAGTAAACATAGCAAACTTCAGTTTGAAGGAAGCTCCTGATGGGAAATGATGGTGGCTTATTTTTCTTTTGTGGCCACCAGCTCTTCACAGGATCAATGCCAGGAGGAGAAGCTGGGCCAGTATTTCTGAGTCCATTTGCTCTTTGATTTATGTGGGAGACAACTTTGCAGATCTTCTCCCAAATCTCTGCACTGACAGAGCACCACAGAGTCTCCCTGTCTTCATGTGAATTGTCTGTCTGTATGATGCCATTTTCACAGGGGAATCACTCATATTGGCAATCTTCTGTGGTGCCTAAATTTCCCAGCCTCCCTTGTGGTTAGATTGATCATGTGACTGAGTTCTGCCAATGAAATGAAGGCATGGGATCCACATCTCTTTCTGGACCGAAGGTGTAAATTTCCCTCTTGCATTCCCTGTCTTCCTCCCTGTGTGTATTCTGGGTGGATGCCTCACACAGCAAGAGTCAGGTGTTGAAGAGGTATGGAGAGGGTACAATCCCCATCACCTCTTCCTCGGCTCATTTGGACTCTGGGATGCTTCTGTTTCTTTTGGCTTCAGATTCTCCACAAAAACTGACAGCAAGTGAGAGAGTTTGTCCATGTCTGGGGGGAGGTTCCAGGAAGCCCCCATCTGTGGAGCCTCACTGGACCTACAGCTGACCCCAAAACTGATCAACTACTGGATATTTCTTTCAAGAAAGATTTAATGTGTCAGGTTCCTTTTAATTGGTGCTGGAGGATCTAGGCCAACTCTAGCCGAGTTCTATTACTCTGCGAGCAACTTTCCTGTCACTGGGACAAGACACTCAACACCCAAAACTCAAAGGAGGAAAAGTTCACTTTGGTCACTGTCTCAGTGGCCTCAGTCCCTGGTTGGCATGGTGGGAGGGCCTGGCAAGGGAAAGCTGTTCAGCCAGGAGGCTGAGAGAAAAGTGGGGAGCCAGGGAGGGAGATGCATTCACTAAGGGCACAGCCCAGGGACCCCTCTTCCAGATGGGCCCTGACTCCTCACAGCACAACCAGCTACTGAGCTCATTAATGGATTAATCCACTTATTAGAACGATGCCCTCATGATTCAGTCACCTACTAAAAGTTCCATCTTTGCACACACAAGACTCTTGGGGAGACATTTTTTTTAAAACTATAATGGGCATGAGAAGAGTCTGGGCTGCAATGCAAAGATGCCTATCAGCTCCCTATGCAGCAGGGCTGTCCTTGGTCCCCAGAATCCTGTTATGACAGCAGCAAACACATCATGATGCCAAAATTGCAGCCCTACAGCAGCGTGCCCTCTCAGGCTAGAGGACAGGTCTCTGGACTCATGCAGGAGATGCCTGGCAGGACCAAGCTTTCCGCTTCTGTGACTCTTGGGGAAGTAGGGGACTCAGAGGGGTCCTGGGTGGCAGGGACTAGGGCTGGCCAGAAACAGCAGGACTACTGGCCCCATGTCCCCTCCCCGGCAAACAGAATGTTACCTGGAGAAACCCGAGGCTGACAGTTGTGATATAGACACTGCAGACAGGGTGGCAGGCAGTACCCAGGTTTCTTCTGGGACACTGGTGACCAGTGACACATGTGGGGCTGGGGTAGGTACCAGCCCCTGCCTCTTCCACATCGAAGCGCGGCACCCTGACAGCCGCCCCTCTTTTGCAGCAAAGGAGGCTGGAGACTCAACTCTTCCTCAGCCCTGGAGCCACCTATTCTCCTGATGCGGACTGGCCCTGGAGGAAAGTGCGCCCCCTCCTGGCCTTCGTGAGGTCCCACTGAAGCTGCCATCACGGAGTGGCCACACTAAGGTCCCCTCAGGTTGCTGACAGCCTTGTGGACGACAGGATCTTTCTGCTGCAGCTCCTTTGAATTAGGAACTGAATCCTATTGCAGTTGCGGTGAGTTTTCAAGGCCTTCCATCCCAAGGAGTGCACTCCTCCCCCCGCATCACTCCCTCCGTCTCCTCAGCAGTGTGTTTTCTGGAGATTCTGAGTTGTGGTGCCCATGGGTGGTCACCAGCTGAAGCTCTGTGAGAGCAGAGCTCAGCAGTGTCCCGCCAGGAGCTGCTGAGCAGAGGCACAACCCAGCTAGGGGAGCCGAGGGAGCACTCCTGTGCCTGGGGTGTGGCGAGCTGCCCTTCCCTGGCCTCCTCTGCAGGCCCAGTGATGCCTCTTGGGGTTGTGTGGTTAGGGAGAGGGGACAGAAGCTGCTTCCACGACTTTGTGATCCTTTGCCTCAGTTGATAACTTCTGCCACTGTCACATAAGAAACAATGAAAACACAGCACCTTCTCCCACTGAGGAAGTGACCAAAGTCTCTGAGCCACCTGGCTCTGCCAGCTCCTCCTGCTCAGTCTCTCCTTCCCTGTGCGTCCCAGGTGCCAATCTGCTCCCCAGGGAGCAGAGCGTGCAGCACTGGCCCGCGGATCAGTCCGTGGGTCTCACCTGGAGAGGGAACGGGGATGGTGGGCAGGGCAAGAGGAAAGAGAGATGGAGACAAGTTGAGCAGTTCCAATCAAGTCTCGTTTATTGAGGAAGTGAACATGGTTTATATAGGGTGAGGGCAGGAAATTGTCATCAGGCAGAGATGTTGTGGAGAGACCGGATAGGTCGCAGTCATGTCCGGCCAGGCAGAGAAGATCATGGGCAATGTAGGCAGACACACCAAATGCCCACAGGAGGGCAGGATGGGGCGGCAGCAGTGAAGCTATCATGCCGCTCCCTACACCATGGGGCTCAGGGTTCAATCACTTTGCAACTGATTTTGCTATTTTCAGGGGTAGCAGGAGGTGATCTCCTGGGTCCCCTCTCTTCCTGTAGCTGTTCTGAGCACTGTCTGGCTGGGGCCTGAGGTCAGCATGACCGTGCTTGGGGCCTGTCCTTGAAGGCTTGTGCCTCTGTGTGTGGCCTCTCCCACCTGGGCTCTGCCTGACCCTCCCTGTCGGGGACTGGCGCTCGGTCTGGCCAGGTGAGCCATGAGTGTTACAAATGAGAAGTAAGGATTGCGGGCTAGGTCAGGCCCAGGACAGCCCTGTGCCAAGCAGACTGGTTCCATGTCCAGCCCAGGTCCTCATTCCAAGAATCAAACCAGGAGGGCACATAGAACTGGTGACAAATGTCCAAAATCCTTCCCCAGGCCAGCAGCCCCAGACTGGCTGTCAACAGTGCCTGTCCAGCATCACTGCTGCTGTCCGAGAAGGGAACTCCTATTTCCGTGGCACCGTAAGAGAAGACAGAGGCCTCTCACAGCTCTGCCACCCCATTAAGCTCATGCAGTGGAGGACAGAGCTCTGACCACAGCTGAGTTGGTTTTAGGGATTTGAGCCCAGGGTTTGGGAGCTGAGTTTCAATTCCAAAGCCCAACCCTTGTTGATACTGCACCCCTCATCAAAGTCGGGCTCAGATATCAGCATTTCCTGTCCCTATGTGGCACTGTGCCACACTCCACTGGGTGACAGCATAGCATGGTGGTTTCCTCTGCCATGGCTGGTTCTGTGTGGCGTCCTGTGCATGCTAAGCACAGGCACCACACAGAGCCCCATCCCAGCCCTCACTGTGGGGTCTGTAAGGCAGCTTGGCCTCCTAGAATTTCATGGCAAGCAGATGTGTAATAAACCACTCTCCACACACACCCGTGCACACACACAAACTACTGAAAGTTCAAGGAAGACTCCACTGTGTCTCCCATCTGATGCTATTTGTCCAATACAAAGTCCTTCTGGAGCTTGGAACGTGCCAAATAATTGTAACAAGGACCTTGGGACAGGGCAGGGGAAACCAGGGATCATGCAGCCCTGACATCCAGCCAAGTCAGCTCGGCCAGCCCTGCCATGTGAAAGGAAAATACTTTCTCATGAGCAAGGGCACCGCCACCCAGCCACACCCCTGTGGGAGGAGCAGCACAGTAAAAATCCAGCGGCACCTGGCACCCAGACAGGTTATTTGGACAAGTCACATTCTTTGTAAACTGAGGCTCTTGAAAAATTCTTTTGGAAATGTCAAAGTGACTGACACATGAAGAAACAAGCCAGGGTGAGCACGGGCACTGTTCTTCTATTCCTCCCCCACCATGCACTCCTCAGCACTGCCCTCCACTCTGGGCATCTTTGGTGAGGGTGCAGCAACCAGCTCAGAGGTCTCATCTGGGGGCACTGCAATCCAGGGGACATTTGCATCAGTTGACCTGTGGACCTCTTCCCCGTTCTCTGGAGCTCCAGCAGATGCCCAGCCTCGAAGTGAGGAAATGAGAAAACGGAGTGTGGTAGGGATGCCTCTCCTCCCTCTGCCAACTCAGGTCAGGCTGGGGTGTGGCTCAGTGGTGAACGCTCTCCTGCCACGCATGTGCCAAGACCTGGCTTTCCTCCCCAGCCCTGCAAATCAGACTACAGGATAACACCACTGTCCTGAAGAGGAAGAGGAGGAGAGGAGGAGGAGGAAGAGATGGAGGGGGAGGAGAAGCTGGAGGAGGAGGAGGAGGAATTGGAGAAAGTGGAGGAGGTGGGGGAGGGGGAAAACATGGAAGAGGAGGAAGAGGAGGAGGAGAGCCCTGCCTGTCCTGTCCCCAGTGCATCTTCAGCAGCCCATGTATCTTTCCAGCTCAAGGTGCTGTCCAATCCATGGCTTTATTTGCCATGTGGCTCTGGCTTGGGGAAATGCTTTTCAGTGAGATTGCTTACGTACCCCACCAGTAAAGACCATCTGAGCCTTCTGAGTTGGGTTGAATTATATACATTTGCCACAATTGACTGGTTTTGATCAGCAGGAACATTAATTCCAATCATGAAGAATTACTAGCTTCTAAAAGACAAAGGCAAGGATGTTTCAGCCGACTGAATTTTGGAAAGCATGTTTTCAAGAAGAATCCATAAATCCAATTTCTTTATATTAAGTATTGCCCTTTCATGTAGCACAGAAAAGTTAGAGAGCTGTTTCTTTGATAAACTGTTCGCTGTCCAGATGTGAAAAGATCTTACTTAAGAAACACACTATCAGCTACAGGGACCCCACTGCTGGAAACGAAGACTTGTGCTCAAGAAATTATCTGTGTTCACTGCAGTGAAATAAACCAATCACAGAAACACTAGTGCTACATTGTAACAGTCAGCTTTCTGGGCACTGTTACAAAATAGCTGACACCCAGAACTTAAAGCAGGAAATCAAACTCAGGACCTTGCATTTACCAGGCAGGTGCTCGTGTGGCTGAGCTATATCCCAGGCCAGGTTTATGTTAGGCTCATGGTTTTAGTTCATGGTCAGCTGACTCCATAGCAGAAATGTCACCGTCATGGTGGAAGGGCTGGCAGGGTAAAGCTGCTCTCTCCCTGAGAGCTCAGAAACAGTACACAGGAGAATAGCATCCAGAGCAACACACCCTCCAGAGGTGGGCACTGGGGACCCACTCTAGCTGAACACCTCTGCCTCACCGGACGTCTAACTCCAAAACATGCAAGCCACGTCGACCCTCCCGTGGGCGAGGGACTCACACGTGCAGGACCTCGCTTCTCTGTGGAGCCCAAGCAAGTTGGCCTCGTAGAAGCAGAGTGAGCGAGCAGACCAGACTCTGGGTGTCAGGAAGTCAGGGACGGGCCGGCAGGCAGAAGGCGCTGCATGATGACTACCTGGAAGATCAGCTCAGATCCGTTCACCATGGAGTTAATCGCAAGAGGACAGACATGTGAGCCACACGCATCGATCAGCTACTTTCAAAACCCATGGTTCATCTGTACAGAGCCCTTCACCATGGAGTTAATCGCAAGAGGACAGACATGTGAGCCACATGCGTCAATCAGCTACTTTCAACACCCATGGTTCATCTGTACTGTGAAACACGTCACATGACATAAATCTGTGTTTATTAAAACTTCACTTTTAATAAAACATTAAAGAGTCCAGCTTGAAAAGAGGGTGAGGAGGTCGGAACATAAACTTGTCCTCATTCCTCCAACCAAGAACGTCAAGCAGGAATTTTAGAAGTCACAACATAGTCATTTTAATAAAAATTATCGAAAAGAGCCACGGCATAGAAAAGCCCCTTCCCACGCGTGTAGCGAGCAAGGTTTCTGGGATGTACTTTGAGGCAGTGGCCAATTCCAGGGAGAATCTCCCAATCTTCCTCTTCCATTTCGTGACACTTATGACCCACGCTCTGGGATTGCTCCACAGTGGCAGAGCTCTGAGTACTACAGTTAGGTTTCTGTCTCTGTCACCAGGGTGGCAGGGAGCCAGCTCCCTGGAGACTGGTCTGTCCTACACTGTGTCAGAGGCAGGGATGTGGTGAGTGCATGGTCTGCTGGCCCGTGGGCCCCACAGGAGCTGCAGCCCCAGACCCTGAGTCTCTGGGAGCCATGGTTTCGCCACCGAAGCTCTGGTGCAGTATGGCTTTCACTGCGTGGTGTGGAGCGCTGAGCCATCCCATTTCGCACTATTAGATTTGCCCATCAGAACAGCGGAGCAGTGGTTAGATTGAGTCTGTTCCTAACAGGAGATTGTTAGAAATAACAATATTGTACCTGAAGCAGGCCTGGCACCTCTACTAGCAGGGAGACAGGAGGGGTGTGGCCAGAACCCCTTCTGCTGCTACATTCAACACAGACACTGTTTCCTCAAACACCCCTACCATGCTAAATGTTGGTGATTTGCATCTGTTGGTTTTAACATTTTGTCCATAATAAATATGCACATTTGTTTAACTGTGACTCGTTGGTTAAAACTAGCATTCAAGAGGCATTTCTTGTGTTCCGTGGTTGCACAAATTTAAATGATTTGCAGATGCTTGGTCCCTAGAGAGCAGGGGTCAGCCTTGTGATTTCCCAACTTTACAGTGGCAGGAGATAGATAAGCATTCAGAGGGAGCCCTGTGTTGGCAGGAGGGGTGATCAAAGCATATGGCCAATGTTTAAATTAGAGAATTTATCGCAGGAACATCCATGCTCCCTTGCATGCACCTCTCCTGTCCTTCTTCCACTCTCTGAAGCAATTTGCACAGTGGCAATTTCTGTCAAATAAAAGCATGACACACGCTGTGTCCTCAGCCACCTGATTCACTGGATCTGGCACCAGCTGATTTCTGGCTCTGCCCCAAAGTCAAAATGTCCATGAAAAGTCAACATTGTGAATCCATTCAGGACACGGAGGCAACCCCCACAGCATAGCTAAAGACCTTCAGGAAAGAGAACTCCAGAGCTGCTTCAGACAGGGACAAAAAGGGTAGGGAAAGTGTGTTCAAAGTAAGAGGGCATATTCTGAAGGGGATTTGTGATGATATATCTTATACCGTATAATTTAAAAATTTTAAAACATTTACTATATCTTTTGATCATACCTCCTACACTAACCACGCATTAATGGTGAGTACCCTTGCAAAACCCGAATTTTGCACTTTCGTGTTCTATAAGTGACCTGAGTCGTTCCATACCTTGCTGTACAGCAGGTTTTCTGTGAGATGGTTCCGCAAACTGCATGCTGTTCTCTCTGAGCATGTCCGAGGCCGGTGAGGCTGGGAGGGGAGGGAAGAGAGGCTGTTGATGATGGAGGACAGGCCTGGTAGACCCATGGAAGCTGAAAGTACTGAAAATGGAACCTACATTCCTCCCCCAGCCCGTACCCTCATGGACCTCCTGAGCCCAGTGGAGCGCCCGCTGCTTTCCACTGTGCCTAGACGTCTGGCTGGGGCCCGGGAGGCACCGTGGCTCCACACGGCACAACTGGGAAAGGATCAAACTCCAGACTTGGTGCTTTGGCTCTGCGGATGTGCGCAACATCACGGGAATTAGGATCCAGGGGTGTCTGTATTAAATGCATGGTTCTCACAGTGCAGAAATGCACACAAGGCCCCGCAGGCGCTAGGCAAGCACAGCATCATGGCAGGATGGCAGCCTGGCTGAGCCACACCCCAGCCCCGGGGTGTGTCCCACCTGGAACTGTTGTCAGCTGAGGATGGGCTCAGGAGGATGATCCCAGTGCAAACGGAGGGGGCACCTGTGCTAACAGTGACTCCATGCAGTGCGTTCTTTCCAGGAGGGCGGACTCGGTCAGGTCAGCTGAGCGCGACTGCAGAACAGCAGGCGGAACCATCTCTGCTCAGAGGTGGATGAGGCCAGAGCCGCCCCTGAGCCCGGGAGACACGGCCAGGTCATGGCCCTGATGGACCTCCCAGCCTCTGCACCAGCAGAACCACAGGCCACCTCAAGGAGGTGAGGAAGTACCTTCGCTTTGCTCCATGCCTTGCAGAGCAGGTGGAGATGTGTCCCCAGGCGACCACCACATTCTCACTGGGATGGAGCAGAAGCTGGAGGCCAGCACTTCCCTGCGTGTCCCTGAGCCTTGCTTCCCCGATACCCCAAACGCTGCCAGTCCTGAGCCCTCCACATAGAAACATGTCACTGCTACACCTGGTTCCTACAGGAGGGCCTGGAGGAGCCACTGCCCACAGGAGGTGGCTATCCCTCAGCACAGGTAGCAGGTGTTTATCCCAGGGCGGTAGCATCTTTCGGGGAAATGCAGATTGAGAAGTTTCATGACGCATCAGAGGAAATCTTCATGCGAGGTTGGGGCGTAGCTGCACGCACTGAGGCTCAGGAGGCTGGGGTTGGGTGCCAGGCCTGTGGCACTGTCAGGTCTAAGGCAGCATGGACGTGTGGGGCTCAGCCATGCCACCTGTCTGCTTTGTCTCTTTGCTGCCCACACAGCCTCAGGATGTTCCCTTCCTTTACAAGACAGGATTTCAGACCCCTGCATCCCGGGACGAGTAGGAAAATCTCCCTTTCCAGGAGACCAGGAGGGTCAGCTTGTGCCCAGGCACTTGTGTCCCCACCTACAAGGCAGGCAGAACTCTGAGGCTGCCTTGCGGAACTGTCCAGCCTGTGGCCGACAGCTGTCTTTGGGCACAGGCCAGGCCATCAGTGGGTGTTGTGTCTTCATGGAGATTGCAGGGTCAGCCTCACGGGTCAAGGCCTAGGGCTGGCGGGACCCTTTCCCACCTGTGCTCCTCCTGTGAAGGAAGAGTATAAGAATAAACGTACATCATATGGGCTGGAAGTGCGGGCTCAGGCTTGCTTTAATGTAACCTCAGCACCGTGAGGTATCCTGGCTGGGGTCCTGGGCAGGGGACGTTGCCAAGAAGGCTGCTCGCCATGTCTACCTGGAGAGGAAGCTGGGGCCTGACTTTCCTCACTCATCCTGTGAAATGGACAGATCCAGGACCCAGGGCTCACCTCGAAGCCTGTGCAAGTCTGGAGATGCCACCGAGGGCCTGCCAGCTACGCACTTCCCTGTGACCTCAAGTGTTCAGCCAGGCTCCCCCCTGCCCTGTGTCAGTGTCACAGAGATGACAAACTCTTAAGCAGAAGCAAGCTTAAGCTAGAAACTCTGCCCTCCTGGGTCTCTTCAAAGCTCCCTGGGGCTCCCTGGGGACAACTTGAGGGCTGGGACAGGCCAGGTTGGAATTCACTTGGGAGGAAATGGCCTCTACCTCCAAACCCCCTTCTCCTGGGAGTGGCACTGCCATGGGGCCATCTAGTGGGCAGAGGTAAGAATTCCCCGTGGTTAGGACAGAAGTGCCACCAAGTCACCAACTACCTCCCATCGAGCTTTATTAAACCCCAATCCCCAGAGGCTACCTCCTCAGGCCAGGACTGGCACACCAACTGGGGAGGGGGAGGTTGGGGGACAGGACTGGCAGTGGTATTTCTGCGGACTTCACTCATTTTTCACAACCTGTATCCCAGGCCTCCTGGGGTCAGTTCTGCACCCCAAGGACCCAGGACAGTGCTAGGGACACTGGTGTCATGACGGAGGACAGTCATGGTGAGTGTATATCACCTATGGCCGATGATAAAGATGATCCAGCATCATCAGTGCCCCAGGGCTGGGAACTCTGCTGTGCCCTACAAACGGCAGTGGGTCTCTCATCACCTTCCTTCCACTTTTCCTTCCTTTGGCCCAGCTGTGCATCTAAAGGACGACTCTTCATCTGATTCTTCATTTCCCCCAGCACATCTCAGCAGGAGTCTGGGACATCGAGTCACTTGGGAGGGGACCACAGTAACCCCTACTGGGAGTGTAAAAGGGACAGGGCAAGGGGACAGGGCAGGGCAGGGCAACCACTGAGGCTTGGGGTCCAGGTGAAGGTGCTGTGTGTCCCCCAGCAGCTGGCCCTCTGCTATTGGACACTGTTATGATATAGACATGGATGTTCTCCAAAAGGTTCGTATTTGGAGATGGAGCTTTTCGAAGGCAACTGGATCACGGGGTGCTAAACTCATCAGTGGCTTCATCCATGAGTGAACTCAGAGCTGAATGTGCTGTTAGGAGGCAGGGCCTGGCTAGAGGTGGGCACTCGGACTGTGAGCAGGAAGGGTATATTCTTGTCCCCATGTTTACCCTCTCTCTGCTTCCTGGCTGCCATAATGTGAGCTGCCGTCTTCCGCCAAGCCCCTCTACCAAGCCCTTCCTACCTTGGAGCTACCTGACCATGGACTGAACCCACCAGAACTGTCCGCCAAGCAAATCTTTCCTCCTTAGCTCACAGTGTCAGGAAAGTGACTCCTGTAGCAACCTGGACCTCAGGTAGGGGAATTACCAACTTGTCCATGACGTGTACCTGCCCACTCGCCTCTCTCCACCCTGAAGTGTGCTCAGTCCAGCTCACACCATCCCACCTTGTCACTTCACATCCCTGAAGCTCCTGGGAGCAGGGTCAAGGGAGACTTAGTGGTGAGGCCTCCCCCAAAGTTGATCCAGGTGTCCGTGAGCTGAGTCCTCACCATGGGGATGGGACCGGCTCCTGTGCCCTGGGGTCACCTGGCTAGGGTTTTGGACCTAGTCACTGTAAAAAGTGTTACATCAAGGCCCAAGCCAGGCTGGGCTGCATTTGCTTGGGAAGAAAAGCAATGTTCTTGTTGAATTTCACATTTTCTACCAAATAATGAGTTAACCTTTTAGAAGTCACAGAGGAGATCACAGCAGGAAGATGAAGCCGTACCCTGCCTGAGCTGGCTGCACAGGGAGACGCAGACGCTGGCAGGAGAGGAGGAAGACAGGAGCCAGGAGCAGGTGTGAATTCACTCTCTGGCAGCCTGTGCTTTCCTCTTGGGCCTCTGTGGACCTGGGGCCAGTAGGTGCAGCTCATGGCAATCAGCTTCAGGTCCATGAAGCAAGGGCGTGGTCCTTGTCACCACTGGGGCTGGTCAGACCCTGAACAGGTGGTTGACAGTGTTCTGTGTCCCCTCAGCCCTCCTGAGTGCCCACATTCCCCAGGGTTCCCCAGAACCCCCTCCCGCACCCCTTTTCTCTGCGCAGGATCCTACCAAGATCACACAGACCCTCAGCCAGGGTGCGCACAAGGACAGGGTGCACGACAGTGTCCCAACTCCCCCTGCTCAGGGAGGGCAGCTCCTGGGATCCACAGGGCTCTCCAGCTGTCCAGGGAGCAGCCCCAATGCCTACCCTCAGCTCACCTTTGCTCCCCAAAGCCCTCATCCTTGCCACCCCACCCACCTCCTTGCTCCATCTGTGCTTCCAGGGGCCTCACCAGGTGACCACCTATGCCAGCCCCTGTCTCTGGGTTCACTGGGTTCCGAGGCAGAGCACAGGTTTTCCTGTGCTCCATGGCAGGGCTCATGTTTGTAGATGGAGCCCTGGGAAGGCGGCCTGGCTCCGCCCCTCTGCAGCCTCCTCCTGAGACAGCCCTGGACCTGCGCTGGTGCCGCCAGCTTCCGGCTGCCTGGCACCCTGAAGCTGGATCCTCCTGCTTGGCTTCTTCCTGGCTTCCAGGGGACAGTGGAATTGCACTGCCCACTGGTTACAGGCCTTGCAGTCCCCAGTTCTGCCCAGGACTCAGCAAGCAGAGAAATCAGTGGAGTGATGGCAGCCTGTGGAACTGATGAAGGGGAACCAGGGGACTTGGAGCAAGAGGTGGTGGCCGTAAGGAGGCACAAGTGGGGAGCTGAACATCCACATCAGGGCTCTAGCAACACCCGGCTCTGCAACCCGCAGGAGACTCTGGCCTCAGCTCTGCCAGCGGTGGCCTGTGCCACTGCTGGCGCCGCCTGAGCTGCAGGGCCACCGCCCTCACTTTGGCTTTGTCTCTGTACACCACCCTTTTAACGTCCACCTCAGTCACATGTGTTAGGGCTTCTGGACTCTGCCCTACGATGTCATCCTAATAAATTACATCCCAAAGACCTGACTTTCAGGAGAGGTGACATCCTGAGGTCTTGTGGATTAGGGTTTTGACAGCTTTTGATTTGGTTTAAAACAGAGTCTCGGGGCTGGGGATTTAGCCCAGCAGCATAAGTGCCTGCCTTGCAAGTGCACGGTCATAAGTTCCATCCCCGGTACCAATAAATAAATAAATAAATAAATAAACAAACAAATAAATAAAACAGAGTCTCACTGTGTAGCCCAGACTGGCTTCATCCTGCCTCAGCCTCCAGAGGGCTAGGATTACAGGTGAGCACTATGTACAGACTTAAACATACCTTTTTCAAGGGGCACAATTCAACCATGCCATGGGCATAAGTCACAAGTCCCATGAGTGGCACAAACCTGAGGCCAGGTACACTATGCTGAAGAGAGCTGCACGATGCAGGAGACGGTGGTGGCATCTCAGTGTCCCCTCCCACATGCAGGTATGCCTCGGCGATGATGGGCCGGGGCCTTTGAGAGGCAATTGGAACTCCTGTCTCAGGAATGAACTGACATAGAGAGCCCACTCCGGCCTCGTCACAGTCCAGAGGAGTTTACATGTGCAATCCCAGGGAAAGTTGTCAGAATTCTAGTAAATTCCAACCTACCACTTCCAGGTGAGAATTCTGAAATGAACACAGGTCTGCAGCTGTGGGGCGTGCAAGGGGTCTTAAGTGCAGTCGAAACAATGGCAACCCAGAACCGAGGCCTTGACCTAGGGCCAAACTTGGGTTTTATTAATTGGTGAAAAGGGGAGTGGCTCGGGACGAGTGACTGTGAGAGTGGCGGGAAGTCTGTGTCGGGAGTGCTGGGAGTGGGGCTGGGTGGGAGGGGAGATAGCATCTCTGCAATAGACAGAGAGAGGTGTGCAGAAAGAATACTGGATTCCTGTAAGGTGACAGCCTCAGGTTTGGAGGAATCTGCATAACACAGTGTGAGGAAGTGTCTTGTGTCACTTCTTCAGTTTTGATGACTGGCCCTCCTGCCCTGAGATGTCACCAGCTCTTTCTTGAGCCTCAGTCTCAGCCAACAGCAAGGCATTTTTTGGCCTTGCTCACGCTTAGTCATAGGGAGCTCTAGATGGGCATCGTTGACCTGTCACATTGCTTCCAGGGCTACACAGCAGTGCCTTGGCCAGACCCATGGGCACTGCTTAAAGCCAGCTGAGGGAGCAGAGTATCTTCCTAGCCAGCTCTGCACGCGTCAGGGCACGGAAATGGGACAAGGTGAGCCAGCCTGGAGACAGTCTTCTTTTAAGGAGAGCCCCCCGTTTGTCCCCCACAGAGTGAGGCTTCCTGAGGCTCCCAGCACCACCTACATCCCGACCTTCAGAGGATGCAGCATCTCAGGAGCAGATGCCTGCCCTGAGGGGCCTTCATCTGGACTCCCAGCCTCATCTCTGCCTTCTTCATAAACTGCCTGATCTTGGTGTTTTGTTACAGCGGTATAGAGGAAGGGCACAGCTCAGGAAGAGACACAGACTCGTCACACATTGGAGGGACGACACATGGGTCGCAGAGTAGAGCCCAGGCAGCCAGCGTAAGGGGGAGGGATGTCACAACCCAGAGTCTAGTCACCCAGGGCCACTGTGGCAGGCAGGACTGGCCAGCCTAGCTTGGCTGTGAGGAGGGGAGGGAAAGGGTGCCAGCTGACTTGTGTCTTTGGTCTTGATATGCACAGAACTTTCTGCTGGCTGGATGCAACATGAAACCAGTTTGCCAGAAGTCCTGATAAAGTTTGCCAGGCTGGCTGTGGACCAGGTCTGAGGCCGACGGGCATGTGTTTAGTGGCCACTAATAGAGAAAGGCAATTAAAGCAGGAAGATGAGCTTTGTAACAGTTGGGTCGGAAGCCAGCATGCAACTACAAACACCATGCAGTGTGTGTCTGCATGTCGGTCACCTCCAAAGCCTTGGAAGGTGCTGTTCTGGCCTCACTCAGGCTGGGTCCCCCCACAAGGAGATGAAACCACAGAGCATATCAACTCCGACAACTCACAGGGACACCCTGGGAACAGAAGATACCAACCCCCGGCATTTACATGGCACGGGTGCCCTTTGAAGATCTGATTAGCTCTTTTAATTACCCTGGGCCCTTTTAGCACTGAGCTAATTAAGGCTCTGGTGCCCGGGAAAGTGTGCCTCTCTCTGTATAGCTCTCCGATGGCGGTTCCCGCATCATCCCCTTGTCCCTTGCTCTCTGCTTTTCTTGTCTTCTGCTTGGCTAAAAAGTTTCCCCTGGGAGGACAGGGTGCTGGGTTGATGAAGTGGCCAGCGTGGGAGACCATGGAAGGCAAGGAGGCTGTGTTCCCGACTGTCCCAGCCAGCACCATGCACACAGCCTCTTCCTGTCAGTGACCATGGGGCCAGTGTCTCAGCTGCGCAATCGGCCAGGTGAGAGCTAAGGAAGAACCTTGCTGTGAGAGTGCACTGCAGGGCTCAGCACCTATGTCTGAACATCACCGAGCACCAGGGATGGGAGCTGTGGCTGGAGCAGTGCATCCTGGGAACTGGTGGCCTCCTGGCGTCTAGCCAGGTGCTGGCTCTTTTGCGGGGAGCAGCTGTGGGGAGGTCCACTTGGGGGATAAATCGGGTGTCTATTCAGCGCTGGCCCAGCCATGGCGGCAGGGGACCAGATGCCCCCAGCACCAGCTGCCCAGCCCTCATTGTCAGCCCCGTGGCCGTGCAGGAGCAGAGGTCAAGAAGGAGGCTTGGACCCGACTTCCCTGCTCTTGCAGGGGGTGTGCTCCTGCCACCTGGATGGGGTGGTGTGGCCAGCTGCTGCCCCAACAGAGAGTGCCCCAGTTCAGGGGCATCACTGCGGTTTGCCAGGTGTAAAACCTGACCGCACAGCACAGTGATCTCTGCCAACCAAATGAGCAAAAGGCAGAGGAAGTGGAAGAGAAATTCCAGCTGCAGTGAGGACAATCCGGCAGCAGAGGGCAGCAGAGGACGCTGTTTTGTGGTGCGCTGTGCAGGCTTGGCTCCACCGCAGTCCACCGAGGTGCTCCCCAACCTCTAACGTGATCGCAGGCCACGAGATGACAGATCTCAGAGAACCTGGCTCAGGCTGATGTAGAAGCTCGGCTGTATGCGGGATAAGGGAGCCAGGTCTGGGGGCTGCCCTCACTCCCCAACCCAACCGTGTCTCAGAGGCAGCCTTCCCAATCTCTCCCATAGCCACCAGACTTTGGTCTACAGAGAGGAAAATCTCCTCTCCAGTTCCTTCAGACTCAAGAGTCTTGCGTACACAAGCCCTAGGTGTCCTGTGTCTGGGATGGTCCTGTGTGGCCCTGTAAGACCTGCTGGGCCTTCCTCCTACCACATCCATCTGGGCAGAGAGGCAAGGACATGGGAGCCTGGAAGGACCAGCCTGGGAAAATGCAAATCCCACACTGAGCCAAAGTCATAGATTTTGTTTCTGAAGCTGCTGCACCCTCAGCCCTGGGAATCGTTTCCCAAATGACACAAAGAACCACACAGGGGCCCTGCTGAAATGTGCCCTGTTCCTTGGAAGGATCAAGGAGGAACCCACATTACTTTCTTACCCACCCAGGGCTGATGCTTCTTTGCCACCTGCCTTTTCTGGAGTTGGGTCTGCCTCCCCATGCCTGCCGCTTGCTGGGACCCTCCCCAAGTCCACCCTGGGCCCCAGACCACCCAGCCCAGGCCAGAGAAGACAGGTCAGGAGCTTGTTGGCTCAGACTTGGGGTAGTGCTGTACTGGGGTCTGCATGTTTACCAAGGCCATGGGTGGACAACTTGGTCCTCAAGGGGGTCTGCTGGAGGAGCTAGGACCTTCAGGATGTGGGGCCTAAAGGGGAGACGTTAGGTCAGCGGGGATGTGACCTTACAGGGGACATGGGTACCCAGCCCCTCCGTTCTTTTCTAGTCACTATGAATGAGCAGTTGCCTCTATCCCCTCACTGCCTAAAGCCACAGGGCCATGTGACCATGGACTGGACCTCTGAAACCGTGAGCCACACCAAATCTTTTCTCTTTAATAAGCTTGTTTTCTCAGATTTTTGTCAGAATGATGGAAAACTGGCTAACAACCTCAATGTGGATCATGGAGCCCAAAAACAACTTGCAGGCTTGCATCCCAGGGGTGGGTGCCCTGCCTTACATTCCAGCTTCCCTATCATATCTGGGTGCCCAGGTTGTATCCTGACACATGGAGTCAGGAGGCCCTCCCACATTGCCAGGTTGTCCCAGTTACAGAACTTGAGCCGGGCCCAGCTGGGAGGACATGGCAATTTCCACAGGGATCCAACATGGCCTTTGCACTGACCTACTCTTCCAGCCCCTAAGAAATTTGTTTTGAGCTACAATTCTGCTAAGTTTTTCAGGCTGCCCTGGAGCTTGGTAGTCTTGCTTGCTCAGTAAATTTAGTTTCCTGTGGGAGCTCAGTGTCTTCCTATGTGCAAGGTCTGCTCAACAAGGGTGAAACTGGAGGTGACCACAGACCCAGAGGGAAGGACTCAAGGGGAGCCTATGTGGGAAGTGGGGTGTCTGCTGTATTCTGCTGGTCTCAGCTCAAAGCAGTGAGGTTCTGCTCAGTAACTCCCTGGTAGAATAGCATCTTTCTCTTCCCTTGCAAGTCACTGCAGATTCCTCTCCAGGCACCCTATGTGGCATCAAATTAAGTCTTGAGTTAAATCATTTAGTTTCCTCCTATACCTTTGTCCTTATGCCGGCATTTTTTCACGAGGAGTTGGGACAGAAGTTGCCCTGGGGTGTTACTTTGCAGACTGTATGTCACTGTGACACCTGGTAAAGCCAGGACTCTAGGGATTCTCACTCCTTTGAACAACAGGTGCCTGAGCTGGTTCAAAAGAGGACCAGCAACAGAGCAGTGGAGGCTCTTGGAGATAGGAGGCCCAAGAAATATCCCATCACAGGGTGCCTGCTACGGTGGCTCAAGCTTAGAGTAAGAGAAGTAAGGCTGGAGTAATCCCACCAGTGCGTTCAAGAGCTGAGCTCTTTCCCAGTGCAAGACACCTGGCCACCAGCTTCCTTCTTCCTCTCAGCAGGAGGAGGGAGAGGAGGGTCTGTTTCCTCTCCCAGGATCATTGGCTGCCAGGGTTCCTGATGCCTGTCCTCTGGGCTGTGCGATGCAGCCTCTCCAGGTCCTGCCCAGCAGAGCGCTGCTCAGCAGAGCTCTCCGTGGGGTGGAGACTCCACCCCCAAACACAGCTGCTGTGACTGAGGAAGTGGATTTTTAAATCCTTAAAGGAATCCACTCTAACCAGTGAAATGGAAGGCGCCTCCATGGCTAGCAATAGCGATAAGGCTTCCCACTCTCCGTCTTCTCTGACCAGGCTGTGCCTGTCTTCATTTCCAGCAGCGTCAGTGTCTCTGGACATTTCCAGCAGCCACCTTCTCAGCTATGGGACCCTCTGCTTCCCAGGCTCAGCCTCCAAGTCACTCCCGTTGTTAGTGACAGCCACAACCTCTCAAACGCCGCCTCCAACCTCAGCCTCCACCTGCTGCAGTTCCACTGCTCCCTCTGGAGCTCCAGGCTGCTGCCCAGAGAGCACGGGGTGTGCATTCCACACTGCACCCCCTTTGCCTTGGCACTGAATTCTCCTGCATGGCTCAGTATTTCTGCATCATTTCAATGTTCTTGAGCTTTTTTTGGAATGTGGCAAAGGAGGCCATTTCTGCTCCTTTAGGATCTTGCTTTGTCATTGTTTTTAATTGCATATTTATGCAATCATATATGTGTGGGATACAGTGTGGCCCTGAAAATGTGGATACAGGATGTGATGGTCAGACCCGATGACAGGCACATCTGTCATCTGGACATTCCATCTCTCTGTGTTGAGAACTTTAAAATTCCCTCTATTGTCTCTTTCACAATATCCACTGTCCTCACCCATGCTGCCCTCCCATGCTATGGAGGGCTGGAAGGTGTCTCACCTCCAGCCAGACCCCATGCCTACCAAGGCCCCCTCTCTGCCTGCCCACCCCATGCCATCCCACATGGTCCCATGCATGCTGACCATGACTCGGCCCTCCTCCTCTTTGTGGACAGCCGAAGCTCCCACACTGGGAAGATGTGAGGCTCCATGCTCAGCTGTGGTGGGGAGCCGGGGCAACCTACTTTGGCCTCTGGGGCAGCATTCTTCTGAGCACCCCTGTGATGCCCTGTGTCCCAGGAAGGTGAGGGGCACTGGCGCTTTTCCCTGTGATCTTGTGTCCAGAGCCATCATCTGTCTATTCCACCCCAGCCCCAGAGACGCCCCAGCTGCCCACATGCCTGCCCCCCGAGGTGGTAGGCAACCTTGGGGTAGGGCTCTGTGAAGCAAGTGTGTGAGACCTGGCCTGCCCTGGTCCCTAGCAAGAGTAAGATGTCACCAGAGGCCAACCGGGCAACCAACCTGGGGGCTCCAGCGCCGCAGGTGGTATGATCTGCAGCACTGCGGACAGTGCCCTGCCCTGGGCTCCCCTCCCTTCCCCTGCTCCCTGCTGCCTGTCTCCTCCTGTCCTAGCAGCAGGGGCTGCTTCCTGGACAGGAGGCATTCAGAGCCCTCCCCAACTCCATCAGGAGTGGCTTCCTGCTGGGCAGGCCAGGGCCAATGGTATCAGAAGTGATTTCTCTCCGTGCACAAGACAAAGCTGCAGAGTGCAGGCTGAGGACAGAGGAACAGCTGCAGGCACCCTTCTGGGACACTGGTGGACTGTGTGTGCTCACAAGTGCATGCACATATGTGAGTGCGTGCCTATGTGTGTACACGCGGGCCTGGGCATGCAGATGGAGCCATTTGGAAAGGGTATAGCACAGTTACACCTACAGGGCCAAGCGGAGACTCCTTCTCTCAGGAAAAAGGACCCTGGGGCGTGAAGATGGGGACACCTTCCACTTCGTTAACAATGCCACTCATCTCTTCGGATTGCCTGAATCAAGTGCCAAAACAAAGGCACCCGTGGAGAAGGAGTAGCTGGGGACCCTGAGCCTCCTGGCCCTGGATTAACTGCTGGTGCCTTCGTCTTATCTCCTGGGCTCCCCCCATGACTGCTGGCTGTGGAGGCCCACACAGCTCTGTCCACTGTGCCCCTCCTGCTCATGCTGTGCCAGCCAGCCCCAAGTTGCTGGCCCTCAGCTCCCGGGGCCTGGCAGACCCTGGCTTCTCCCCTGGAGAAAGGCACCAAGGCATTGGCGGGCTGCGGCCAGGTTCCTTCCAGGTCTTTGCCATCGTGATGATGCTGAGATAAACACAAAGAGCAGCTCTCTCCGGTGGACATCAGTTCCTGTAGATATAACCAGAAGCAGCACTGCTGGGGCATAGGGCCATTCTATTTTTTGGTTGTGGAAGAACCTTTATACTGTTTTCCACAACAGCTGTGTCAATTTACATTTCCAAGTCTGATGAAGATGTCAGGACACACAGGATGTCCACTGCCTCAGCCTACACGTGCATGACACAGAGGAGTCCCTGGGCACTGCCTTGACCCGATGACAAAGGGCAGCATCTCCAATGACAGGGCTGGATTGAAGTTGGGTGCAGCTTCTCAGGGTGTGGTACAAAGAACGCAGCTCTGCGCGTGCTGCTCCTCCCCTGCTCCTCAGGTGTTCAGTCCCAGAGCACCGATGCCGTGAAAGAACGTCCTGCAGCCTGCATTCTCCCAGCATCAGGGCCAGGGGTCAGGGAGGCCGAGGGGCTCTTCCCGATTGCAGGCTGGCCTTTCATGGTGTGCATGAGACTCTGGGTTTGATCCCCAGCACTGTATTAATTAATTACATTAATTAACTTAAAATAATTAAAAATAAAAATGCACGATGTGCATTTAAATGTAATCACATGTAAATGTCACATGTGATTCTGAAGTGGATCCCTTTTCTGCAGAAGTCTTTACTGGGACACTGGGTGATCCCAAAGAGGCCTTCAGAGCTGACGGGGTCTGGTGTCAGTCATCACTTCCTGATTGGACGGTACCATCTTGGTCACTAGGAGAGGGTGTCGTTCATGGGACACACGTATCACTGTGTTCAGGAGTAGTGGCATCACACCAGCAGTCTTCTCCTTCATGGTTTCATGGAAAAGTAAAGATCTTCACTTAGAAGTCTTTGCAACTTGTAAAAGTACAAATCCTTGAAAATTTTCTGCAAGTTTGAATTTCTTTCATGTCATTTCTGCACACATGATTAGGATGGTACATTATCCAGTCACCCTACTTTCGGGTAACGGCTTCCTGGGAACTGTGACAGTTTGATAACTGGTGAGCAGCTTGTGATACCACCTGAACCAAATCAGCATGGTGCAGAGCACGGATGGCCCACTTGAGGATTGTTGCCAAGATACAAAGGACAACTGGAGAGAGAGTGTTTAGTGTTGTTTGGGGTCCATGAAACAGACTTGCATGAGTCATTGTCATGGGCTCTAGGTCTTCAGCTGAACTGATGCAGGTTATTGCCATGGGATTCAGGCCTTCAGCTGGAACTTCTCTGTCTTTAGTGTGTGGACCGATTTCCTGCACTTTCTTTGTATTTGACTCCCTGGATGACCATTATAAATAATACTATGAATTATGTGTCCTGTATGTAATCATTTTCCTTGCAATCCCTGACTACAACACTCACTCTCTGCACTTGTTATCATCCGAACTACGAACCCGCCCTTACATCTGTGCTCACAGGGATACACGGCCTGGGCCAGAGCTGGAGAATGCCACACCTCGTTAAATACAGTCATCCAAGGGCTTGGTTCGGAAACTGAATATTGAGGAAGTAAAGAGCTCGTATTGCCCAGCAAATCCTTAAAATGCTGTTTCAGTCTCAGTGCAGAATCCTGGATCTTTGGCAGATTAAATCACCCTCATCAAGTTTCCTTATTTAGTCCATAAAAATAGAAGCAAAAATGCACTTGTCCATTCTTCCAAACTGTGCCTCAGCTGAAACCAAAACCTTTTACTTAAATGTTGAGATTGCAGGAACCGAGGCATGCATCAGTGCCCCGGGAACACACCAGTCCTTATGAAAGGACAGGGGAGTCCCTGAAAGACAGAGACCCTTAAAACAGATTCTGTCCAGGAGCACAAGCAGTGAGCACCAGACTTGTGGAACCAGACCAAGGTAGGAGAGGAATAAATGGGAGTAAGTTCAGTTTCTAAGAAACTATCCAGTATTTGAAATGTTGCAATGATTTGGGGCATAATTATAGAGAACTCAAAAATGTAAATGACTTTTGTAGTTTTTTTTTTTTGGTGGGAGAGAGGTTTCTTGCCAGGTGTCCCCAGTTTGAGGCTATGAGGCAGCTCTGGATCCCCAGAGCTTGATGTGACCCCGACCTTGCACCCACCTTGACTCCTGGCTTCGGATTCCCCTCACCTCCTTTGCCAGCTCACTTGGCAAAACAGAGCCTTTTTAGTCTCTATGACTGAGAGGCACAAATGTCAGATGCAGCATTCTCCAAACTGACCTTCTCAAGGACAGACTCCCCCGAAATCCAAAACTACTGAAGTCCACAGCAGCCCTCTGTGCACCCCGGAGACCACGGTATTCCCTCTCTGTCTAGGGCCCCTCGTGGTCTCTCCTCATCTTCCCCTGGAGCTGTATGATTTGCTTCTGAGCTCTGTAACCTTGCCCTGCACGGCTGTTAACCAGGTAACCGTCCTTTTTTATACATTTCTTTTTTTGGTCTTTTTTTTGTGTGTGTGTGTGGATTTTTTGGTTTTTTATTTTATTTTTTTATTTTTTGGTGCTAAGTACCGAACCCAGGGCTTCCAGCTTGTTAGACAAGGGTTCTACCACTGAGCTAAACCCTCAGCCCCTTTTATACATTTCTTAATGTCACATTTTCAGGGAATTTGTTTGCATCGTTTGAGTGACATAGATGCTGGCATAAGTTCCCTGGCTATTCGTCTGCTGTTTGGATCATAGCGTAACCTCCTTTTCCCCCCACTGCTTTTACCTCTGTGTTTAACTCAAGTCGTTTCTGTTTTGGGGTGCTGAAGCTCAGCCCAGCCAGCAGCTGGATTTGCAGGGCTGGGGAGCAGGAGGACCAGGACAGGCGAAGCTGAGGCGGGGTCTGTAGAAGTCAAGGGACCAATAAGATGCTGGAGCAGTGATTCAGCCCCTGGAGGACAGGACCAGAGCAGAACAGCTATCTCCTTGCACTGTCCTTCCACAGGGGAGTAGGTACTTGGGGAACAACTTCTGGCTGGCCAGCAGGTCAGTGGTACTGTGCCCCAAGGAGCACAACCATGGGAAGGTGAGCATGCACTGTGTGCTCCTGTCCACACGGGGAGGGGGAAGGCAGCGCGCAGGCTGGAGGTATGTGTATGCCTGTGTCTATGAAAACTACCAAGAGGTTCGTTCAAGTGACGGCGCCTCCTAACTTCCGCTTTTCCATGGTGGCATGGTAAGTTAATTACTGCATAAGAAGTACATTTTTATCACTATGCATTTCACATTTTGGTGCACTAGAAAGTGTGCTAATCAGCAAAGGAAAACAAATGCCAAAATGAGTTGTAATAAGTTAAAGTAATATGAATTAAACTATGAAATTGTAGGGCAAGTTCAAATCAAACAAACAAGAGAACTAAAAAGCAAACCCCGCAATACGTTTCGGAGACACTGGTCACCCCCTTTGGGCTCTGATAAGACCAGGGTGGACCTGGGTGCCAGCCCAGGTTCTGAGGATCTGGGCCTGCTCTCCTGAGAGGGCATATCACACCTACTGGTGTCACTCTGAGCTGTCACTGACCCCATCTGGGCTTTGTGGTAGGATGGGGACTGCGCAGGCTCTGGTGGGAGAATGAATGGGAAAGAATCAAAGGGAAGCTTGGCTGAAGGTGACTTGAAGCATGCTCCTGTGGAGATCGACATGACAGGGGGCCGCCTTCTCCTGTGCCCCCTCCTCTAGATTTGGACCCTGGTTCCTGCTTTGACACAGAACATGGTCCAGAGCATGTGTGTAAGACAAGTATGAAGCTGTAGACCGTGGAGGGGGGTGCAGTGCACACATGTGTGTTGGGGAGACCTGAACTCCTGGGAAACTCGCTCAGTGACGCAGAATCCACACAGGTTCTGCAGACCTCATTCAACTAGGGGGTCTCAGTTTCTGCCTCTAAAACTGAGGCTGGAACTTGCACTGTGTTGTGCACTGACTTTAATAGAAAGACTTAATATTTTTGGCTAAGCATACATAATCCAAAAAGCTAAACTCCAAACTTCTCCAAAAGCTGAAACTTACAGAGGACTAATATGATGTCACAAGTGAAAAATTTTACTCTATCACACTTCCATACATGCCCCCAAGTTTTAAAGTGTTGTTTCAAATTACCTTCAGGCCCTGTATATGGGAAACACAATGAATTTCATGTTTAGGCCTGGGCCCCAGCCCCGAGAAATCGTGTTATGTATCCTGCATGCAAACCTGAAGAAACCTAAAGTTCAAAACACTTGGCCCGAGTATTTCGAGTGGGGAAACATACCCCTGTTCCTTTTTAGACTAGGATGATCTGCGGCCAGGCTCCTCCAGGGATCCCCATCTAGGGAGAGTCCCCCACCACAGAAAGGGGGCCTGAGACAGGGCCTCTGCCTCCACCAGGCCAGGCTCCAGGGCGGGATGCTGACTGGACAATGGTCCTGCAGGGACTCTCGGCCTCACCTGCCTCCTGCCTCAGCACCCTGCCAAAGTCATGCCTTTGCCCAGGCAGGAGCCAGGCTGTTCATGCTAGCTCTGCCCTGCTGCCCTGGGCGTGGCTGGTCAACATCTGCTCACCTCTGCATTAGTGTCCTGCTGGTTATCTGTGAGGGTCGCACATCTGGGCGTGGCTTCCTCACCTTTCCCTGGAACCCCTCGGTGCCCAACACCCTTCGTGTATGTTTATTGCCCACTTGGACGCCTTCCCCTGTGTAGTACATGTCTAAGTTTGCTGCCTACATTTTAAAATGTCAGGTTGTTTCTCCTGTGTTTTCACATGTGTAAAAAGTTTTATCCCCTAAAATGCTGTATGAAGAACAATTTATCCACAGAAAGCTTGGGGGACTAGGTTAGAAGTGGATAGTTCAAGGCTGAGAGAATAGAAATTAAATGTAGGAAAAATGCCAAAAATGTTGGTCTCTGTAGGGAACTTAGAAAGAATAGGGTCCAGTAATGGATCTTCTATTGCTTTCCAAAGGAAGTCTATTCCTCAGGAATTAGCCAAGAATAAAAAGAATTAAAGAGAAATTACCTAGAGGCTGGGGATGTGGCTTGGTGGAGGATCATGTGTGTGCGTAAAATGTGCAGGTCCTGGGTGTGAGCCCTAGCCCTGTAAAGAAAGGGAAAGGAGGGAGGGAGGAAAAGAAAGGAGCTAATGCAGAGACTGCTGTAGGACTCAGGCAGACACACCTGCCTGTGTGAGGTCCCTGCAGGGCGCTGCTTCCCACCACAGCAGGGCTCTGTCTTGGTCACCTCTCCATGAAGTCCTCCTGCCCCCTCCCCACACCAGGTGCGCTCACTGCAACCCGTCCCTGTCTCAGTGGAGCTGACAGTGCATGGGCCGCTCCCTCATCCCTGTCCCCATGGGTGTGGGACTTCCTTTCCTGAGGGCCTTGCCTTTCCTGAAGGAAAAGTGAGGTCGTCCCAGGGGAAGGCAGAGGTGCTCGGAGCTGCTGACTGTGCCCGACCTCAGGCGGTAGGGCAGCCAGGAAGCAGCCGGGAAGGTTACCTGGGGACAGCTGGGCCAGTTACTGACTGGGGTTGGGCCAGCTTGTGCCTCTGTCTACCCTGAGCCACATTGGGGCTGGAGACCAGGGTCCACCAGCAAAGCAGGGCTGGGCTTGGCTTGGAACCTGAGGGCCGCTCCCAGCCTGCCTGCTCTAGCCAGCTGCCTGGGCCAGGGTGTGGAGGGAGAGAAGTGGTAAAGAAGGGAGTGAGGCTTCGGGCAGGAAGGGAAGGTTGCTGGGTGGGGGGCAGCCGGTGGACAGGTGGGAGGCCCCATTTCCTGGAGGGGTGGGTGTGGGCTGCTGGACCAAGGCCACCTGGCTGAGATCAGAGTGTGGATGCAGTCCAAGTGACCAGGCAAGCTGCTTGATCACTGCGGATCAGTTTCTCTCCCTGCCCTGCTCTGCAGGGCACTCAGTGCACAGCTGCCCACATCTGGTCCACCAAGGGGCCCTGGCCAGCAGGAGGCCAGTCAGTGATGAGGGGCTTTGGGGGCTGCCATGTCAGGGCCTGCACACTGGCCTGTGGTTCAGCCATGGGGGTGAAGCCAGACCACAGCACCTTCCTCTACCCACTTCATGGTCACTGGGCAGCTGCTGGGCACAGGGCAAAGAGCTGTCTGCAGGAACTCATGCTCAGAGACCAGAGGCAAAACAATTCTGGCTGACACCCACAAGTCACTTCATCTTTTTATAAGTTGACTTTAAATATCTAGGTCTCTTAATGCTTTGGGATCCAACTGGTACAGTTGGTTTGGTCTTTTCCCAAATGTGGGTGGAGCTGCACCTGCAAGCTTAAGGTACCTTCTCATTTTCTGCCCCAAGGGATGTGTGAGTTAGAAAGCCATGTGCAGAGCCTTCTCTGCTTGCCTGGATTCCCTCAGGGATTGCTGTGCAGCTCCCCCTCTGCCGTACACCCTTGCAGGACAAACCAGGGCCTGTGCGTTCCCCCCTGCTGACTCAGGACACCTGCAGCCAGGCCCTGGCAATCTGGGGAAGGCCACAGCCCAGGAAGGCTGGGAGGATACCCCAGTTCACGGATCTAATTTTTTTCTACGGTTCTGGTGGCAAACCGAGTTTCTTATACAACCAGGTGACTATCAATAAAGTTCTACACATTTCCAAATAGCCAAGAGAGTGCACATCAGGTGCCCGAGTCTTCAGCCCAGCTACAGATCCAGGTGCAAGTGGAGATATGGAGGAAGGGTAGGGCTGTCCACACACTTCGGGTCTGATTCCTCACAGGTGAACTGGAGTCCTGCCACAGTGACACCTTCAGAGCCATGCCAATCTTGGTAATAAGCCCGTTCTCCCAAAGGGAAAAGTTGGCTTCTCCATCATAACTGTGCCTTTGTGCACATTTAGACAGAAAAAATAGAGACTGTGTCCTCCTCAGCTGATTTCCCAACATTACCAGATAAGCAGGGTGGAATTGTGCCCTTGGGTCCTGGATGCCCGCGTCCTGCCTGGGGTTCCAGCACCGTCTCCACGGCTCATGCTGTGCCTGCTCCTCCCTGTGAAGCTTTCCAGGGCTCTACACAGATGCGGTGAGCTGTGCATGGCTTGGGCTTTGCTCTTCCTTTCCTGGAGGTAGAGATTTATTCCCTAGCTTAGTTCCATGACGTAGGCATCCCTGGAGTTACCCTGAACTTCTCCAAGAACAAATGAACACTGGATGAGAGTGTTCTAGAACACAGATGCCAAAAGCCCACACAGTGCTTCACAGGCAGGAACACAAGCCTAAACTCTGGCCTGCAGTGGGTGCTGATGGAAACTGGTCAGCTTTCTGCTACTGTAACTAAATTCCTGGGGGAACCAACCCAGACAAGGAGAGGCTTCTTTTTGCTCCAGAGGGGTTGGCTCAGCACTTTGAGCTCCTACCCTGGTGGCCAGACGTGAAAACTGGGAAAGGGGGAGCTGACTCCCAGTACCTCACTGGGGGACACCCAGACTAACCTCCTCCAACCCTACCTGACCTGCTACACACTTCCGCTCCACCCGACAGCACTACAGGCTGTGGTGAGCCCTCAGCCAGAGCCCCTGGACTCGTGTCCAGCACAGCAAAGGACCAGTTTCCTGGTGTGTGTCCTGTCTGACGGGAAGTATTCAGAGAGCTTTCCGCAGGTTCCCGTCACCCGCCTGGCTCCTGGATGTGTTCGGAGCTGTTTTTCTCCTCTCTTTCCTTGTGCAATGCCACTTATCAGGCACTGATCAGCTGATAGCCTTTTTATTTTATATCATTGGATACCAGCAAGTTAAAGGCACAACTTTCTCCACCAAACATTTCCCAGCTCCTTCACAGGGATCTGCGTGTAGCCCAGCTCACCTGCAGTGGGGCGGAGCTAGGAAACCTTGGTGACTTCAGTGTGATGAAGTGAGGATAATTTCCATGCTTTTCTTCTTTTTCTGAATGTTGGAGGCTGTGGAGCAAGGGAGATGAAGCTGGCGAGATCCCCCAGCTCCACACTCTGTGGTTTCCACACACATCCACATAGTCTGTCACGGAAGAAGACATAGCAGAGACACACATGGCACAGGTCACTTGCACAGGGAGACTGGGCGGGGCTCCCGGTCAGACGCCTGCTCTCCCCTGGCCAGCACAGTGCACCTGCATCCTGGGGCCATAGTGGCCCCACACAGGACAGCACTGGAAACGCTTGGTACCCCATCCCTTGGTGTCCCCACCACTTCTGCACTTCCAGCGGAGATCTGATTTCCTAAGACCTTGCTTCCTTTGGTGACTTTAACAATGAAAATGCTCTGGGGAAGCTCGTGCCCATCACCTCGGCATCGCCTACAGTGAGTGGGGTGCAAAGTAGGCTTCTATCCAAGTGGGCTGAGAAGGACGAGAACAAAAGGCCCTGTGTCTGCTTGCATCTGTGTGTGTCACCCTCACGTGTGAACAGAGGGTCACAGCTGGTTGAGAGCAAGGACAGGAAAGCTCCTCAGAAAATCAGTCTCCAGCCAGGTTCTCACCATGTCCCAAGGAGACAGTGTTACTGCCACCCACAGAGGCTCTACCCACTGGTATAGTCTGGGTAAAGTCAGATGTATCGCCTTGAGGGAAGATTCAACAGGAAGGGCAGTTTTTTTCCCAGGAGCGGGCAATGTGCTCCATTTCCTCTCAGTTCACTAGTTTTTCCTCCTCTCCCCATGTACTTGGGCAGGAAGTGGGGCGGGGGTGGCAGGCAAGGATGTGGCAGGCAGAAACACCTGCTAGGTGTAGTTGAGCTGCGCCGGCCGTGTAGGAGCTTGGTACCTTTGGGGGTGGGATGTGAGGGTGGATCTGACTCATCACCTGAGGGACTCTTCCTCCAGAGAGGGACTTGTCACATACACTTGGCCTCCAGTGCCAGCTGGGTGGGATGGTATCGTGCTCCGTACTCAGTACCCTGCCCTGGAAGGCCAGGAGGCCAGGAGTACCCTGCCCTGCAAGGCCAGTAAGGCCAGGAGTACCCTGCCCTGGAAGGCCTGGAGGCTAGCATCTCCTCACAGCGCAGAGGCCCCTGGGACCCTGGAACCCTGGAACAGGCAGCTCCTCAGCCAAGGAGGGGCAGTGACAGTTGAAGATAAGCTTTGTGTGACCAGGGAACCAGCAAATGCCTCTAGGCGGGTGACTTTGGCCTCTGTCTGGGCCAAACTGTTCTGTAGAAATCAGGAGCTGATGGGCATCTGTACACTGGGCCTTCCTGCAAACTACATAACAAAGACCCATGGGGAAAGCTGTCTGGAACTCCATGGTCACCGCCTTAGGGCAGCCAGGGCTGCCGCACCACCCGACAGCCTGGGCAGAGGAGGGAGGCTTGCCTGGCCCCACTGCCAGCTTCTTTGTCTTCTTGCTACATCTTTGCTAGTGACAATTGCAAGATTTTGAATGTGCTAATCAGAAGCTAAAACAGAGCAGTCTGGCGTTGTCCTGTGTTCCCAAGCAAGATGCATAGGAGAAACGCTTCCTGGGCTGAAATCCTGAACCCCACAGGGGCCTTGCCGCAGCCTGCAGAGCTGAGCTGCCCCGAGCACCCCTTCCCAAGCAGGCCCACACCCTGCTCTGCCAGCACCTCCCCAGCTCCACTGGGTCCCCTTCGTCCAGCCCTTCCACCTCCCTGCGTGCTGAAATCACTGCCTGCTCGAGCTGTTACGGCTGTTCGCACGCCCTGTGAAGATTAGAGAATTTCATCCAATCGTGACAAGGCTTCAATTTTAGGATCCCTCGGAGGATGACAAAATAAGGTTTCAGAAACCGATAGGATTGTTTACAGGAAGCATTGGCTTTACATTAGGTTTCTTGGGGTTGCAGCAAGAGTCCTGAGAGCTTTCCTTCTTTGTTTTTCTTGGGTTTAGGTCTGAGGACAAGTGCTTTCCTGAAATCCCCAACACTGTCTGAATCCCTAATCCAGAGAACATCCTGTATTTTTTGCTTTGCTATGAGGCAGGAAATTTTTCTGCCTCAAGCTCTCCTGCCTCCACTTTATTAATCTGGCAGGCCATGAAACAGGCCGGAGAGTTCTTGAACGTCAGGAGCCTGGGCTTCTGTTGGAGCCAGTGTTCGTGTTTCTAGCTATGGACAGAAAGCTTTCATTTTCATGCTCCAAATCCACCCTCCAACTGCGTCACGCTGACACAGGTAACATAACCCTCAGCCCACGCAGACTCCCTGCGATTCTGCTCCAACTGGCTCTGACTGGAACAGATCAGGACCAGGAAGCTATTGCGGGGACAGGTAGGGCACAGGTTGACTAGTGAGAGAAAAGAGGTACAAAGGATCTGCAAATGACATTTGCCCTCCCTCTAGCCTGCAGGCACTGAGGCCTGGGCTCCCCCAGACAGTGGAAGGTGGGGTCCCCTCCTGTGAGGCCAAGTCTGAAGGCTGAGCCCAAAGTGAAGATGCTGCTTACTGAGCAGAACTGGGTGCCCGGAAGTGTGACATCCTGTATCTTCTTTCCTGCTCCTGGTGCCCACCAGCCACCAAAGGACCATCTGTCCTCATCCCCAAACATCGCAGAGGTCCCAGCGTCCTCTCCCTTTTATGTACCCACTTCCTGTCCTTGCCCTGACATCATTGGTTCAACTAAGGCTAGGTCCAGAGAACAGCGGTGGCTTACAGCCATGGTCCCCGACACAGCTGCTGCCAGGAGCTGGCTCTGCAGAAGATGATACTCCTATGGATGGCAGATCAGGCTCACACGAGGAGCACACAGTGCAGACCCCTCACATGTGCAGCCACAGTAGGGCTGTGCTCTCATGAGAGTCTGAGGCCTTGCTGATCCAACGAGGTGGAGGCTGGGCCCCAGAGGAAGCTTCCTGGCTCACTTGCTGCTGTGCACCAGGCTCTTGACAGGCCCAGAACAGTGCTGGGCCGGGGTGGATTCCAGGGCCGGGGACCCCCAGCTAAAGGGTGCCCCACGTATGCACAGAGGGTCACTCTGACAGGAACCAGTGTCTCCTCCAGGTTCTTGCATCTGCCTTGAGGGCAAGACCTCCAAGGTCCCCTCTTCAGCCCTACTCTGGCCACTTCCGGTCCTCCCTGAGTACTAGTCCATGTCCAGAACAGACCACGCCACGCTCCCTGAGCCCCAGACTTGCCCAGACATGAACACAGCAGCCATCGAGCTGGAGTTCCACTTCCAGGACAGCAGGGTTGGGCCGGGCCAGGGTGCCCTCCACCAAAATCCTTGGGCACTCATGTCCCCTCTGCCAAATGGGGTCCTGTGTCCCCTAATTACACACGCCTGCCTGCTTCAAACCACTGCTAGGTTATTTACTGCATCGAATGCAAAGTGGAGGCTGCATAAATTGTTGCATCATTTAGGGGAAAATGACCAGAAAAAGATCTATTTGATTCAGGTCCAGTGACTCCATACAGTCTAAGCGTGAGGTAAATGAGGAGATTAGAGGTGAGCAGAGGACCCATGGGTGAGAGGTGAAGAGGAAAGTGCAGCACACAGGCAATCCCGGGTCTTTGCACAGTGCTCCTGAGCTGTAAATATGAGTTTTGCTGCGTGGAGCTTCCTGGGATTTTCCCAGCTCCATCCACAGTCAGGGGAGACATGGACCCGGAGCCCATTCCATAGCCCTTGGATGAGGAAAGGACTCTAGGCAAAGTATCAACACCAAAAACAGGAAGAGCAGGGATCCTATGTGAAGCAGAAAGGGGCAGACGGAGCAGGGAGACACAAGGATCGGAGGCCGTGGAGTCACCACTGGTCTTCCTGTGCAGACTGCCTGGTGGCCACGGGAGTCCTGGTAACCTGGATGGGCTGCCTATTGCAGAGTCTCGGCTACACTTACTGATGTCACAGTGTTTACAGCAGCTCTGGCTCCTAACCGGACACCGTGACCAGAGCTCCTGCGGGCATCACCGGCTGGTGACCTCACAGAGAAGCCCGTAGTCCCAAGAGCCTGCTGGCAGGGGAAGCCAGGCCTGGGGAGGCTGACAAGTGTCAGCCCAAATGCAGGCTCCTTGCTGCGTCTGGGTTGTGGGATCCACCCTGCACCAGCTCCTTTCTCTGCCAGCCCCATGTCCTGCTCCCTGAAGCGCCTCTTTGCTGGGTGGTGGGTGTGGGAAAAAAACCTCACCTGGGCCAGAGCAGGAGGCCTGGGCTCAGGGGCTGTGGCTCTGGCCTCTGTTCTCAGGCTTTCAGACAGCACCAAGCAGTGCTTCCTCCACCTGGCTGTGGTGTTCTGTCCTGCAGATGTCCGCAGCCTGCCTGTGACTGGTGCCTGGGAGCAGTGGAGGTGACTCTGGAGCATGAAGGCCTGTCTGCTCCTCCCCGGCTTTCCCTGCTGCTGGACCAGGCTCTGGGCAGCCTCACCTGTATTACCCGAGGCCACAGCCTCCAGATATTTCAGCCTGCAAAATAGCTCAGGACATTTTTCCAAGTCTTCTTAAAACCACAAAGCAAGGCAGCCTTAGTTTGGGAGTGCAGAGAGACAGGCAGCCCTAGAAGCGGAGAGTTCACACCTAACCATACATTAGGAGTTCATGGGTTTAGATGCCACAGACCAAGGAACTAGACCAACTAAGGCACCCATCAAGGGCCCTGGCTGCCCCAGTATCTCTACCCTCCTCCCCTACCAGTATGGACAGAGAAGCCGGCCAGGGGTGAAGGACAGTCCTGTCCCCACAGAGGGCCCCCGAGGCATGTGGATAGCTCTCTGTCCCCACAGCAGTTGTGATGACCATAGCTGTTTCCCAACTCAGTATCCTGCCAAGGCACACAGTGACTTCACCCGGGCAGTGGTCTCTGGGTGGAACCGACTCCTGATTCCTGATGGCTTGGTGCCTTCAAGGGATTTAACCAGATTCTCGATGTAGCCCATGGGCCAGGTGGTAATGCGCACACAGCAAGATGAATACTCAAAGCTCCTCACATTCCTCAAATGCAGAGCACAACCCACCATGCCCAGAAGCCACGTGCCCCTCTTCCTTGCGTGGCGGCAGTGCAACCTCACAGAGCGCTGCAGACTTCTTCTCCAGGCTTGTTTGATCTGCTGATTCCATACTCAATGAAAGCAGGTCACAAATTCTCCAGGTGGCTGGGGAACAAGGGTGCTCCCTTCCCAGCATCAAGTTATCTGTGCCCTCCCCGTCCCGCTGGCTGAGACCAAGGAACCCCCACTCAGCTGAATTTCCTTTACCATCTCATAGAAATCTGACCATGCACAGTGAAACCTCACATGTTCATGGCACGCTCGTCTCCAAAGGGCAGCAAGGTTATTATTGCAGCCGCGACTCCTGACAATTGTTTTGTAAGTGAGGAAGCTGAAGGTTGGTGAGGGTGAGTGATTCTTCTGAGGTCACTCGGCTGGGATGGGCAAACGGTGAGCCAGGTCTGGGTCTCCTGAGACCCTCTCATGGGCCGATGCTAGCCCCTGAAGCCCTGGGCCAGGATGGGATCTGATCCCCTGCAGCTGAGAGCAAGACCTCCCCTAAACTGTGCCATCTGATCTTCACCTTCTGTCAGCAGCCTGAAGTGCCCTGGAGCCCTGAGCTGTTCCCCACACCAGTGGTCAAGACACGGCCGCCTGCTCATGCCCCTGCCCAGCTGTGTGGGGGCTGCTTTGCTGTTCCAGTGAATCTGGGACCCTCAAAAATGGAACCCTGGGAGAAGTCATGGCCTAGTCTTAGAGAGATGACCTCCAAGGAGAGGCCCTGCACCCCTCTGTCACTCCCAGGAGATGACCCCTGACTCCATCCCCAAGGAGAGGCCTTGCACCGTTTTATCCCCAGGAAATGATGGCAGCGATGTCTGTGGCTTTATTTAAATGCTACTGATTTCTCTGACAAAGAAAATTCTGGAGAATTTCTAAGTCTAACTGACCAGTAGGAAAGTGTGATTTAAGAACAAAATCCCAGTGGAAAGAACAACTGAAGCTGTGACTTCAGACAGTACAGTGCCAGGGCCCCGGCTCCCCCACCCAGGCCTGGCCCTCCCTACTCCAGGACACCGGGTCAGGGAAGGAAGTGGTGCTGCCATCACCAGATACCCCTGCCCATGCAGGAGAAGACTCAGGGTCAGGCCGCGCCTAGACAGTCAGCTGGAGTAGCCTTGGCATACAACGTCCCCGGGGCAGCTGGTGTAGGAAATTCCACGCTGGCCTCCTGGCTGGCAGCTATTTTAAGGACTGAGCAGAGGCAAACTCAGGGAGAAAGTCAGCTCAGCAAGACAATTGTCTCTGAGAAGGAAGCCCGAGGTGGCTGACGTGGCCTCAGTGCCTTGGGCGAGGCCAGCAGCGCAGGAGCCTTGGCTGTGACACCTTAGACAACTGTCCCACAGTTTACAGTCCCCAAGCCTGGACCCACACCCCAAAACAGCAGCTCAACTGAGGGTGTAGTCCTTCCTGGGACTGTCCAAGGCTGCTGGTCCCCCTGCCGTGGCTGGTCACGTCCTCGCCCAAGGTTCTCTGTACCCCGACTCTGGAGCAAGGTGTACAGGGGTTTCCTTTTCTTTCCTTGCAAGGGCTTCCATTCCTGCCAACCCGGGGCACCTGCTCCTGGGCCTTGGCTTGCAGCTTGGGTACCAGAGGCCATGCGGCAGAGAGGTTGAGGTTTAGATTCTGAGTGTCCCCTACACATCTTATGTATTTGAGTTGTTAAGTTTGAGAGTCACGTGTGGCCAAGTTGCAGGTAACCCCAGCAGACAGTCCATGAGCACGGTCACCTTCCCAGCTCCAGACAGGAGATGGACAGGCACACATGGTGTCACAAGATGGGCAGGGACCCCACGTGGCAGACCTGCCTGCCCTGCTCAGGCAGACTCAGGAATTCCCTGACAGAGGAGCCCCACACGAGGTTTCAGTCTGCTCCCAGTCAGTGCCCATGGAAAGCCGGCCTCAGGTGGTGAGTGACAAGCCTGTCTGAGACACAGTGAAGGGCAGTGGTGTGGAGCAGAGTGTCCAGAGGCTCTCCGGATGGGTTCTGGGATGTGTACAGAGCCAGGGACACAGAGTAGGACACAGAGGGCAGACAAGAGCTGCGTACCTGACACACGAGCAACACACGACATTTTGCTGCTGCTGCTACTACTGCTGCAGACTCTGCTGCTAGTTTCCTTGGCCATCTCCCTTTGGGACTGGAGACCCCGGCGGCTGGATTCCTGGTAGACCTCATTCTTGATGTGAGCACAAGGCTCAGCTCCTGCAAGATCCAGGTGGGAATAAGCACATCCATGTGTCTGCTCTTGTCCTGAAGAGGAGGCAGGTCTGATTTAAGAGCCAGTGTGAGCTGCGCCTTCAAAATAACACCCTACTGTGAGCACCTGAAACCTCGCACTTCTAACTTCCTGTGAATGGTGAGAAAGGCAGTGCACCATCTTCCAGCAGCTGGAAACCTGGCTCGGTCTGTCCACGCACATCCTGGGCATGGAACCTCCTCACTGCCAGGTTCACAAGAATCCAAACTAGGAGAACAAGTCAGGCACCCAGGCCCGGCCCACATGGGGAAAACTCTCAAGGATGTAAAGTCTGTGTCCCAGTGTCTCCTCCAGCGAAAATTTTCTTTCCTAGCAAGCAGCATAGAGACAGAAGAAGACGGACGAGGGATGGGAAGAGGAAACCCAGCTGGTTTCGCTGTCTGGGTCCTGGGTTCTGCCAGGTAGCTGTCTGGCTTGGGACAGAGCCTGGTGCCGCTCATTGGTAAACAGTTCTTGGACTCAGTCCTGGGCTTCTAATGAGTGGAACGGTTTGTTTGTTTATCTTTTGTGTAAAGAAGAGAATAGACAAAAAAAAGGGGGAGCAAGGAACAAGGGCAAAACATTTTAACATTTGTTTATAAATAGCAAAATAAAAGAAAGGAGCAATTTGATGATTCCACTGGTTAAGGAAAAGACACGTTGGTTGCATTTGAAATAATGTTTTAAGAGTTTGTGAATCTTCTGTATGGAAAAGAGCATCCGAAATGCATGCACTAGCTTCATTCAGCCAGACAGGGCTACTTCAGATGCTGGGAAGGCCCAGGTGGAGCGTTCCTTGCAGAAACTGAGGCTGAGACATTTAGACCCTGAAGGAGGCATCTTTCAGGCCCTTTGATGGAGCAGGGCTACAGCGAACAGGGTCTGGGTGTGGGGGATCAATCCACCAGGAACGAGGGAGTGGAGAGGGAGGTTCCCAGATTCCACCAGGCAGCCCCAGCTTGGGACAGCCAGAACTTGGGAAGCTGGCAAACCGGGCCAGGGTACCCTGCTGCTGGCAGCTGGACACTCGTCTCCCTGCTTTCCTTTGCCTGAAAAGCTACCCTGCATTTTTAAATAAATAATAACAACAGGAACAATTTACACAGGGATTGAGAGTCACATTTGCACTCTGATTCATTATTTGAAAGCAAGGCAAACACACCCAGGAAGCCGGCAGTGAGGCTGGGGCTGAGCATCTAAGGAGGAGGAGCTAGCGGCATCTGCCTATGTGTGTCCCTTGGCTGAGTGCTGCTTGCTGGGGAACCCACAGGCACCTACAGCAGACACCCTTTCTCAGGAGCATGGTTGGTTGGATGCAGGGTGTGGGAGCAAGTCCACTGGAGTGGAGGCAGTGCTAGAGGCTTGACAGACTCCACAGACAGTGGTTTTGCCACAGCCTCAGGTGACAAGAAAGGCAGCTCTGTAGAGGACAAGCTGCATGGATGAGGGTGAGTCCCTTCTGAGGGAGGGGCACAGTTGAAGCCCTTGCTCTGAGTGGAGTGTGGGGCAGAACTGAGGAATGGGGCATCTCCTCATCTCTGAGACTGGGTGCTGCTGGGGGGCTCTGGGTGCACACAGGCAGGAGAGGAGTTGCGTTCTTTCCTCACTGCACGTTTCCCAGCAGGGTCGGCACACTGGCCTCCCGCACTGGCTGGCTGACTTGTGCCACTGTACTGCAGAAGCAGCCTCCTGCACAAAGCAGGCCACCCTCTCCCAGCTGGAGCTGCAGATGGGCTGGGGCTCTGGTGACCATACGGCTCACATTTGCTGGTTAGAGAGGAGCTGTATGTGCTGAGAGCTCCTGACCTGGCTCACATCCATGGGCTGCTCATGGTGAGCCAAGACTCTGACCCACAACATACCCTAAGCCTTTCAGAGCAGCTCGTTTTTCTAGGGAACAAGGGTGGAGAGGCCTCTTTTGCTGACAAGCGCCGGCCTTCCCTCAGGCTAGTGCCGGCCTTCCCTCGGGCCTGTAAAGGGAGGCCCGAGAGGAGCTCAAGGAGGAAAACAACCAGCACCTCAGCCTCTGTCTGTATCTGCCTCCTTGGCACAGAGTCACTGTCCTGCAGTTGCCTCGGGATCCAGGAAGAATGGATCTGAGGGGCAAACATCTTGTGACAAATTGGAATTACTTCTCCTGCACTGACAAAGCCCTGCCTGCCGAGTCCTGAGATAAAGACCAGCCAGAGCAGGAGCACCTACCGCCACCAGGACTGCTTGCTCCACCTACTTCTGGCCTCCCTTCTGTGTAACCTGTGACTTGATGTTCTCATCCCCGAGTACAAGGCTGAGGACACTGGACTCCCCTTGTCTTCTCGACACAGCCATGTGGAATGAGTTCCTTTCTTGCCTTGCACTGTTATTTTCTCTTAGGTTTCTGGGAGGAGTGGCCAGAACTGGTTTGGTGGGACTCCCCAGATACACACCCCCTTTGGCCTGATGTCTGCATTAACGTGTCTCAAAAAAAAAATGTCATTTACTAAAATCCAGCCTTCCGCAGTTCCCTCTCTCCTTCTCTCCCTCTCCAGTATTGGAAATCGAACTCAGTACCTCACACATATTAGGCAAACCCTCTACCACTCTACCACCAAGCTGTACCCCAGCTCTGGGGTGGAACCTTGATACTTCCTGACCCTGTGCTACATTCTGTCCACTCGGGTAGTGGTTCTGCACAGAATCCTTTAGCCTATCAGATTCTGGCAGGGCCCTCTGGAGCAGAAGGGATAAGGATCCAAGCGCACATAGCTTCTCAGGAGGTGATCCCAGGAGGGAGAGAGGCATGGGACAGCAAGGGAACTAATCTCAAAGGGCACATGCCGAGCAGGCTCCTGCTCTGAGCACCAGAGGGATTCTGGGAAGTGGGGGAAGGAAGAGGTATGGTGCTGGAAGCTGGGAGGCTGAGAGTTGACCCTGCCCACCACTGGCTGGTGATGCCCTGAGCATGACCTCCTTGGCATCAGCTCGCCCACTTCCCAGGCAGGGGAAGATCTCATGCACAGGCTCTGAGGTACTTAGAATAGGACAATCCACCTGTGACACCAGAGACGAAGCAAGGAGGGACGGTCACCACCCCACGCATGGACCAGAGTTAAGTCTGGCACACATGGGCTGAGGAAGATGCAGATTTTAAATGCTCTTGACTTCTCAACAGATGGCATTGTGACAACTGGTTCCCCACATGCAAAAGAATGAATTTGGAGCTTTACCATACAATGTTCAAATAGTTAACCTAAAATACATCAGAGGTCTAAGCATAAGACCAGAAGCTCCAAAACTCTGAGAAGAAAATAGGAACAAATCTGCCTGATCTTGGATTTGGCAATGACTTCTTGGATATGTTCTTCCCCAAAGAACAGGCAGCAACAGAAAAGAATAGGTGACTTGAACTAATCAGAGTTAAAAACTTCTGTTCCTCAGAGGACACGATTACCAGCCTGAACAGCAACACAGAAAATCAGATAAAACTTTGCAAATCATCAATTTGATAATACTATTACCCAGAATAGACAAAGAAGAACAAAAAGACAGCTACTCAATTAAAAAGTGAGCCACAGACTCAGGCACGTCTCTACAGGAGGTGTGCAAAGCCAGTCAGCACTGGTCATTAGCAAAACGCAAATCAAAGCCAGGTGAGACACCAGTGCACACCATTTACAGCAACAGCGATAAGCAAGGAAACAGAGCACAGAAAGCAGCAGGCACTAGGGAAGCAGCGGAGCTGGAACTCTGTACAGTGTCTAGGGAAGGATGCGATGGTGCCTACTCCATGGGAACCAATGTGGTGGTTCCTCAAAAGCACTAAAAATAGAATTACCACTGGGAGTAGCAAGTCCACTTCAGAGTAGAACCCCGAAGGGCTGGCATCAGAATGTGCCACACCACGTTCACAGCGGTGTGGATCACAGCAGCCACGACACAGACTCAGCCCGATGTCCTTTGCTGGATAAGCATGGCACCGTCTCTACACAGCATGCAACAAACATTACTCAGTCTTCTGAGGGAGGCATTCGGGCACAGGCTATGCCCTGGATGAACCACAGGACACTTGGCTAAGTGAAAGAAGTCACATAAGGACAAACACCACATGGTCCCACTTCTCCAAAGGCATCCGGAGTAGACATCACAGAGACAGAAACAGAGATGAGTGCCAGGGCTGAGAGCAAAGGGTATGGGAGATGCTGCTTAATGGGCATAAGTTCCAGTCTGGAAAGATGGAGAGCTCCGGGTGTGGGCTACTCCAGAGTGAGACAGTGCTCAGTGGCCCTGAACACTCACCACAAAAGCACTGAGATGGAAAGTTTCATTTTGTGAATTTTACCACAATTAAGGAGCCAGGGCACTCTAGGAAGAGCACCAGAACTGACAAGCAGCTAGATTTAGAGACAGCCTGCTCTGCCCACCATGGTGCAGGTGACCAAAGGGCCACATCCTTTGAAGGCTACATGATCTGCTGCTCAGTCCACTGCACCCTCATCTGGGAGAATGACCATCATTGGGCATGGGACACAGCCAAGGGACATTTTGTCCCTCCTTCATAATGCTCCATAAAGTAAGTGAGGTTCCCCAGGAAGGAAAGAGAGGCCACAATCCATCTCTCCATTCAGAAAGTGTGGAAGCAGCCAGCACTTCCATGCAGGCAGTGGTCAGGGTGAAGCTCTCACCTTCCACTGAAAGGGGATCACAGTAACCTGCCCCACAGTGACATGGAGTTCTTAGATATTGGCCAGGGTTCTACATAACAAACGACCCTGCAATCTCAGCCGGCTCTAATGAGGCGCACTGATGTTCATGTGCATGAGCTTTGGTCCAGCAAGGATGGAGCTGGCTGGGACAGGTGGGATTTCAGCTCTGTTTGAGTTCATACCTGCCCATGAACCCAGCCTGGGGTCCAGGGAAGGGTGATGGTGTGGTTGGTCTGAGAAAGAAAACAGAGAGAAAAGAGGCCTTTATTGTGGGTCCTGGAGGGCTGCTGAAGAGATATAAGCACTCTCTGAAAGCTTCAGGAAAAAGCCGAGGGCTATATTCTGGATTGACAGGGGGCAGAGTTAAAGGGGTGGGCGGAATGACATAGTGACAGCTGATTGGAGGAGCACTGGTGCGCACAAAAAGAGAGAGGTTCATAAGAAGAATGAAGGAGGCACTGTCCCAAGCCACCTTAATCCTAGCATAGGAAAAACCTGTCAGTGGGAGGCACACTTTCTTGTGGCCCCTGCAGGAAGGCAGGAAGAGGTAGCGAAACCCACAATGTCCCCAAGCCTGGGCTGAATAGGGACTGCAGCGCTCAGCGTCCACACGCTGCCCACCGGTCACCCGCCAAGGCAGACCGCAGGTCCAGGCATGGGCAGTGTAGTGCATCAACATACAGGAAGGTGGCAATGGGGACTCAGGGCCATGGCCCAACCTGCCGTATCTCACTGCAGTGCAAAGGATAGGGACCAGACAAGGAAAAGCCAAACCAGCAGGGTGCAGTTCACATCCGAGCCCCGCAGATGTGGCATCTCTCAGGACAGAGTGAGTCTGGGGTGTGGACTGAAGGCCTGGCTAGGTATCCTGTTGTCTGGGCCACTTTCTGGTCACTGGGACTCAATACCTTATGCCAACAAAATAAAGGAGGAGAGGTCTATCCTGGCCACAGTTCTAGAGTTCTCAGCCTGAAGTCAGCTGGTCCAGGGCAGAAGTACCTCAATGTTCAGGCCAGGCGGAGGATAGCTGCTCAGCCGCAGCGGTCAGGAAGCAGAGAGAGAAGGGAGGAACTGGGAGGGAGATGCACCCTTCCAGGCTGGTGCCTCCTGATGGCATGCTCAGCTCCCCAGGAATCTTGGCAGACATCCAGATATAAACAGAGCACCTGTCCATCTGCCCGAGGCCACTGAGATGGCATCATGCAGCCGAAGTGGCAGTCTGCCCTGAGGGCAGAGGGCATGGGCACAGGTAGCAGGATTAGTGCCCTCGGTCTGCTGAAGTGTAAAGGATGCAGCAGGATTGTGCAGGCTCCACCTGGGTGCCAGAGATCGGCAGGCCAGAACCCAGCTCAGGTGAGCACCCAGCCTCTGGGGCAGGCCCTCCACTTGTGTCGAGCATCCCGCTTGGCACTGGCTTGGCACTCCTCTGCAGTTATGGAGACAGGTACCTGTGAGGGTACAGCTGAGTGTACACTGACTCCAGGTGCTTTATGCTAAGCTGGCCAAGTGCCCTCTGTGACTGTGTGGTCTAGATGTGATTTGGCATGACGTAGAGGAGGCCAGAATGGATCAAAGGTAAGAATTTTATGAAGAGTGAGATTTCTTCCAGGAAGCAAGTCCAAAGAAGGAGGCTAAATCTGAGGCACTTGGCACAGAAGGCCCTGGCTCCATGGAAGAGGGGGGGCCTTCACTGCCAGGCAGAGTGGGAGCCCCTCATCCTGAACTTGAGTATGAAACAGGGAAAATGGTCCCCAGTGAATTGAGGTGAGAGAGAAAACAAGCAGAACCAAGGGAAAGTCCACGAGATGGGCAACAGCTTGCAGTCTCTCCACAGAGACCTTCCCAGGGTGCAAGGGCGGGCTGTGAAGCTCGCAAGCTCTGGCCATGCTGTGGGGCTGCTGGAGGGAGGTGGCCCGAGGGAAGCAGGCCAGAGCCTGCAGGTGATCCAAAGCCACACCTTCATGCTATGGAGCTCCAGAATCTTCTCCTGTCCACCAGCTGTGGGGGCACTGCACCTGTTTCATCAAACCAGAGAGAACCTGGGAGCCCTGGCATGTTAGGGGAAGAGCCCAACAGTGCCCTTTGATGCACCTGCAGGTTGCACCTGCAGACTTCACAGTGCTGCTCCTAGCTGCTACCTCTGCGGCCTTGCCCTCCTTTGGGGAACCTGGAAGGAGTGGAGCCTGCTGGAAAGTCCCAAGGTCCCTGGAGTTTCCACCCTCAGAAGTGGCCAGAGCAGTTCTCAGGGATCCTGGGTTGTTACATGGTGAGCCTGAATGGGCTTTGCTCTCTGTGATCTTGCTTGGAGATGGACTCTTCTTCCCATGAGTGCATAGGCTACTGTGATACCACCTGCCACCAGGTTCTTGATGCAGCCAAGATACCAGGGTCATGTCTTTGAACCTCCAGAACTTCCCACTAAGGAAACTCCCCTTTTTATGTGGACTGCGAGACTCAGATGTTTTGCTGCAGTGATGGTAAATGGACTAGCACAGGTGCCCACCATGTGCAGGCATTCTGGGTCACAGTTCTGTCCAGTGCACCTGCAGTGCTGTGCTGTTGCTCGCCCTCCAGGAGTACAGGCTAAATGAGCATGGGTCACATTCAAGGTGCAAAGTCATGAAGCTCAGGCTGGTGATCCCCAAGTCCCTCCTTCCTGGGTCAGCCCAGACCATCATCTGGAAAGCAGGAGTCACCGAGCTGGCAGGCCAGGCTGAGCTACAGGCTGTTCATCCACACGAGATTTCCTATTAAGTCTTAGCTCAGCAAAGTGCAGCCTGAAGCAAGCGAACACAGGTGGCTCCACCCCAGGCATTGCTTCGTGAAGACACAGGATGACCCTGCTGAGGATGAGGAAGGAAGCCCACCCCTCTCCTTTCTTGCAGGAAGTTTACAGTTCTGGAAAGGGAAGAAGAGACTTGACCAGGTTCCTCTGAGTACCCAGAGGCTACTGTGCTTGGAGCAGGATTTCCTGGCAAGGGCTCAGGGACGCTTTGCTGAATACAGAGGACTCTGGAGGATGCGAAGAAAGAAGGAAAATGGTAAATCATAGAACAATCCCTGGCAGCCCCAGGGGTCTCAGAGAAAACCCGGAAGTGTGGCCACTTGGAGTGGGGAAGAAATGATGAGCTGTTTCTTCCCTAGAAAGCCATGGGGGACAGCTCGCCCTCCAGCTGCATCCCAGGGCCTCCTGGAACTCAGAATCTGGAAGAGGAGCAACAGGAGGCTGCCCCAGGTTGCCTCCACGAAGGCTCTTCCTGTCAAGGGCAGCCCCCATGCCTGGCCGCAATGTGAAGGAAAGGCCTGGTGCTGGTTTAACTCTTGCTCAGCCTAAGAACGCCTTTAAGGACTGGCAAACATGCCTGTGGGTGAATAGGGCATCTACCTGCCAGGTGCGCTGGAGTCACTGCTAAGGCCCCACACAGCCTCTCACTCACCGGGAGCCATGGCCAGCTTAGGGATGGGGCTCCCCTTCTGCAGGGCACTGCCCCTACCTACCCTGCCCAGGTGAGCACACATTGGGAAATACCCAGAGGGCCACAATGGAGACTTGAGTCAGGCTTGCTGGTACTCCTTTAGCCCCTGCCTGCCCAGGCTCTCCCAGTGACCCTATCTTGCAGCATCTGCCTTTTGCTGTGGCACAGAAAGAACTGGGGCCTCTGGGTCTAAACCCGGGGAGAGCACATGGAAACAGGGAAACTTAGGGCTGTGCTGGGCAGCGCTGCTGGCTGGGGAGCACTGAGGAGCGCATGGCCCCTGTGTGAGGTGGCTCCAGGGTGCAGGTAGGGGGAGACTTGCCAGGCCCGGGTACTGGGCAGGGGGCATTGCGAGCTCAGCTCTTCTGGTGGAACCCAGCTCTGTGTCCACATCCATGTGTGTGTGTGTGTGTGTGTGTGTGCATCACTGAGAAAGGTGGTGTTGGTGTGTGCACGCCTGCATGTTTGTGAGTACCTGGGCGTGCTGCACATTCAGTGATAGGAGAGCAGGGTGGGAGGAGGTTCCCAGGATGAAGGAAGAGTGGGAATCCCAGGTTTCAGTGATGGTGAGCAAGTGGGAATTCCTCGCCCTGTGAGGAGGCTCACAGGTGACTACACAAGGCAGGGAGCACAGGAGGAGCACGACAGGTGGACAGAGGCGCAGAGGGAGGAGTAGGGGTGCCACACAAGGCTCTGGTAAGGAGGCCACAAGATGTCCATTCCGCCATGTGGCCTCCTGATAGTGCTGAGCACCTAGGAAGTGAAGCGGCCGGTAGGTTTACGGTGAGTCACGGTGCGGCGATAAGTGCAGACCTTGGCTTCTGCGGCCAGCACGGCCTCGGCAGCTTTCTGGGTTTCCACTCCATTTCCTGACCCAGAGGCAGGAACGGGAGTCGGAGGAGTCAAAGGCAGGTCCTGCAGCCCCAGCGCTGGGCTTGTGGGTGATCCAGAGTGATGGCCACCATGAGTCCAGCCTCACTGGAAGCAAAGCTGAGAGGTCCCTGGGTTTCAGCTTGTGATGGTCACCCCGATATTAGTGGCTGACGATGTCCACTTTCCTTTCTCTTCCAGCTCTGGTGGCTAGTGGCTCTTCTGAGCGCCTTCCAGTGGCCACTCCTGGCCACATGCAGACCCGACAGGAGTGGACACCAGCAGGCATCAGGGCGGGGCCTTCATTGCCCTCCCACGCCATGTTTGAAGGCTCTGCAGGTCCAGGTGCTCTGGTTTGTGCTCCCATTATCTTCGAACCTCTGGTTGAAGAAGATCACCGGCAAACAGACCCTGCTCTCACCGAACAGTGCGGGGAAATTCCTCTGCAGTATGCCAGAGAAGGAAGATCTGCTTGCTGGTCTGCAGTCAGGGTCTCCTGAGCCCCGCACACCTATGTGAGGTGAGAATGAGGATTGCACACAGTTGTGGGATAGGAAGGAGGATTCACAGTATCCGAGCAGTTCACAGAATCATGGGGGAACAAGCTGTTCCCAGAAAGATGTTAAAACCCAGTCAGTGAGCCAGAAAGAACTGTCACTAACTGGCCACTTTCGAGGTGCACTGACACTTTTCACTGTCACTGCTTCTAACCAAACAGCTTGGAAAGAACAGTGGCAAAGACTGACCGCATCTTGCTGCTCTCTGCATCTTGCAAAGCTGTGGCTCCCAGGGATGGACAAGATGGGAGTAATCAGAAAGGAGAATGACCTGGCAGCCTCTCACCTCCCAGGCATAAAGGAAGACTTATCTTAAACCACCTTGCAAGGCTCTCCTGCCGCAGCACGGGGACACCGGTGTAGCAGGTGGCTGTGTACCGAATATGTTAATAGTATTGCTAGATGGCCCTGCTGGGGGTCCCACTTGACCCTGCTTGGTATCATGGGAAATCTGCCAAATCCAGCAACAGAAAGCAATGTTTCAGAACGGCATGCAGTGTTTGATCTCCTTTAGCCACAAGTGACACTGGATCCCTTGTAATACCTTTACAAGCTTTATGTATTTCCTTCCTTGCAAGTAGTCTTTATATCCACATTCCTTTTTCTTCAAGGACTGTGTGAGTTTTTCACACTGAGTTGTGTGTGTTGTGCTCTATGTCTGTGAGCCCCATGCACTTGTAGGTGGGGCTTCTAGAAGGTGATTGGAAACTGGGGTGCTATACATGGATTAATCCACTGAGGAGTTTACAGCTGACCATGCTGCTAAGAGGCGGGGCCTGGTCAGAAGAGGCATCACTGGGGGTGGGACCTGGGGGGCTGTGTATCCCTTCTGGCTCCTCCCTCCCTCACTGCTTCCTATGCCCATGGCTTGAGCAGCGCTCCTCCGCCAGGCCCCTTGTCAGGCTGTTTCTTCTTTGGCGCTGCTGACTGTGGACAGAAAACTGAGCCTGATGCATCCCCAGGAGGTGACAAGAACTGCTCATGCTTCAGGCTGCTGTGACTGTGACAGAGGCAGCATGACCAGGACCCTGCACTAGAGGAGGCCCCAAGAGGCAGGGCGCTGGGAATCCAACTGCATCTTCTCCCTTCTGCTTCCCTTGCTCTTCTTACGGTGCTGGGTATTAGGACACACTGCTGGGTTTTTTTTTTATGTTGACACATGTTCAAAATGCACTGTTTCCTTAATTTGCTGGTGATTCCAATTCTCTACTACTTAATGCATGGTTTCTGCATCTGAATCCGCAACTGAACTTGGTCCTCACAGTTTTTGCAAAATGTACTTCCTGCACTTCCTCTGTGGTTGCTCCAAGCAGCAGAAACAAAGACACTATCCTACTTTCCTCAGCCCTGAACTTCCTGCTGTTCTGTCTTTCTCACACTTTCAAGGCTTTCATGACTTCAAGAAATTCATCTAAATTTGTTTTCATAATGTGGTGGTTCACCGATTTTTGCTGCGCACCAACTTATCCTCAAGTTGATGCCCAAACACAGAAATTTTGCATGATTTCCATCTGTTTCTGTGTTTCAGGAGTTGAGATGGAACACGCAGTGGACTCGCTCTGCACAGAGACGTGGGAGCCTTGAGGTGGAGTCTGGGGTCATCTGAAGACATGTACCAGGCTGGCAGTGATACGGTGCAGGTGTTGCCACCTGCTTGGGCTCCTTACACCATGGTTGCCACCATGGTGAAAGAGAGGGGACTAAAGGGATCGGGGAGAGGGAAGTAGAGAGGGAGAAAAATCCCCACCAACTCCCCCATCACACAGCCTTATCTCCATCTATAATTAGAGGAGGGTTAAGCCCAGCCCACATTCAAGGGGCGGGGACCTAGGCCCCTCCATAATTAGAGGAGGTCAGAGACACGCAGATATATTTTAAAGCCACCACAGAGGGTGATGGTAAAGGCCTGGCCTGGGGCTCTGGCTGGCTGCCCTGTGCTTGGCATGTGTGGTTCCCTCTTGTCCACCCTCAGTGGTGACTTCTGGGCACATCTGCAGGACGGTGTGCCTCGCTCTGCCTAGCTGACCTCCTTCTGGGGGGCCAACTCCTCTTTCCAGCCCTCACTTGGGGCATTTCACAGTCCTCACTAGACAGGAAGGCCCTGGTCAACCTGTAGGTATTCCTGCCCCTCTTCTCATCACATAAGGCGGCCTTGCCAGGTTTGCTGGTGGAACCTGGGCTGTGGTTTGGTCTTGGAAGTTTGCTGACACTCAGCTAGACTGTGTGTGACAGCTTGCAGACAGTTTTATTTGTGCAAAAATGTTTGCTTATAAGTAAATGCAAATATTATCTATTTGAACATTTATTTCTAATTTCATGCATACTGGTTATAATTTGAATTTTTCTCCTTTATTCTTAATAGATAACTGTGACCATTTTCAGGAAAAAAATATTTTAGGAAAACCTTTTAGTTTTTAACACTTCTGTTTATATTTTAAAAAAATAAATTCAAGTTTGGGTCACTGAAATTTTTATTCAGTAGAACTAATATTTAATAGTTTAGGTTAGGGTTTGTCAACTTTGACACATTCATAGACTAAGAAATTCATCTGAATTTCTACATTTGGGGCTGGGCTGGGCTTCCGGTAATTTCTTGGGCTTTCCTGTGTCCCCAGGGTGATGAGTAGTGTCCCTGGCTTCCATCCACCGGCTGCCCCAGGGTGCTGCTAGCTGCCCCAGGGTGACAGCGAAAGTGTCCTTGTCAGACCTTGTCAGACATTCTTAGGAGATGCAGTCACCTCAGCCGGGGACCTGGCGTGCGACTGAGTCAGAAGAGCACAAGTCAGATGATGACCTTCATCACAGAGCATAACGGGTCCCCTCCCTGAAATGCCCGAGGGAAAACCGGTCCACGAATAGATGCAGAATGGTTTAGGTGTTGACTCTGCCTAACTTCTACCTCTCACTGGAAACTGCAGTCCCCAGTTTCCTCAGCCTTTATGATTTTATCAATGCTCAAAGGCTAAGGGTGTAAGATATTTTTAGTTTTTTTCCATCGAGGTGGATGATGGACCATATTTGGTTTGGGGATTAGAGACCTTGGTACACACCTTTGGATGGTTGAGCTCATGTGTGGTTTGCTTTGGACCAATGTGAGAGGTGGGCCTGACCCTGGGAGGACAAAGTAGACTTGGTTGGATGTCTGGCTCTGCTTTCTGCCCACCTGTCTTATCAGGAGCCCTGATCAGGCTTTTCAGTGTGTTGAGCTGCGCATTCTAATCTTGTGGGAATGCAGCCCTGTTTTTCCTCCAGGATCCCAGCCTGATCCTGCCCTACCACTCTCAGCCTCCCACTGACCACACTGGGCACTCGTAGCTCTAGGGTGCCCATCTCCTGCCCAGGTCCTTTGGCATTTTGTTTGCTGTTGTACTGTTGGGTTAGAGATGCACAGCTCTGGCTACTTATGGCTTCCTCTGCCCTTTGCTCCCAACCAGGAGGAAGCAACAGGTGTGTTCCAGCGGGTGTCCCCACCTCAGAGGGGCAGGCTGGCTTGTCGGGAGGGTTCCTGAGGGCTGGTGCCCTGTGCTGCTGCTGCTGACATGCATAATTTTAGGTTGCAGAGGGAGGAGGATCAGGAAATCTTATCTAATTCTCTACCTTCACCCACATGTTCCTGCTTTAAAGTGGGAAGCTGTCAGAGGTCTAACTCTAAGTGGATTTTTAGTGATTAAGAAAAATACTATTTCAGCCTCACTATGAGGTGATCCCTGCTTGGAAACCAGTGACATGTGTGGGCCCCTGCTGGAGTAGGGACGGCCAGATCCAAACCTCTCTCTGCGAGTCAGCGCCACTCGTGGACTGACGCAGGAGAGAACCGGGCCTCACCAAGAAGTCATCTCCGCCTGGAAACGGTATCATTTTCATTGTTTTGTTGGGTTGGGGTTTATTCTCTTTTGTTCTGTCTGATTATCTGATAACATGAGCAGCTACTTAAAAGATAGCAAGACATTATGGTAGCCATTTTGAACTTACTAGTAGCTTGTTTTGAAGTCCTTTATTACATTCATTGTTTTGTTTTTATTGTTTCTATTCTATTCTGTTCTCTTTGATTTTTATCATGTTTGAAGGTATCTGCAGCTATTTTGAAGACAATAAAAGGCATTATGGTAACTATTGTTGGTTTTGTAAGATTTTGAAGTTCTATATCACTTATACTTGTTTATTTTGATTGGTTTTATTGTTTTATTTTCCTTAGTTTTATCCTCTTTAAAACAAAAAAAAAAAAGAAAAAAACCTATATCAAAGTATCAAACCTATCTTCCTCTATGAACTTATCTTACAGCTGGGGCTCAATACTGAATGATTAATTAACTAGTAATAGACTCTTGTGGGATACTGTGCTCCTAATGTAAGCCTTCTTCTAGCAGAATGTTTATTGAATGAGGAATTTCTCGTAAAAAATAGTATGATAATATGAGAATATTTTACTGTATTGCATGTTTGTCCATACAGATGGTCTCAGACCAACTTACCAGACTTAGACTTCTGATTTTGCAACTTTGTGATTGTGCAAAATCATTACACATTCAGTAGAAGCCACACTGTGAGATTTGGATTTGGATCTTTTTCTGGACTAGTGATCAGCCATCCTGCCTACTCTGAGGGCCAGCAACCTGTTCTCTAGGATACATGGCATGGCCAGCATGTTCTGGCCACATGTACTCCACATAGGACATGAGCTTCCCCTTGCATGGTTACAAAGCAGGCTTAAGCTAGGTGACTTTGTCCAGCTGTAGGCAATCTGAATGTTCTGAACATGTTTAACACAGGGCATAACACTGAGTTCCATAAACCCATCCTTTACTTTTCTACTACAAATTTTTACTTTAGTATAATACTGACCATCTGTATGTCTCAGTACCTTTCCCTGAGGAACACAGGAAGCAAACCTTGTGTTTACCCACTTGGTACAATGAAAGGCAAGGAGTATGCACATGTGCAAAAGTGCCAAACCATTTATACCAACATCATGTTCCTTGGAATAGTTTTTGCATGTTTACCTGGGCATCACAGAGAGTAAATATACCCACACCACTCTAGGATTTGTTTTTAAAAAGTTTTATTTTGACTTTGCTGTAGAAATAGCCCAGTTCAGTACAACGGCACATGAGAACAGATTTGCAAGTTTGGAAGGCAGTCAAAAGTGAATCATCAGATTACTCACAATGAAGATGATCCATTATGGAAAAACACATCTTTCATAACAGAGGAGTGGTGTAGGGATATGCTGCTGCTGCTGCTGTTGCTGCTGCTGCTGTTGCTGCTGCTGCTGATGATGATGAGATGACTTTGACGTTGGCCATGTGAGCCACAGTTCCTGTGACAGTGAAATGGAGCAAGAATGGACTGATACAGTCACAGGGAATGCAGATGTCCTTGATTCAGATGATGAAGAAAACAGTAATGTTAACAAATCTTAGAATAGTCAACATGTTGCAAAGTGATCACACAACCAAATGCAATGATCCAGTGTTAGAACTAGGTCCAAAAATATAGTGACAGTCTTGACAGGGGTGTCACTTATTAGACAGAATGCCAGCACTGCCATTCAATGTTGGAAATTTTAACAGATGAAATACTACAATGTGCTGTGAAATACACAAAGGCTGAGATACAAGTAAAACATTCTGTGTGCACCAATAACCATATTAAAGAATGTATTTAACACCTTACTAGCTAAACTGAAAGCATTCACAGCTTTGCTGTACTTAGTAGGGATTTCTCATGGTAATCACAGGATTGTAAAAGACTTAAGGAAAAGATACATGTCAAAATATGGCATAATGCTCCAGGGGAAGAACCACTCAGCGTTTCCTGAGATCCATGCCATGTTGGAACTTAGGGTGCTGTGAAACCAAGCAAACAGCCCACCTCACTGGCAAGCAGCTGTGAGCTTACCGGCACACGGGCTGAGAATCAAACATCCCATCCCCCTCCCCTTAGCAAATAGGAGCCAGAGGTCTGAGCATCTCTTGGGAGGTTAACCATATGCAATATAGCAAATAGGGGGTATTTCCTTCTACCAACTCTTTGAAGGCAAATATTGTTATCACTGTTTTGCTTTGTTCTGATTAATTGTATTGCTCTATTCAATATTCTGTTTTGATAATTTCTATAATGTTCTGTATTTGGTTTGAATTTGCTATACCTGATTGAAAGAACAACTATTGTGAAAATAATGAGATATACTATGGTACCTATTACTGTTATCCTGGTAATTGTTGTGACATTCTGTACCAATTTCATTGTACTGTCTCAACTGGCTATGTTCTGTCTTGTTCTGTTGTATTTCACTACCTTAAAAAAAAGGCATAAAAATTTATGTCCTTGTAAATGCAAAATTATTATGCTTTCAGTTTAGAAACTTATTCTGGTCCTTATTTGTATAGTAATAAACCCAATGATGTGAACAGACTTATTGCTCCCATCTCCCAAACTAATTGGAATGTGACATTTGACAGTTAGTTTACCAATTTCCAATTGTGATTACATTTGATAACAAAGCACAGGTTGATTACTGCAGGACATGTACATAGGAACAAGGCAGAAATTCCAAATGAAATGTTCCAGTTTCAAAACAAAGAATTGTACAGTAAAATCTTTGGATTTCAGAAAGCTTTACATTGACCTTGTATATGGCAAAGTTTTCTTTTTACAAACTGATACTGCTGGTGTCAGCTTTGCGCTATGATGGAAACATTGATAGAGAAACCTTCACAAGATAGAAACCTGAGATGATAACTTTTTACAATAAAACCAGATGCAGAGTAGATGTTGTCAATGAGTTATGGAGCACCTATGATAAAATGTCACTTAAAGCACAAACCATTGGCCAATACTAAACATGTATAGCATAGTTTAATAGTTTACAAAGAAAATAAATGCCAAATACCACAGAGAAATTTTCTTAGAGAACTAAAACTAGAGCTCATAAAAGATCATTTACAGCAGAGGAAAAACAAAATGTTTCTGCCTCAGGAACTATGCAAAAAAAATTATAGACCACACTGGTAACCTGACAGGTGAATAGGTAGGTGCAGCATCACCAAGACAGCAACAGCAAAAGCAAGAAGATGTCTGTGCCCTACAAGAAAGGCCAGCAAAACAAAACTTATATGCTATCAGTGTAAGCAGTACTTGTGTATGGAGCATGTGGTTGTCATGCGTGAAGACTGCCTCGAGTGTAGCAGTTGAAGCAAAGATTATTTCTGTAGTAGACATTTGCTTCTGTCTACATTGGAACTCACAAAGGTTTTTATTTCTGATGTTATCTCTTAGGTTTTATAAGCAGGTACGCAGCTGATGTGAAAATGTTGATATTTATCAAAGGTGCAATACATGCTAGGAATGTAATACTCTATTTTGTTGATAGTTTATGTTCCTGTTAATTGCACATTGTGTAATACAATAAGAACCTCCTGACAAAACAGCAAGACCAGCCGTATGTCAAGTATGTACTACAAAAAGACCAGGAAAGTAAAATGTACTGTCAGTGTCAGGGATGTGTGGTGTTGTCACATGTACAGACCACCCTAGTTGTGATAATTGAAGTAAAGATTATTTTTTTGTATAATGTTATCAGTATTTTCATTGTAGTTCATATAGGAATATATTCCTCTTTCTTTTTTAGGATTTATACACCAAAAACCTGTCCATGTTGAAAATTTTGATGCTTTTTTATAAACAATAAATATTAAAACCAATAAATATTTTAAAATATTAATATAAAAATACTAATACTTTATTTTTGTGATATTTATCTAGTGAAGCACTCATTTTTTAATATAATAAAACTCACTAAGTTAAAAATAATAATTCACCAATAGAAATATCCTAAAGAATGAACATAGATGTGATATACCCAAGGTTATGCTGCTTTATGACAAAATACGTGTTACATTCTTGAGTCTGGCTAGACTAAGCTAGGGTGTTCGGCAGTGTCACCGCCCAGAGAGTTGTTTCCAAGTTTTTGGTGTCTAGAACAAGGGACTGAGTATGAAACCAGGTGTAACAAGAGAAAGATTAGTTGGGATGAGAGAAAGGAAAGTATGATGCACAGGGTGGTAGTGGCCAGGGAAGAATGGCTGTGGCCAGATGGGCCAGCCTGGATCCTGTGAAGTCCTCAGACTGGGAGAATCTAGAGCTGGGGATGGACAGGGGTTGTGGCCCAATAGGGTACCTGGCTCAAGCCATCCCTTGCATGGTAGAGTTTCTGATCACAAGAGGTTTCCAGAAGTGGCATGGTGTCTGAAGCCCCCTTGGGGAAGGGGTCAAAACCCCAATGCAGATTTGGCTGGACCCAGGCCAGGGTCATGTAATTTTGGTTTGGTGGTTGCCTTGGGCCCTGGAGGGATGGGGTAACCTTTGTCTATTGGTTTTCTGATGTTTTGACATGGCCCTGGTTTCTCAATTCTTGCTGAGACCCATGGTTTTCTGTTCTTTACTTGTCTTTTCTCCATCCCTGTCTCAGTAGGTCAGCTGTGTTAAATACATTTTCAGCTGCATGCAGTTCTTGATGTGCAGTGGTTTGGGTGGGGAGCAGCTCCTTCTCAACCTGGGGGGCACCTGGGTGCAAAAGGTGCATGTGGACATATTTCCACCTCATCTCTGAGTGTGGGGGCCACCTGGCTATTATAGTTAGGATTTTCAAGGGAAATAATTTAATACAGGGTACATAACTTACAGGATTATTTTATTATAGTCACCCACAGAGTCAAATGTAAAAAGAGTGCAGGAAATCTGTCCACACACTAAGACCCAGAGAATTCAGCTGAGGACCTGGATTCCATGGCAATGACCTGCATGAGTCCAGCTGAAGACCTAGAGCCCATGACAATGCCACCCCCCTCAGAGTCCAGCTAGAGACCTAGAGCCCAAGACCATGTCTCATGCAATTCTATAACAAGGATCTGCACTGGAAAGGCCCAAAAGTCAGTGGTGGAAGCTAGAAAGTCTGTGCCAATGAGATGCACGATCTGTGCCAGCAGGCTGAGGGGTCTGCACTGGGGCCAGGAATTGAAGCTCAGAGTAAGGACCAGAGCTCCCCCAAAGAGAACCACACCTATCCTCAGCCACACTGAGGTCCCGAGCAGCTTAGATGATGAAAACAGCCAAGTTCACATCAGGAAACCCAGCATGACAGTCTCTTCCAGGAGAATCAGCAGCACCATCACCACCCACTCCAGTCCTCCTTTCTACACTGTCGACAACAACCTCAAGTGGCCTTCAACGCCCAGTACCACTTTGATTCGTCTCAGCAAGGTGCTACAAGTTGACCACCAGTTGTCAACTCACCACACTGGGATCCTTGTGTTTTAAAAATAAACTGTTTCATTTCTTAAATTTAATATATTAAGCATGAATTATTCTTAAAATTAGAAGAAAGAGTTATTTGTGGAGCAAATGCAAGCTCTCTGACTTAGCTTAGGAGCCCACACCTCTGGACAGGCGAGCAGGCCGGGCACCTGGTCCCACCCCTCAGCCCTGGTGTCTGCGTGTCCCTGGTGACAAGACTCTGGCCTTCAAACTTGGTGAGGCCACTGACATCCTTCTCACAATCACCAGCAACAGTGGAGGCTACACAGCACCGGTTCCAGGAGACCGCTCCCCCCCAGAAGGAGGAGTCCAGACTCACTGCGGGTTTGCAGTGCTCCTTGAATTACCCAGATGGCTTATTTGTTTAAGGTTTCTATCGCAGGCATCCACCTCGCCTTCTCAGTGGGAATTACCCAGATAATTGTGCAGCTGTGAGGCTTCTGCCGGAAGGTTGCAGGCACAGTCCTCCTGTGGTTGGGAAACATGTGTTTCTCGTCTTCTGGCAGGGTTGTGCTTGGCTCTGCACGCCAACACTTAGCACTTGTGAACTGGAGATAAAGCACATTGGCAGCTTTGGGAACCTCTGCAAGCCAGCGTCAGAGACTGCACCATGCGTGCCTGTAGCACCCCACTCAGGTCGTGATGAAGTCCTTACACTCTGGGCTCTGAATGTGGAAGAGCCTCAGATCTGTGCTGCATCCCCAGGGGCTGCTTGTTGCCCTCTGCAAGTCTTGGGGAGACCCCCACTCCTTCATCACACAGCTGATATCCTGCCCAAGTGCACACCAGTGCTGCCCAGACATGTTCCTCAAAGTACAGCCCTGGCTCCTGAGACCCCATGTAGCCTCCAAAGGCTCCCTTGGACTCATTGCTTAGGAATGGGGCTGGATTTAAAAAGCACACTTTAAGCCATGAAGTAAATGTAAATAAAGCCAACAGCTCCTGTGTGTTTGCCCTGAGTTCTGTGAGTTGTGCCCACCTGTGTGTAATCACCTGAGTATAGATACAAAACAGTACACACTACTATTCCCTGTGCCTCTTGCACCAAGGGGGTCCCCTGTCCCAACCCAAGGACACAAGCCTGACTTCCTGGCCAGCTGGTTCATTTTGCTGTTTCCAGAGTGTCCTGTAGATAGGTGATTTGAATGGGCTACAGTTCTCTCATGCATATGAAAGTCATCAGACTCAAACTGACATAAGCCTTTCCCAGGCCATGGGTCCAGTAAACAACAGGGCGGGAAGCCATGACCCATGGCCTAGGAGAGGATTATGTGACTTGTGTGAACTCAGTGACCAAAGAACCCAGTTCTATTCTAGCTCTGAAGGGCAATGAGTCTCTTGGAAATGGGAATTTCCATTTTTAGACCACCCCCATTCAGTTTTGTTCTTTGTATAAAATTAAGCATCCATCAACCAAGGCTACTGTTGGCATTTACCAAGAAAACAAAAGCATATGTCTGCACAACCTCTCACATAAGGATGTTCCTAGCAGCCTTATTTCTAAACTGCCCCAAAACACAAGTCTCCCAAGTGCCTATTGACAGGATCTGTTTCTGGACCCCTACTCAGCAACAAAAATAAATGAATGAATGATGCACACATCCACGTGGACAAATACTGCAGACGATCAGAGAGATTCTACAAGGAGTGAGGATATTTATTTGGGAATAGGATAGCTGTGCAATAATACTGTGTGGGCCACGGTAAACTCTGACCATACTCAGAAGAGTGCCGCGAGGGGAAGTGCTTAAAGGCAAAAGGAGGAGGATTACATCAAGTATTTTGAAACAATGATCCTTGACCACAAAGACTAATAACCAGTGACGCCAGTCTGGGGTTGAGTACACAGTGGCTGGGCAACGCCCTCCCCGAAGTATTCTTCCTTACTGAGGGACACCAGGAAACCCCCTTTGCCCTGACTCAGGAGGTCGGGATTATTGCCTAGCAGATGGGCTCACTTAATTGCCTTGAGTGACAGCAAAGAGCACAGAATCCATGGTGACCTTGATGAACCCACATGGACACCTCAGCAGTCTAGCCATGGCAGTGTGTGCTGTTGTGGTGCTGAGAGGGCAGGGGAGCAGGGTTTCCAGAATTCCCCTTGGTTCTGCCCCTCCTTGGGGGTGGATAGTGGATGTGTCATTTCGCTTCTCCACATCGCTAGCTGCCTGAGGAGGATGGGTTCCGGTCAGACTCCCTGGCTTGAGGTGGGAGGTAGAGCAAGGATAAGCAAACAGCAGAGAGTAGTGGGGCAGGAATAGGGAGACCAAACAGAGCATGGAAATCTGTGTCACAACATCAGAAAACCAATACTGAGGTCACTCTGTCCACCCCCCTCCAAGAACCCCAAATGTGGGCAAACCCAAAAGTACCTGACCATAGCCTGCATCCAACCCATTTGCATTGGGGTTTTAACCCAAATGGGTGCCATGACATTTTCTTTAAAAACCTTACATGGTCAAATGCCCACTGCTTCCAGCAGGGAAGCTGAGTCCTGGAGAATGTAAGCATTAGGTCTTCCCATAATCCTAAGACCTTAAGAGATCCAGTGCCTGTCCCCTCTTAGGCTGTGAGCTCCCCTCCCCAGCCACTCCCACCCTGTGGAGTGCACTTTTACTTCATCCACTTCCAATAAATCTTACTCTTGTTCTTTCTGAGTATCCTGCTGGCTTCTTTGTTCAGGACGTCAAGAACCTGGAGACAGCTCCGCCAGGGCCCTCTGTGTAGTAACAGGCGCTCATACATCACAAGGGCTCCTGAGGGGCCCGGAAGGCTGTTAACACCTCGCCACCAGTGTGCGGCCCAGAGCACGCCACGCTGTCTGCATTCCAGCTCCGATAGTGTGAGCCAAGTGCAGACCCCGTAGGGTGAGTTCAAGGCCTTCTGTGCTCAGGCAGAGGCAGATTCTTGGAATCCATGACTCTAACTCAACATCTTGAGGATGTTTTCATAAAGACCGAGGATCAACATCATGTGGAACACAGCTGTCAGCTTCCGAGCCCCAGGAGAGTCCAGAGTGGGCTGAGGTCAAGTGTGGGTCTCGCTGCAGAGAGGAGGAACTGAGGTTTGGAAGGGGTCTTGGCTCGGGGTGATCTCTGCTTTCCCCAAGGGGAGCTCATGGCTGGCAAGTGTTCTGATGCGAGCAGGAAGATGTAGTCCTGGGTGGATGCCGAGACTGAGGGGCTCACTACCTCCCGCGAGAAAGGTTATTTCCATCACCTCTTGCACTTCGTCATGCAAAGCCCCCCTGTGCTAAGTCTCTTTCATTTCACTGCTGGACTTATAGCTGCAGGAGCACAGGAAGACACTCCAACTCTCTGAGAAGCAACTGTCTTTAAGCGGGAAATCTGAACGTTTCACTGGATAGTGGTGAGAGTTCAGTTCGAGGGTTTGTACAGAAAGCATTTTTGTAAGGCCATAGAACTAACTGTTGGGCCAATCTGTCCACAAATATTTATGGTTTTGGGTGCTGTTTTTATTGATGCACTGAAAAATTCAAGATGTAGTTAAACATAAATACCGCTGGAAACCAAGTACAAGGGTAACCCAATGGAGACCCACATTCTGGCTAAATCCTGACAGCAATTTTGGCCCCAGGCGGGGGTGATTACCTGGAGCCTCTGCCTCTGCTGTGTACACAGTGCCATGTGAGGGTGACCGGGGAAAAAGGGACACTGGAGGAGCTCCAAGCTCAGTCCTGGGGAATGTAAGGAAGTGGCCCCAGAGTGTGGAGCTCTAGACCTGGAGGACGGGCAGATGTAGCCAGGGCCATGTCCAGAGGGGACAAGCGTCTGTGACAGAGACACTGTGTGAAGGGCAGTGTCAAGACAACTGGGTGGCAGGGACAGCGCTGGAGCCCCAGTGCCACACTCAGGAAGCTGGACCAAATCCTGATGATAGCCCAGAGTCACAGAGAGGAGGAAAGCAGGACACAGTCACCAAAACTCAGGCTAAAGCTGGTGACAGCTTTACCTACAGGCTGGAGCACCAGAAACGACCCTGCATAAAAGTGACCAGGTCAAGATGGAAATCACAGGTGCCAGCTTGGTTTCCTGCTAAAGCACTCGGGTCTCAGACTCTGACTCATGTGCCATCCATGTCATTCCCCTTCCCCTCCCTGTCCTGGCAGCAGCCACTCTTTTGGTCTGAGGCAAAATACTCAGGGTTGGCACTTCCTAAAGAAAAGAGGGCTTCCCGGCTCACAGGTATGGTGGTGGGAAGCTCAGGGGTGGGGGGCAGCTGCACTTGCTGGGCCCCTATGGAGGAAACACAGGGCCAGTGAGGATGCTGGACCTGCCCTGTAACAACCACTTTCAAAGCCATAGTCAGTGAGAACCTGCTCCTCCGACAACCTGGCCACTCGGGGGCACTATCTCTCCAACCCCCACACTGGGACAAGCCTTTCGGGGACAAAGCAAGCCAGAGCCATGGTGGCATCCAGAGCTGCCACTTAGATGGACAAGCAGATACAGAGCAAGCCAATGGGTGAGTCCTGGGAGCCTGGTCACCTGGCACGGAACACCAGAGACTCAGAGAGATCAAGGCCTATGCTCCGGCCCCACACCACAGGGTATCAGAGAGAAGGGTGTCTGGGAAGAGAAGACCACAGGACACAACTACACCAGACAGGCAGGCAAGAAGGAGACATGGGACCAGGGTCAGAGGGGAGGAGTCCCCGGAGTCGAGCACCCTGAGTGGTACAGAGCCCAGCAAAGGTCAAAACCAGAAGAGACTGCTTAGTGTGGAGGAGGCCGCTGAGGCCCAGGGTGAGCACAGTGGTGAGAAGAAACCTTGCTCTCTAACCTGCCCTGACGGTTTCTGTTCACAGCACAGCAAACCCAGCCCTTTGGTGCAGCCCTGGAAGGCAGAGTAGCCAGGGCTGGGGAGAAGGTGCACAGTCTGCCCTTGGCCCTCCTCAGCTGGCACGAAGTAGCACAGTTGCCTCGGGCTCCCCAGGCAGCAGAGCAGCTCCCACGTTCTAACCAAAGGCTGTCCATGGCCCAAGGCAGAGGCCACCCCGGGAATGTTTGTGCTGCTCATTCCACGAAGCTGGATCCTATTGACAAGGCTGCTTCCCAGTTGCTCCAGCACGGAGGGAGAAGCTGGGTGTTTTGCTGGAGGCGAGGATTCTTCGGAGATGACATCAAGCCACTTGTGTCCTGGCTTGCAGACCATCAATAAAGCAAGCTGCTGACTCTGTGCAATTAAAAAACCAGGCTTTTCCTCAAAGAAAGCAGTGAAGCAGGGAGAAATGAAGCCAGTTCTAACAGGGCACTCTGGTGGACTTAACAATGCAGTCAGTGGCTGCCAAGAGCCTGTCTTGAGATGCAAAGTAAAAAACAAAAAACAGCTCGTCCTTAACTGGCATTTATCATGCAGACTAAGTGGGCTTTGGGAAAATGCTGACAGGAGTTAGGCGGGACTCCACCCTCGGGCTCGAACGGTACCAGATGTCTGCAGCAGGCTCCTTTCCAAGATGCTCTCCCGGGACACCCTCTTCATCTTTGTCTCTGGGCTGCACAGAGAAAGTTTTCTCGAGAAGAAACCTACAAAATGAAAACACACTGCTTGTTAACTGCCCAGGACGTTTTCTCCCAGGGAGTGTGTTCACTAGGACTCTAGATGTGTTCAACAGAGCCCCACTCCTTCACCAGGAGACCACGTAACCCATTGGAAAAGTGTTGTGTCATGGTGCCAGGTGTGTGCATCTCTCCAGAGATACCAGGCTGGGATGAAAGGTGCAACATAAGCAAGCGCCAAGACCGAACCCCAAGCTCTGCTCACCACCAGGGCGGCGGGGCTGAGAGCAGGATGGGGTCATGACCCTGAGCCTGTGAGGCTGCGTCACCCACTGCACCAGGGTCGGTCAGGCACCCATAAGCAGATGTTTCTCCTGGAAATTCCTCTCCCAAACCAGTAGTTCCTGAAACGTTCTTTTTTGGCCACTATGGTGTCATCCTAAATTCATCTCACCCCAGCCCCGCAGGAGGTCCTTGGTTGTTTGCCACACAGGAAGCCACCTTCTCATTGTCTTCTGTCTGCTCGGCATGGCTGACACCATTCTGTCCACTGTTTCAGATGTCACATCAAGTTGATGAACCCCAACTGCATTCTGGATGCTCCCTTTCTGACCTTACATACATTTATCTCTGCTGACAGAGTGCTTTCTGTGAGTCCTCCCCGATGCTGGCAAACACTGCTTACCTCACTTCCAGAGAGATGTGAAGTAGCCACTGCCCACTGACCCAGCGCCCTGCCAAGGCACCATGCTCAGCTGGCTACAGTAGATTCCGATCCTGCTGCCTGTCCCAGGCAAGCTGGTCTACCTACAGCACTCATGGTGAACTCTGCAAAGCAGAAGTCAGCCCCCACCCAACTTTGGCTTCCCAGGGGACCCTCTCCACAGGGGCACAGACCCCTCCCTCCACTGTGCTCTGTGTCTGGCCCATCACGTGCTCCCAGGTCTGGAGCTGTCACTCAGAATCAGGGCACAGGTGACCCCCTTAGCCAGCTCTTATGTAGTATGTCCCACTGTGTCCCCATTTAAGTCTCTGCTGCCATGCATTTCCCCTTGTTCAGTGTCTGCCATGCGTCCCTGTGATGAGGTGACTTGCTGCTTGCCACAGGGCAAGAACAGGCTTAGGGGACAAGGCCGCTAGGTACAACAGGAAGCCGGCATGCTGAGCATGCCCGGATAAGAGGTGAAGATCTGACTGTCCTTCAGTAAGAATGCAAAAATTCTGAGGTTAGGGTAACAATCAAATTATAGCCGAAGCTGTTTTCTCTAACTTAATGCATGGGTCTCAGATTTGTTTTTCTGGAAATTTCACAGCTGAAGCCATTCCAAGTTGGCTCCACCTTCTCTGCCTCTCTCAGCAGCCTCCACCTCATTCCCCAGGGTCCAGCGGAGGAGCCCAGCAGCTTGGGAGCAGCCTCCTGCCCCTCCCATCATGTGCAGAGGTGATGACAAGAATTACTGCGACAAATGAGAAAGCACGGTAGCAACAGTCTCCTGCATCGCTGCTGGTGCCTGCGTGTCCAAATTCTACCGCCCCACAAGTTCTTATGGGGTTCACAGAGCTGCTCAGACAGAAGCAGATCTGCACTGGGGGCTGAAGGCTGTGCTGCGTGGAAATTGGGTCTGTGCTAGACAGCATGACACAAGCACACAATATGCACAATATGTCACACTGTCACTCTGCACACTTACCAGATGTGCACACATTGTGTGCCAATTACACTTCCATAAAAGGAATAGATCAAAAAGTAAAATGCATAAATGCCTACTGCTGTGGTTGGTAATTGCATGTACTCCACTTTATTAACTGCTGTTGACTGAAATTCTGTGACAATCTCTCTTTTGACGAACTATAGGTGAGTCACCACAGAATATGCAGTCACTTGAAAAGCTGAGATCTGGAGAAATTGTGTCTTTCACTAATGTGGATGTGCAAAAATGACTCCTCTTCTGTAACTCAGGAGTTTCAGTGGTTCGGACCCCTACACCCCAGGTGGATTGTGGTGAGGTGCACCTTCGCAGGGTCAGATTTGCAAAAACTCATTTAGAACTCTATAAAGTCTTCATGTATCAGTACCGGAGTGGATGTAACAATGAAATACATAACATAGTGAGCTGTAGACAGTATGTGGAGGACTGAAAATAGTGGAGGAAAAGAATAAGGCTAAAAAGAAAAAGAAGCACGAAAAGCGTGCTCAGGAATAGGTACTGGGTAGTTGTCTGGAAGTGGTCCCGAAGAACTAGCCACACTGGGGGTCACTAATGCATTCTGACGTTTTGCAGCAGGATGAAAAGCTGTTTGGTTTTTTCTTGCAGTGCACAGTTCTCCGTGGGGAATACGCCTACATTCATTTTCTGCGTGGCATTGCTCTTTCTCAAATTCTTCTGTGATTCATTGTACACAGACATGAACATTCCTCACCAGCCTTCCATCTCCCATGCCATGGCTCTGTGTGTTTTGGGTGAATGAAAATCCCTTTCACATTCACTGAGATTCGGACCACAAATTTGATGGGAACAACCCCGCGACTGACCGGAATCGCCATTGTGTAAATGTCTTCCGATCCCATCACACATGTAATTATTTTCAAGCCAGTTGAGAACTTCCTTGACTTCTTTAGGTAAAATGTGGCTTTAATTCGTTAAACTCATTTCTGAAATTTCATCAGCTGGAAGCAATTCCAAAGCAGACAAATGTTACATTGTTCAACTGACAGATCCCTCCCCAGAACTTGACTCTCTACCATCTCGTGTACCCCTAAGCCCCTGGTTTCTTACAGGGATTGTAGTTTTCATGAATTTAGGCTTTCACCACTTTAAGATTTAGGATTTTGATCTTTTGGAGATTGTGATTCTTCAGGATGTTAGACGTGGGGATTTTAGAGGGTTTGACATTTCAACACATGGGGTAAGGTACTGAGAAGGGGTCTGGGGCTGCAGTCAGCCCAGTTCCAGAAGGCAGCTGCAGGGAGCTGAGAGGATTAGAAGTCACTGCTGGCTTTGCTCATAACCAGTCATATCTGGGGCACATCCCCCGGAGCTGGCACAGAAGACCCTTAGAAGTGTCCCACTGAGGTGGAGGTCGGGGTGGCCTCTGTACCAGCTCCATCACCACAGGCTGAAGTCTCCCTCTGGAGTGTCACCTGCTGGACTCTCCCTGCCATGCCCACATCCTGAGCATGCACAGAACCAGAAACAACTGCCAAGCGGGCACAGGAGCTTGCTCAAAGACGCTGCCGGCTGTGGCACAAAAGAGCTGTGGGTGCTGGGAGGACACAGTGGACATGACAGTGACCACTGTCTCCACTGAGTGGGACACAGTCCCCCAAGTGTCCTTGTTTTGTTCCTCATTGTTATGGGGTTCTGCTTCCCTTTCCCTATGCTAATTGCAGACTGGTTCTTTGTGACTGTTCTGTAATCTCTAGATTAAAACACTCGGCCCCTCATGGTCAAAGGCAGTGATTGGCACTAGTTCCACACACAAAGTCCTCATGCATGCATCAGAATGCTATGCTAATCTAGGTAGCCCTTATTACACATCAGATACCAGAATCAAGTCTTTCCTCATTTAGTTGTCAGAGCAATCCTAGGTGGATGATGAGGGCATTTACACTCACTTCGCAGGTGGGGAACTGATTTTTCAGAGGACCGCTTTGGTCTGAGAATTGGCAAACACACCAGACTCCAAGGTCAGGCTCTTCCTAGGTCCAGCTGTGGTGCGGATTCTGCATCAGCAGTCTCCTTCCCCAGTGGGTATCTCCACTCAGATCAGAGATCCTGGGATGCAAACCCAGAATCAGTAAGGTTGTTGGGGGCAAGGAAGGAGAACAAAGAGACACAGTGCTCAGAGTGAAAACAACTTAAGTCATATCAAGTTACAAAGAAAATGCCATTCTCTTCCCTGATAATATGATAAAGGAGGAATTAGCCTTCACAGTGGCCCTTGTGGCCAATCACAAGGATTACCTTCAGGGTACACAACCACAAAGTGTATTCAAACACTGGCATGTCCAGGGCCTGAGATAATCAGAACTGAGGACCGTAGGACTGTGAAGCTGACCATGAGGCTGCACATCCCTGGGTGTCAGTGATCATCCCACTGGACCCATGCAGGAAACCAGCTCCTTACCTTTGCTTCTCCTCCCTGTGGTTCTGCATGGCTTCCACATGCTTTCTACTTGCTCCACTGTCTCTCCACCATGGATGTGGGATGCAGAGCGGGATGCAGCAGCTGGCTGTATAATCATCTGGTGTGGCCTTTCTTGTTCCAGCCTCCTGCCCGCACTCTTCCCCCTGCAGCTCTTTAAAATGGCTCTGTTCCTTCCCAGAGCACACAGATCATTGGCCCCCTTCTTCAGCTCTCTTCCCCTCCTGCCTTTGCTCCCGGGGGTCACCTGACCCTACCACTTTCACCCAAACCTCGCCTCAGTGCCAGCTCCTGACAGGACCGTCAGAGACAGCGTGAAGTAGAGGATGCTGCGAGCTGACTCCACAAATGATTTTTTAAGTTCTTCAGTGGTTTTGATAGGTTCATGTCATTCAGCTATAGCCAGGAGCACCCCCCAGGAGGCCCACAATGCGTTGTGACTTCGTGAGGAGTCCCCATGAGGACATGACACACTCTTGTCGTCCTCATATGTTACTGTGTGGAACTCCCCTTCCCCCCAGCTCCCAGGGAGATGCAGCTAATCTGTGATGCTGCATCTCTGCTCAGCATGTTCGGGTTGTTTTTCTTCATCTATTCCTTAACAGTGCAGCATGATGAGAAATAGCATTTACAAGGTATTAGGTACCATGCGCAATCATGAGGTTTGAAGTATTTGGGAGGATGTGTGTAGATTACATGTAAATCCTACATCAACTTGCCTGAGGGACTTGAGCTCCTCTGGCTCTGATCTGCAGGGTGACCTAGAGCCAGTCCCCGGAGATGCTGAGGAGCAGCTGCTGAAACATCAGAGCCCGGGAGAAGGCTACAGGAGCCGGGCGAGCAGCTACCGCTGTGTCATCAGTGAGCAGCCTCCTGCCCGCACTCCCTGGCAGTCCTGCTGCACCTGACTGCACCTGACTGGGAGGGCAGATGGCACTGCAGCAGGACGGGAGGGTGAGGGCATCACCCGCTCTTTACTCCTTGTCTTCACTCGGGCTGCTGGGAGCTCAAATCCAAATCTGGTGGCTCTGTAGCAAAGGGTAGGTTTTGTTTCATGTGTGTATGCGTGCGTGTGTGTGCACATGTGCATATGTGTTTCTGCTGCTTCTATTTCCCCTTCATCCTTTGTATTCTGCCCATTTTCTTATGCATCCCTGTCCCATTATGTTTGCCTGTATGGAAAGCAAATCTCTTTAAAGGAAAGTGACAGCAGAGCCCCTGCCCTTGCCTGCTACGTGTGTGAACACTGAATACCCACAGGGGAGGACCTAAGATCAGGTCACAGGGATGATGTGTGCAGCACCAGGACCCAGTTCTGGGTCACTACCTCAATCATAGATAGGTCTCTGCCAGAGGCCAGAGCTTCTCTCCTGCCCAAATCCAGGGACTGAGCCTGTAGACGCAAGTGGAGAAGGATGGGCTGTGTCCTGTGAGGCACCAGGTCCATGTGAGCTGCCTCAGGGGCATTGCAACAGCAATTTTATGCTCACATGCTCTGTGAGCCTGATAATTTCAGGCTGTGTTCTCTGAATGCCACCTCCAGGAAGCCACAGAGAGGTGGAACACGGCGCGGAGTTCTGCAGCCCGGGGCACTTGATTTTTAGAGGAGTTCTTGTTGGGGCACTCCCAACAAGACCTGGGCCACCTTTCCCCGTGTCACCCTTGCCCCCACCTGTAGTGCTCCCCGACAATGCCCACACTGACTGCATAGCCCCTGCCACATAGCTCAGACACACATCTGCTGGAGTGGCTGCCAGGAGAGTCAGGCCAGTTGTATCTACCTGTGCAGGTGTGGCCCTGGGAGAGAGGACAGAGCCTGCAGTCGGGCACTGCTGACAGGTCTGCCCTCAGGCTCCCTTCCCTGCCTTCCTGCGTGTGTTTTGTGTCTGTGTTCACAATTTCACTGATACCCACCAGGAATTATTCTAGACCCTGGTTTTTGAATCCAGAATCCTTTCAAAACTTTCTCCAGAACACAAAAGGCTCTTGAAGATGGGAGGAGATTTCAGAAACAGGAAACCCTGGACCTCCATGGCGCTGCAGCTGCCCCAGAAGGATGGGCACTACCCGGCCCGGAAAGGAGCGGGGCTAAGAGAGCAGGGGGAACTCAGCAGTGTGAGGACTGCCAGGCCCATCTGTGCAGGGGACCCCAGGAGGGGGTGAGCAGCAGCTCCCCAGGTACCTGGGCTCCAGATTGGGTGACCCCACTGGGTCTTCACTCAGTGCCCATGTGCCCAGAGTTTGATCCCTGGTGTGGGAGGTAGTGGAGCCTAGTGGGCAGCCTGAGTCATGAGACTTGGCCTTGAGGGGCTTCTGTGATGCTGGGCCCTTCCCTTCTCTCTTAGCTTCCCAACTACCACATTGCTATGCCACTCACTCCTGCTACCACGTGTCACCACAGGCCCCAAGTGGCAGTGCTGGAGGACCATAGGATGCAACCCTCAATCTGTGAGCCAACCTAACCTTTCTGCTCTATAAGCAGATCACCTTGGGTGTTCTGTAACAATATCAAAAAGCAGACTAACACTGACTTTCACCTGCAACCTCGGCCTGTCCTGTATCACATGGAGAAAGTGCATGTGACAATGACTGGGCCATGTGACATCAGATCTGTTTCCTTTGTGGGATGCTGGGCAGGTCAGTGAATCTTTCCATCACAGCTGGCCCACTGTGCTGTACTCTTGGGAAGCAAGGCAACCATCACTTCCAGGGGCAGGAAATGGGGGCAGACAGCTGGAGAGAACAGGGCAGACACAGGGTTTAACCAGAGACCTGATGGGCAGGCACAGATGGGAGTGGACAAGAGGGACCCCCACCTGGATAAAGACTTGAACCAGGAGCACTGGTCAGGGCCTGGTGACATGCACAGAAAGCACTGGGTGAATGCAGAATCCCTGCCAGGACTGCTCAGCCACCTGCAGCTCCAACCAGCCCAAGCCTGAGAAGGGGAGGCCACGCCCGGGCCAGGGCAGCACCGTGGAGAGCTCCCCCACCATGACCATTAGCTGTGTGACTTGCTAGGGGCCTGCCTGGGAGAAGCAAGTGGGAGAGGGGATGCGTGCGCAATGTGGCATGGCCACCCAGCTTCTGCCATCAAAAGCTTGCTTTCAGGGGGTCCCAAGCAGAGCAGACCCAAAACCCAGTGGTGGATACAAGGAAAACACCAGTGCAGAGCACACAATGAAGAGAGGAAGAGGGCAGAGCAGAGCTGCAGCCTCCAGAAGTCAGGACCCTACCTGTGAGTGAATAGGTGACATCTGGGGACCGTCCTGGCATGAGGAAGCCCCAGCCTTCCGAAGTCGCTGTGAGATGACCAGTGCTGCTCCAGAGCCCTAGTTGGGTCCTGGGCCACCTCTCCCTGGTGCCACAGCAAGGGCTGGAGCCCGGCAGAGGACCCAAGTGTGCACATGTGCATATAAAACAGCTGCTGTGAGAGTGGGGCAAGCACAGCCACCTCCTCCTCCCGCTGGGGTACAGCTGAGGCCCAGCCTTGTGCTTGCCAGTAGAGGCAGCCTTGTGCTTGCCAATGAATACCTCCACTTTCAGCCGGCAGAAGCAGCAGGAGGCTGACAGCCTGGGTCCGATGTCTTATGGGCCTGGGAGCTCTGAGAGGCCCATCCAAGGTGAGTATGGGTGGCTCAGGGGCTGAGCTGGGACCTTCTTGTGAGTACGTGGCAACTGGCCAAGGAGGAGCTCACCTGGCTTTCAGGGTCCCAGGCTGCCCCTGCCTGGTCAGGTGTGGCCAAGGGCATAGGGCTTCTTAGAATGATGAGGAGACCAAGGTGCTCCTCCTGCAGGAGGACAGTGCCGCAGGACCTGGCAAGTGGCCAGTGTCACAGGGACCCTTCCAAGCTGCCACCTCTGCAAGACAGCTGGCTGGTAGTGTACGCCATCACCCTGGCAAGCTCCACTCTTCCCAAGGGCCACCATGCCTGTCATTCAGGATGGCATCTGTCTGCCTGTCACTCCCCAGCCGCACCTCCACCTCCCTCACACACAGGGGCCTCGCTCCGCAGCAGGCAGTGACCAGCACATCCTGGGCCTGGGGATGGCTGTGGGACTCAGTCACAGGTACGCATGGGAGAGGGAGAGGGGCTGCTCCAAGGGGTGTGGGAGGAGTCCTTCTGCCTGGCAGTGGCTTCTTCCCCAGCACCAAGGGCAGTGGCTCCCTGTCACAGCCCCCTCACCTGCAGGGAGCTACACTACTGCCCTCTTGCTGCTAGGTCCCAGGCCCAGCTCAACCCAAGACCTCAGCCCAGCCCAGGGGTCAGAACAAAAGCCCTGTCCTGGCACAAGGAGTCACCCACTGCTCATGTGACACGGCAGTCAAGACAACTCTTGTTTCTATTTCCTGTCATTTAATGAGAATTTCTCACTCATTATGGTACTAGTAACAGAAAAGTCCTTTTGGTCCAGGGCTTAAAACAATTCATTCCTTGTGCTTTTGTCTGGCTGTTAGGTCGGTCACAGTGGTTCACTGCAAATCATAGAACTCTATAGCTTTCCAAAATTTGAGCCAAATATTCAAAAACCATTGCTGGTTTCATAATCGAATGCCAAGAAAAGAGGAGACCAGTGACTCCTATTTCATGAGGCTCTGGACGGCAGGCTTTTCTGAGGGGCTATTATGTGACTTCACTTACTGGATCTGCTCGAGATGTTTTCCTCTGAAAACTGATTCGGGAGGGGAGGCCCTTGGGCTGCTCTGCTTCAGAGCCTTGGTCCTTTTGGATTTGTCTTCACTCCTGGGAAAAAAGCTCTTGATTTGAGAATCAAGGCGAATTTATTTTTTGTCTTAAAAAGAAACCTAATAGCATCAGCATTTCCGCTGCTAATGAGAATGACCAGCTAATGCTGGCAAACTGTGTGCTCCGTGACCATAATTCTACACTATTAAAAATAATTGGGCCTCAAGAAACAGGGCAGGGGTAGCAGCCTGCTTCCCACCAACTGGCTGCAGCCTTGGCCCAGGGACCCTGGCACAGCGCGCCCACTCCCAGAACCTCCAGCTGGCCTCCCCTCCCCTCCCCGGCAGTGGGAAGGGCTGCTATGGGTTAGGATGAGTAAATAGCAAAGAGCTAAGCACCAAGCATGGAAAATACTACAGCATATGGTCGAGCCTCAGTGACCTCCAAGAGGCTGCACAGGGACACCTTGAGCTGAGCTGTGGGAGCACTCACAGCACACAGCATGGCCACAGCCACTCTGCGCAGCCGTGACGCTGTGGAAATCTGATCACAGAGCCTATGGGTGAGCAAGACTACTAACGCTTCCCTGGGGAAAACAGAGGCTTGTCTTCACGCCTGTCTGAGCTGCGCTGTTTCCCGAGGTGCCCCCTCAGATGGTGGTGGGGCGGCTGCCTGCCTGGCTCTGCAGAGCTGCACTGCAGGCTGCTGTGTCTTGAGACTGCCTCCTGGGCCACCCTGTCCATCACTGAGGAGTAGTGTGGCGACTACCAGAGCAGTGTGGGTTCAGGCACTGCACCACGTGGACGCTGGGAAGAAAAAAGCCACTGCGAAGAATGTGTGACTAGAGCCCATCAGCAAGCAACTTGCACCAGGGCTTGCTCAGGAGATAGATGAGAAATATCCCGGTCTGAACCCAGAGCCCCAAGTCCCTACAGTCACTCAGTGGCTGCCAAGCCGACAGTCTGCTCTGAGACATCTGGTGGGGCTGGGATCCCCAACCCTCGCCATGTCGCTGAGGACCCTGGTAGACCAGCCCCATGGCAGCACCAAGGTTCCAGGGTTGGAAGGACTCCTTTGCTTTGTAAGCTGAAAATGGACCCATGGAGGGTTTGCAGGTTAGACATGGAGGGAGGTCAAAGGTGGTGGGGTGGTTTATGCCTAGGAAAGGAGACCGAGGGCTGACCCCCAGGAGAAGCCTCGCTCGCAGGCCGTGTCCAGCTGTCTCTTCCCGGCTGGGTCCCTCGGGAAGTGGTGCAAAGGCTGTTGGGGCGAGGCTCTGGGGCCTTTGGTGCGAGCCCAGGGGTTCACATTCTCCCAGGACCTGGGCTATTGACTGTCACTTGTCTGACTTTGAGATCATTCTTGGGGATTCCCCAGCATTTCATGGAAGCTCATTGTGCTTTCTCAAGAAATGCATACCAGAGGGAAGACTTTAGGCACCTGTGTGTGAAATTTAGGAAATTTACTTACAGCCCTGAGGTGCTGAGGAAGAACAGAGCAGACCCTGCTCATTGTGTCAGCTCTGCCTCCAGCCCACATTGGTGGCCATGGGCAGGAGCTTCTTGGGGACCTGGAACCCACTGCGTATTCCCTGGACCCACAGGTGAGGAGGCAGGGTGTGGGCAGGAAGCAGCTCCTCTTCCGGATCTTATGAATTGAAGCATCACATGGCATGTGGATGGAGGTGGCACAGAGGGACCCAGAGAGCTGGGACCAGCCCACCTGCTGTGACAGAGGTGAACCCACTCTCCTGGTGTGGTGTGGCTGTTGGCGGGAGGCTCAGGTCCACCTGAAGTACAGCCAGGAAGACTGGACAGATGCCACTGTGGAGTGACTATCCACTCCACCAGCCAGGGTCATTCCCCATGCATGTGAGCCCGGAAGAGGTCGTTATGGACTGACTCATGTCCCCAAAAAGATGACTGAAGTCTCAACCCAGGACCTGAGAAGATGAGTTGCTCTCAAAATAATGTCTTTATAGAGGCAATGAAATTGAAATGCGATCGTTAGGATCAACCTTTATCCAGAATGACTCTCCTCATAAAAAGGGGAAGCATGGGCACAGGGACAGCACCATGACTAGGGAGGAGATGGCCCTGGGGTGGAGCTGACAGCTCTACAAGCCAAGGGATGCCAGGTTTTGCCAGAAAACAGCAGGAGCTGGATGAGGCAAGGCAGGACTGGCCTGGAGCCTCCACTCAGAGGCCCTGGAAGTTTTAACTTCCAACTTCAAAGGCAGACAGTGAGCAAATCTGTGCTACCTGCAGTCACCTGGGAGAGTCAGTTAAGCAGGGGCCACTGGGCACTGTCTCCCCCAGGGCTGTGTGCCACCTAACCTGGGTAGCAGTGAGTACCTGGAACAGCTGCCTAGGGACAGATGGCCAGAGGAGGAGGCCCCAGTGCACCTGTGGTAGGACTCAGCCTCAGCTCCCTGGCACAGTGCAATGCTGTGAGCTAAAGAACTTGGGTCTGCTCGGCACCAGCTGGGCACCCATCTTCTTGCTGCAGGCTTCAGCCAGACACGCATCCCAGTTTCTTGATTAATGCATCAAGTTTCTTGATTAATGCATCTGTTACTGCATGGTAGGGAGAACAGAGCCTCAGAGGGCCTGTGATTACACGTACAACTGCACGCAGGAAATGTGTTGGACAGACACACCTGTGCATTAGGGCCAGACCTGCAGGAAACCACCCCTTACGAGCTGAGTTACCAAAAGCAGGACTCTTCCTTTGTAAGGGACAGAAATAATCTGTCCTGTTTGGTTTACAATTACATATATAAACAGAATAACGCATGTACAACCAGTATTGCAGTGTTTTAAAAGGAAGCACACCTGGATGATGCACTAACCCATACACTGTACAATCTACATGATAAACTAACCTGCACACAAACCAATAAGATGAGCAAACCTATATGAGCAGTAATTTATAGTAAAGAAATCTTGACTTAAGTTCCTTGCAAAATGTGTACCCATGGTAGAACTATCTCACCTTGTGTAATGGTTGATACATTATGTCAACTTGAGAAGTTTAACTGACTCAGCAGGGGACCAGGGTCATCACTTTGTAAACTTCCTCAGCCTGTGCAGGAGGAGGGTACAAAGATAGGGTGAGTGCTACACTTGCCCTGGAAAGGAAGAAATAAAATCTATGCACAGAGGACTTGATTTTATGGATAGAACAAATCCAAAATGCTATTAGAACTAACAAACAAAACCAGCAAGGTCTCAAGATGCAAGATCTGCATCCAAAATTCAGCGGCTTCTGTGTAGTAATAATCCAAGGAAAAAATAAAGAAAACAATCTTATAATTGTGCCAAAAAAAATTGGAATAAATTTAACCAAGGAAATGGAAGCGTAATTCCCCCCAAATTATGAAACGTTGCTGTGTTTACTGATGTATGAAAAGATGTGGAACAGCAGAAACCACTGAAGGACGGAAATCAAACCAACTCCTCATGCTTGTTAGGATGCCGAGTGTCCCAAAATGGAAAGGTGACAGACGCTGGCGTAGTCGAGAGAGGAGGGGAGCCCAGCACGAGGCCGGCAGGAAGATAAATTAGTGCAGCCACAAGGGAAAACTGCGAAGGGCCCTCAAAAAATGAAAGGGTGGACTCCCTAGAATCCCGCCGTGTCCCTTTGGATGTGCATGCAGAGGAAATGAGAGCAGTGTGTCAGAGGGACATCTGTGCCCTGTGTTTACTGCAGCATTATTTATAGTGGCCCTGAGGTGGAAGCAAGCGACTGTCCATCCCCAGATGAGCAGATAAAGAAAACACAGAGCACAGACAGTCGCACAATGGAGTATTCTTCAGCCTACAAAAGGGAGGAAATCCTGTCACCCGCTGATGGCTGGGAAGACGCTGTGCTAAGTAAAACAAGCCAGGCCCAGGGGACAAACACCACACGGCTCCAGCTCCCTCATCCGAGGGCTGAGCAGAAGGGTGGACTTCAACGACAGGAAGCTCGGATGTCACCAGGGGCCACGGGTGGAGGCAGGGCAGTGCCAGCCAAGGGCATGAGAAACTGGGAGAACTAAGGGCGATGCTAACAATAATGCATTAGAATTCATCTAATAAATTCATGAGACTCTGTTGTACTCTTGAAATTTGCTAAGACGTGCATCTCAGGTATTCATGGAAGCACAGCATGGGCGGTGCTGCGTGTGTGACTCAGCTTGGTGTGACAGTCAGCGTGTCTGATATCAATTTGTGCTGATATCAAACCATCACACTGCACACTTTACTTGCTTGGCAGTCATCCCTCAGGAAGGCCAGGGGGAAGGAGGTGAAAGGAGAAAGGGCGGGGCCCACCGCACCCTCAGCTGTACCCTCGGTGTCCACTCAGGGGCCTCCCGGGGGACAGTGGTTGTGAGCACACTGGCCCCGCTGCTCAGGTTTTCTGTGTAAGAACAGCACTGTCCATGGGAACAGAATCCAGTGTTCTCCTCCCTCCGCCTCCCCACTGTGGGCTCCTCTGTGGTGTCCCCTGAGCCCGCAGGACCCTGCACTGTCCCCATCCCCACATCGGAGTCCTTGCCCCTCAGTTATGCCTGCATGGCTCCCTTCCCCACATATCCCAGCTGTCTCCCCAGTGGACCTGCAATGATCCCTTCCTGGGACCCCTGCATTTCCAAGGGAACGCAGTACCCTGCAGCGCCCAGGGCCGAGCTGCCCGGGGTTCAGGGTTTTCTCCCAGTTCTCAGATAAAACACCCAAACACAGCCCACGTGTGACCACGTCACTACCTGCTGGTCCTCGTCCTTCTGTCTGGTCTCTGCATCCTCTGCAGCATCTCCTGCCCCTAAAATGCTGTGTCTTTCCCTGGTGGCCACTCTGCCCCCACCATCATCTCCCTGCTTCCCTCTGAGCTTCTTTACAGCCCAAGACCAACTGGCCCTTCCACACCAGTAATTACCGGCTTCGTGCCTGTGCTGCCAGGGCAGGAGCTCCTGGTGGTGGGTCCCTGCTGCCCTCACCATCTCCTTGGATTCTGGGAACCTGGGAAGAGATGCATGTTGAATGAGTGAATAATGATAGAACCACGGAGCCCTGGCCTGGCTCCCTCTGTGACCACCATGACACCTGACCACAGAAGAAGGAAAGGGGAAGTCACCGTGCTGCGAGTGAAGTCCAGGGTAATGGACGGGAGGCCTATGGTGCACATGGTGGCTACCTTGTCCCTGCGTGGGCTCAGGGTCCAGAGCAGGCTGGCTGCTGCGTGCACAGTGGCATTTGTACACTACCTGACCCTGTGTAGACTGCTGCTCCTGCCGACTGCCTGACAACCCACAGCAGGCAGCCATAGCCATAGCTTCCCAGCATCCCATGCGCTCCTCTCCTGTGACCTTTACAGGATGGCGTGTCACCCTTCCATGGCCCTCCCTGTTATTTGCAAAAGTTTTTACTCTGACTATGGCCATGCTCAGTATCCACTTGGAGAAAAGAAAACAAATTTACTTTCTCCTAGCACTTTTCAGAGAGCAGTTGCCTGTGGGCATTTCTGGATGCAGTTGTGTGGACCGGAAGGCCATAGCCAGGCACGGAGATCACCCACAACCCATACTCTACTCATGGCTTTGGGGAGGGCAAGAGAGGCTGAGTCATGAGTCTTCCTGCAAGGAAAAAGACCCTGAGTCGATCAGTCTTGGGTGGAATCTCTCTCAGCATGAGACCAGGTCTGAGCCAAATCACACAGGCTTCCAGGTGGGGGCTCTTGGGTGCCTCCTTCATCCTCTTTGGTCTCAGAACCTGAGAGGGGGCGAGGTGGGACTCTGCTCCCATGGGAGATGCCAGAATGGCTGAGGTTGAGCCCATCCAGGCTCCATGACTGGAGTCTCACTGACCCAGTTCAGTGGGTGCAGGACCACATGGTCATGGAGGTCACTGTGTGATGAGACACAGCTGCTGTGCCCACCCCACTGGTGACAGCAGAGCTGATGGGCACTGTCACATGGTCCTGGTCTTTAGCAAGGGCTTCTACTGAGTGATCAGTGCACCAAGGTGGGCACTCCCAGGAGGACACACCATGGCTCTGCCCACTGTGGGTGCTTGGTCCCTGGCACAGAGCTGAGGTACATGTGGACTCAAGATGAGCAACCATGCAGTCTGCCATGGGGCTCTCCACTCTGGCCAGGGAGCCTTGTGTCCTGCAGGGAGGGATGGAGGAGAGGTGTGTGTGTGAGCGGGGTTTTCAGGGCAGTAAGGCTACCCTGCCTCCCAGAGAGGCAGGCCAAGGCCACCTGCACCCCATCCACAAGGTGCCTGGTCCCAATCCCTGAAAGAACAGGGCAGGTCAGGAGTTCCAGGAAGTTTGCACCAGTTACCAAAGCCTGAAAGCTGCAGATCACAAGCGGCTGGTCTGGTCATGAGGCCAAAGGGCTGAAAAGTCACCTTAAGACTGGGTTCCCCAGTCTTAAGCCACACTGCCCTGCATACCTCTTCTGGGTATGGTACAGACCAGAGCAAGGGACATGGAACATCAAACACAAGATGTCCTAATGCAGTTGTCTGTCTGCTATGGACTCAGCAACCCATGCACTGGAGACTGGAAGGCCATACCCCGCACACCCAAAGCTGGAAGTGAAACCCAGCCATCCACAAACAGAGACCAGGCAGGACTTCTGGTGAGACCCTTGGAATCAGGGTGGGTGCCATGGGGCCTACAGAGCTATGCCCCAGAGGCTCTGAGGAAGGAGCAGGCTCCCCACTGACCTTCCCCAGGTGATCTGAGGAAAGGGATAAGACTGCATCCTCCTTGACCAGGACAGACCAAGGCTGCCTTCCCTCCGTGCCACGCTGTCCAGCTCTTGGCCACCACACAGGCCAAAGGTCCATTCAGGGTGCACGACTGCCAGCTGGTTTATGTCTCCCTGCTGTGTGGCCTCCAAGACTTATGAATCAGGAGTCAAAATTGCACTTTAAGGCAAGCACACTCTGCTTCTGCTGATCCTGAGGGGTAAACACTGGGAATTTCCCTGATTCCCCAACACCTGAGGCAAAAATGAACCATGGCCACTGCCGTGGATGGAGATGGGGAGCAGGTGACCAGCACATGTGGACAGCGACAGGGGGCGGGTGACCAACACATGTCCCTATCATCTGTGCCCCTTGAGAAGGGATGAGGACCAGGCATGTGACTGTCCCTCCAATGTCCTTTCCTGTGAGCTGTGCACTCTGCAATGAGGGCCAAACCCACCCACTGGGCCAGTGTCTGAGCTGGGCAGACCCCTGACTCTTTGGACCCTGCCAGCAGGCAGATGTCCCAACCACAGCGTCCTGGGACCTTTCATGTCCTGCAGGCGGGGACACCGCCTTCCCACCATCCTGTCACCTTCCCGACATCTGAATTTCCCCTTGAGGAAGGTGCGCCTGAAGCCCTGCCCCACACCCCTCCTGCAAGCCAAAGCCCACAGAGGCCCGGCCAGCCGGGCCCTCAGACTCCATGGCTCCAGGCTCATCTTCCACGGTGCAGCCTCCTGACGCCACTCAGAGCCCAGACGTGAAACAGCCATTGTCCCCTTCTAGTCGGACAAACCCCGGATATGAATCGGCCTTGGAGACTGAGCGTCTGCCCTGTTTTCCTCCAGTCTGACACTGGGATCCTCCCTGTCCAACTCAGGTGAGGAAAAAGCAAGTCATGGCATCTTCACCTTGGAAAACTCTGAGACCACGGAGCTTTAAATAGAACATTGTTGGGCCAGCACTGTGGAGAGAGGATGATTGTATTTCCCCAGTTCCGACACACCCTTTCCCCCACAGCACACCTACTCCTGAAATGGGGCGGTAACTTACAGTAGAGCTTGCATTTAATGTCATTTTCTTTTTTTTTTTTTCTGAGACAGGGTCTCACTGTGCAGTTCAGGCTGGCCTTGAGCTCAGGGCAATCCCACTGCCTCAGCTTCCTGAGTGCTGGGATTATAGGCATGCACCACCCTACGCCAGATCCAGTCTCTTTCTTGAAACAAACAGAAACACTTGCTATTTTCCTGATTCTTCCTCTTGCACACAACCATCCGAACCATCGAGTGTTTTCACTGTAACTCATTTGAACACGTCCAGGAACACCTGCAACTGCCAAGGGCACAGCGGGTGCCTCTAGCCGAGGTTCTGTCTTCCACACTCGCTAGGCCTGTCTTGCCCTTTCTGTTCCTCTGCTTCCCAGCATCCCATGCACTCCTCTCCTGTGACCTTTACAGGATGGCGTGTCACCCTTCCATGGCCCTCCCTGTTATTTGCAAAAGTTTTTACTCTGACTATGGCCATGCTCAGTATCCGCTTGGAGAAAAGAAAACAAATTTACTTTCTCCTAGCACTTTTCAGAGAGCAGTTGCCTGTGGGCATTTCTGGATGCAGTTATGTGGACCGGAAGGCCTTGGACATTGGCCATGGCTTTGTCAGGGTCCTGGCTGTGAGTGAAGCCTCTGACATCTTCTGAGTACAAGGCAGCCATGGCTGGAGCCCAGGCCAGGAGCAGGGTGGTTGTGTCTCCAGTGCCCTCACCTGGGTGGCCTTCAGCTGCTTCCGAGGTGTTGCAGAGCCACTTCCCTAAATACTCTTCCTCCTCCCTCTCTTCCTTTCTTCCTTTTGCTCTCTTCCTTCCTCCTCTAGCTCCTTCTCCCTCTTCTTTGCGTTTATATGAAGGTGCCATGACACCATGCTTGGTGTCACGGAGATCATCAGGACGACTTCTAGTGTAACAGATTCTGTTTGTTCCCAGCTACAAAGGCGCTGGTGGGGGGGGGTCCTTTGTCCCAAAGGGGGAGCTGCCTGCACAGGGCTCTCAGCTGTGAATGCTATCACATTTACAGATACCAAACCCCTGCAGGATGGATCCCAGAGGTGGTGAAGGGCGGCCCGGTAACACGGGCTGTCATGTGAGACTCTACTGTCCTAACTGCAACGTTGCAGGTAGCCTGGCCATGCTGCAGCTTTGCAACCCAGGCTGTTTTCACAGAGACAACCTGTGACAAAACATATGTGGCTCAGATCATATCTGTGGGTGCCTCATGAGGATGCCACCCATCTGTGAGAGCATGCACAGCCCAGATTCACCCCCAAGTAAACCCACTGTTTTGCAGAATTCGCTGCTTGTTGTTCAGGTTGACTTGGGGCACAGACGAAAGACAAAGGGGAAAAAAAAAGGAAAATGACATTAAATGCAAGCTCTACCGTAAGCTGCTGATAGTAAGTGGCCCTTGTCCTCTCTTAAGCAAGGCCTCACATCAGGACAAGGTGCTCATGCCTTGCTGCTGGGAGAGACCTCCCTTTGGCCTGTCCTGACTCACCTGGCAGTTTACCTGGTCAAGGGGTGTCTGATGCAGGAATGCAGGGGCCTGAGTCCTTTCACTGAGGTGGGACTGACCCTGTTGTACTGTCTTGCTTCTGTGGGATCAGGCTAAGGCTAGACCTCAGTGAGCCCAGCATCCTCACCTGACTCTTTCCCTCCTGCCTCGTATCCCTCCTGACCCGTTTCCTGAGACCACACCTTCAATGAATAACTGGGGAAGAACTACAAAGCAACGCCTCTGCACTGCAGTGAGACACACACAAAGTAGAACTGCTGAAATCGAAAACATAGATACCACCAAATGCCAGCAAGGGTGTGGAGCAACAGGAGCTCCTGTTCACTACTGACAGAAATGCAAAATAGCACTGTTGACAAAGAACCAGCCTGGTAGTTTCTTATAAAGTTAAACATGGGTTTACCATACAGGACTGTTTACCATGGTACGTCAACCTCACTGGATTACCCAGCAGATTAGTCACACAAGCCCCTGAGTGTGTCTGGGTGGGTCATGGGGATGTGGCCGTGAGTATTGCATCTGATACCTTGCCCTTCCTCTCTGGTACTGTTTCCCTGCTCTGCTTCCTGATTACCATGAGCTACGTAGTTTTGCTTGCTCCCCCACACCCTTATTCCTGCCTTGGAACCAACTGACCATGGACTGAATCCTCTTAAGCCGTGAGCCAAATAAACCTCTCCTCCTTTAAATTTTGGGTGTCAGGTGTGGTGTTCCAGCCATGGGAAAGCTGAGTAATATACCATATCACTTAGCAATCACGCTAAGTAGTTAGCCAATGAGTTGAAAATTTTTATGTCCACACAAATCTTGGAACCAACCAAAATGTCCTTTTACAGGTGAGGGTGGATAGTGGTGTGCAGTTTTTACTGTTTCCTTCTCAAGCCGAAGGACTTCTAGCTCAGCTTCTTGTCTTACTGTATCAACTCAGACTTCCTGTGTGATATTTCTGCATCTCCCTTTCTCTCTGGCCTTCCCTGTTCTTATCATCTTGCATTAGTGTGTTGTGAATGTGACAATTTATGACCATACTGACACAATTATTAACCAAAGTCCATTGCCTACACTAGGGTGTGCTCTTTGGATTCCATAGTTCTATGGATTTTGACAAACACAAAGTGTCAGATACCTTTCATTACAGGATCACACAGAATAGTTAAAAAGTCTTCAAAATCCTTCAAAGATGCACTTGCTCATCCTTCTCTTCCTCCCCTGGAAGGTCCCCAATCACTGACCTGTCACCATCTCTGCCCTTTCCTGGATGTCATACAGTTGGAGTCACACATTGTATGGCCTTTCCAGATTGGTTTCTTCTACAGATGTGTATTCAGGGTTCCACTTAATTTTTTCCTTTCATATATCATGCTTTTGATGCCATATTTAAAAAGTCACTATTAATGTGTTTGGCTAACATCATTAACAGTAATGGGTCATTTACATTTTCTCCTTTGTCTTCCAGGAATGTTACAGCTTTGCACTTTATGCTCGGTATGGCATCTGTGTGTAGTTTGCTTTTGTGAAAGGTGGAGGATCCAGAAGGTTTTTTGCACCTGGGTGTCCTGTTATCTGACACTACTTGTTGAAGAGTCTCCTTTCTCGGTTTGCTTTGCTCTTTTGCAAGGATCAGCTGCCTGCATCTGCATGCAGCTGTTTCTGTGTTTTGCGTTCTCTGTTCTGGCCCATTGATCCGTGTAATCTTTCTCCTGGACCACATAGTCTTGATTGCAGTAGCTTCACAACAAATCTTGAAGTTGAACAGTGCCAGTCCTCTTACACTGTCTTTCCAAATACTGTTTGCTTCTTGGAAACTTGTGCCTTTTTTCCACATCAACTTCAGGACAAGTTTATTGACATCCACCAAGCACTTCTGGGGAGTTGGATTAAGATTGCACTAAATCTATAACCAAATTTGAAAAGAATTGACACCTTCACAAGATTGAGCTTTTCTATGAACATGGAATATCCCTCTATTTATTGTGATCTCTTGTTTTAATCACCATTTATGTGTTTGGACAAAGAGATCCTGTCTGTATTTTCGTCCATACATAGTGCTCCATTGTTGGGAAAGTAATCCGTTTCAAAGAAATATTGGAAGTTACAGAGCTTTAAAAACATTTCATAAACGTTTATCTTTAATAAAAGTGAATTTTCTGCAAAGTTATTTTGGCCAGTGTCTGGAGAGAAGGAGTTGGAGAGGGGAAAAATGTAGCACAGGAAATGTTAAGGCAGTGAATGATGTACATGGTGAATGCATGACGCATTTTCCAAATTCCACAGAACACAACACAGAGGGAGGACTCTGACGCAAACCCCCAATTCCTGTTAATAGTGACACCTCAGCACTGGCTCACCAGCCATCACACATCTGTACCACATTAACACAAGATCCATTGTCACAGAAATGGTGAGGCAGACAGCGGGTGAGTGGCAGCTGTCTGTACTTACTGTGCAACATGCTCGTGAACCTAAATTAAAAAAATAGTACTGAAATTTAAAATTACCTTATCTCTTCTAATAGCTCCATTTCAGAAATAGGTTTTAGTCTAAAATTATTATTTTTCATTCGTACATTTGCATACTCTTTACAGGGCTCGCATGGAGTTGGCATGTACACTGCACATCTTAATCCCGACCTCTGGCTTCACTTCTCGACCCCTTTCCTACTTGTGAAAGGCCTCTCTCCCTTTCCCCATTCTGTTTATTACTTTGCTCTTTGTACTTTGGGTTTCTCATATAAGAGAAACCATATGATATGTAAGTTTGTGTACCTGGTTTGTTTCACCTATTTTAAATTTTGGAAACAGAACTCATGACACAATCCTGCAGCAGGAAATTAGAGCATGGCCAAGCACTGGGCAGTTGGGTGTGACCTGTCAACTGTGGGGACCTGTCGATCATAGATATTTGAGATAGGTGCACAGGAAAATCCCGGCGCTGCATCTGGTCCCAATCAGAAACTCTATCTTCATTTCTTCTGGCACAAGGTCAAGCCGAGCCCTCCACCGGATACCAATCTTCTGGAAGGCAGTCAAGCGAGTTCGTGGCATGATGACCTAAGTCTGACATCAGAATGGGGTGTAAAAGATGGCAGCTGTTAAGCCCAGAGCCTTTCCACTACCCACCCTGCACTCTGCTTCCTTTCCTACTTTAACCACTCGCTCTGCAGCACATTCTTCTTTTTTCCTTCTTTTCTTACTTTTAATCCTAATTTCAATACCTGTAATAATTGCTAAGCTTTCGCTTACTTCATTTGTCTCATCCAGTTCTTCGAACAGGACAGGAAGGACCTGGAAAGGACCCCTGGCCACCACAGCCCTATCTTTCTTAAGATCACTTCTTGTTTCCTAAACTGGAATGACAAAACAACTCAAAACACGGAAGTCAAGTTGAGCTAGAATAAAAAAAATTAGAGACCAGCTCTTACTTTTTAGGTCAATTTCCAAGTGACAAATGTAGCAGGAAATAATCAGGCTCATTTACAAAGATGTGCATACTTTGGGGCTGGAAAGCACAGCTCTCTCTGGACGTGGGTCTGTGCATCTGGGCCTGAGGGCCCAGCTGGAGCCAGATCTGCTTTCACTCCCTGCACCTAGGCAGCTGCTCGGGGGCGCCTTTCTGACATCTGCACCCACCACCACTCCTGCACCCCGAAGCAGATGGGAAGAGGGAAATCTGAGTCTTCACAGACCATGGTCAGCAGTGGGGGTGCAGCCCTCTCTGCACAGCAGCTCTGGTGACAGAGGACCCGGCACTGACAGCAATGTTCCTGACCTCTCTCTAAGTTCAAGACAGTGGAAGGAGAAGCACCACTACCCAAGAGGGAGGGGAAGGTGGAAGTCTCTCAGTTCCCACCCCAGCTAAGGCTCACTCCTAGTGCAGGCCAGAGCGCTCAGATCTGTCGCAGGTCTTCCTGGTCCCTGTAATGCGCCTCTCCTTTCCCTCAACTGACTGCCTGATTGTTCCACTCATTACCTTGACCCCATCTCTGTAGTCACTAACTCCACTTTCCCAGGAGGCATTGCTGCCAGTCTGCTGAGCACAGTCCTTGAGTGCACGCTTATCCTGAGCATGCACGGCTGTCTCCCTTTTTATTTCAGAATAGTTGTAGGTTTACAGAAAATTTGTAAGTTCCCATCCACTCTTACACCATTTTCTTTTTTATTAATACTTAACTCCAAATGCATGGGGCAGGTCAGTCATCCCACCCAGGCAGGGCAGCTGCCTACCATGGCCAGGATCAGAAACAGTGGGAAACACCACTAAGATCCAAGTTATACCCTGAGTGGGTCGGGCATGGTGCTGCATGCCTGTCTTCCCAGCACTCTGGGACACCATGGCAGGAAGACCGAAAGTTCAAGCCCAGCCTGGGCAACTTAGCAAGAGCCTCTGTCAAACTTTTAAAAAAGATTGGGGTAATAGCTCAACGTGAAGTCTCTGGCTGGTTTTAGAACCCAATACTGAAAAAAAATTGAGTTATGTTTAGTTTGGAACTGAAAGAAATTTTATATGAAGCCAGCCCATCACTGGCACTGTAACAAGACCCTGAAAACAAAGCAGAAAGGGAATGCCATCTTCAAACATCCCCTCCTCGTGTCCTCTAACCCCACTCCCTGGGCAAGGAGTGGCATCATCCAAAGAGAGAGGAGCCTGCTTGGAATGGGTCACCACCTTCATGCAAGGTCCAGCTCAGAGCTAGGACCATCAGCCCAAAGACTGAACACAGCCCAGGACGGGCACTTGGGGTACAGTGAGAGAGGGACGTGTGTGGAGAACTAGGAGTGAGGCTGAGGGAACAGAAGACATGATCAGCCCAGGGACCTGGGTGTCCATGTTTTCCAGGAATGAAGGCACCCAAATGGGGTGGAAATTGTGCTCAGATGAGCAATGCAGAAGAAGAGAGGGAGGCGACCTTCCCCAGAGACGCATCACTGTCCACAGCAAGCACTTGCAGGAACACCCTGGGGGAGGCACTACTGAGCGCCACTGTGGCCCACTGTCTGGGAGGCGACAGTCACACAAGCAGACCTGACTGGCAAAGGCAGGTTCGTGCTTGTCAGCTAGACCTCAGGTACTTCCGAGTTGTGCCGAGGGCAGGCAGCTTCAAGTAAACTTGGAGGGGCTCCTCAGCTGGGAGGACAGAATCTCAAATTGCTTTTATTTCCCTGTTGGGTTTTGTCAATTTACAAAGACTCCTCAAAGTACAGCAAAAGGTTAATGAGAATGTCATTCAAGCAGCTTCTGTGTGTTTGGTTGGGATCATTACTCTCAGCAGGACCAGACTAGATGCAAGGTCCTTCAGACATCTGGTTCCCCCGGGAAAGCAGTTTAAAATTATCCTTCAGCCTGTGTCGTTCAACTGAGCCTCTGTGAGTACAGTGGACCTACAGGTCCAAGCATGCAGAGACAGTGTCCCTAACACTATGTCTACCTTCAGCAATGACCTCAAAGTCACTCCAGGGTATCTTTAGGCTCCCAGATTGCTAACTTCGCAACACTGTAGAGCACGGTTCCTGCTGGAGTTCAGCCCCCTCCACAGGAAGACAAAGATCTCAAGGAAAGCAATGTTCATTCTCACTATGGGCCTTGACCACCCATTATACAGTAGCTCACAGGGAGGGTTGATATGATAGGATATGATCCATTATGATATGACACAGCACGGTATGAGATGAAATGGTACGATATGGTATGGTAAGGCATGATATGAAATGATATGAAATGGTGTGGAATGATACTGTTAGGTTTTCAGCACAATAAGAAAGAAGATATAAAATAAATACAGCCTTTATTCTAAGGATGTGGAGAGAAGTCCATGACTATAGACAGCCTGGCATTCTCTGACCCACATGTGTGGCATAGTGTATACATATAACCCTATGAGGGTTATATGGCATTAATAACCATATCAATGGGGGGACAGGCATTGATGACACACAAGTTACTGATTGGGACCCTTTTTTGCGCCACTGGGAAAGGAAAAAGGAAGCTGTCACAGCAAGAGGAGGAGGTGGCCTCAAGGTAAACAAGCTGTTTGGTCCCGCCTCCCAGCCACTGGTTCTGCCTCCCACAGCAGCTTATCCTAGGGCAACAGTCTTTAAGATGTGATATGACATGATATGATATGGTTTGATTTATTTGCAGAGGAATATTTCCAGGTACAAAAACCATACAACTATTCAAAGTAGCTTTCAGAGGAAAACTCTCAGCAAGCCCACAGATCACCACCTCCTGGCACCCAGGGAGCTGGGGACAGACCTCAGAGCAGGTGCTCAAGCCCTGGTGGGCAGTGTGGACCTGGCTCAGTCCTCGGAGGCCTTCACCATCAGCACAGAAACCGTGGGTGCAGAGAGGCAATGGTGACCAAAGCAGAGTCAACCAGGGCTGACCAGGCACGAGTCACATGTCATCCATGATGGATGTTGCTGACCAGGGCCAAGGGCAGGTGTCGGGGACCCTCTTGGGTTATGGGGTGCCCTCAGTACACATGCTGCCACTGCTCTGGCCAGTCATGTTTTCGGTGGTCTTCCAGGACCAGGTCTCCACACCCCACATCTGGACAGAGCTGCTTTGTGGCCAAGCCTCTTGGAGACTATGGTTTCTTTTGTGAAGCTGAAAGAGTTTATAGGAGCAGGGGAAGGTGATGGGGTGGCAGCTATGTCCAATCTACTCCATGCCTATCCCATTTTCTGCCGCCAGCACACACATACATACATGAACACACATGCACACATAGGCACACATGTGCAAACACACGCACACAGGCTGCAGAGCTGGTGTGAACCTGTCTCCCAGGCAGAGAACGCAGAGAATCCCTGGCTCTGGTGCAAGGGGACCCAGCTGACTCTGGGAGCCAAGCCATGAGAGCACCCCACAGCCTTCTGCCCCACTTCACAAGTCCCACACTTGGCTGCTGGGTTTCCGCTGTCTCGCTTAGACCCTTGTCCTCCCCTCGAGCTCTCTCTTGCCACAAAGCCCTCTCAGGCAGAAGCACAAGACCCCTCCATCCTCACAGCCCCACTCCAGGGCCCCCGTGTCACTTTAACCTCTGCCCTGCCTTAGTTACCCCCTGGCACATCACCCCAGGTGCCCACAGGACCTGACCACACTGTCTCCCTAGACATGGGCGGCTGAACACACCACATCCTCCAGGCTCTGTGGTCATTGCAGCACCTCCCATGTCCCCCACAGCTGCCACGTGTAATGGGCAAGGTGTCTCCCATCCGTCCCTTTACTAGACAAGAAGCTAAGAACTCATTGCTCAGTCATCCTCCACCCACCCAATGGTTTTCCTGAAACTCGTAGGACCAGGACAGTGGAGACAGACTGTCCCGCACAGGTGGCATCCACAGAGCCAATCCACAAGCAGCCTGGTGGTACCAAGCACAGCACCAAGCCACCCCCAGCAGGGATACCAGCTGGTAGCAGTGGGACAGCATCCTGCCATCTTGTGCCTTGGTGAGGAGCATGTAGGGAATGAGTCTCTCGGCCACTTCCTGTCCCTGGGAGGATGGGATTTGATGTGGGCTGGGGGTTGGCACTTCCCAAGCCCCCAGTGTAAACTGCCTGCTGGCAGAATGGGCCAGGAGCTGGGGGTCAGGGGTCCCTCATGCTAAGCCCACAATGACCCCACCCATTTGTCCCTGGGTGGCCTCTGAGGCTATCCATGGACACCCTGGTTCCATCACAGCTCTTCCATAGCTGAATTTTTATAATTCCCATGAGGACTATCTTTCCCAAGCAAGAGATCTTAGTTTCTTTGGTTTCTGAGAACTTCTTCTAAGATGCTCCCCGGCTCATTTGGTCAGGCTGAACCCTGGAAATTGCTTCCTGCAGCCTCAACCTTCCTTACACCAGAGCAAGACATGCGCAGGGAAAGGGCACACATCCAGGGGATAGAGACTCCCTGGGGACCACTGCATCCCTGCCTGAGCCCAGCTCCCCTCTGAGGGTGCAGCCGTCTGGGCAGCAGCTGCCCTGCTCTGGGCACACGGTGCTGGCCTCCAAACCCTGCCCGCCTGTGCCTGATGTCCAGACTTTGGAAGCGCAAGCGGGGACCGTCCCATCTGAGGCCCACACTGGCTCGGGTGTGTCTTTCTGGCACAGGGAAGTCATTAGGAGCTGGGAATCTGTCTTTGATTATAGCTTCTGATTTTCCCACCACAGAGGAAGCTTTGGAAAACAAGGGCTTCATGAAACACTGATGCCTTCACACAGCCGAACGCCTGGGCCTGGGGCCCCTGCACTGCTAAGCCAGGGGACGAGAGGCAGAGCCGCAGGGAAGGTCGCTGCTGTTCTCACTTCCTCCACCCCCCAGACAGCATGTCTTGGTGTGCGATGCAGAAGATGAGCTAATCCACACAGGTGGCAAGGACGTGATGAGGAGGTGAGGGCACTCAAGGGTTTGAGGGCAGCTGCCTGGAATCACCAACTCCTTAGCACACGGTGCCCACCTGTCTTGGGTCTGGAAGTCCCAGTGGTCAGAGGAAATCAGAAGGAACACCACAGAACCAAAGGCATCAAAGTGGACACTCAGACCCATGTCCAGGACCCAGCTTCCTTGCTGTGGAAGGGCAGATGCTGAGGAGGAAACAGGATGCCAGTGAGATGAGCCTCTGTCCAGTGGGTCACCTGCCAGCCTGCTAGGCTACCAGAGGCAGAGGTCATGTGGCTTCCAAAACAGAAATTGTCGTATTTCCCTAGTTCTTCTCCGCACAGCTTTGCTGAGGTTGCTGGTGGGTAAAAGCCTGGAGCAATTTGAGCCATGCAGCTCCTGAGTCCCAGCCCCTGCAGGGCCCACCCGCAGAGTTCTGACTCTTGGTCCTTCCTCCTCTTTGTTTAAAGAAGTCTCACATTTAAAATAATGAGCAGCATATCAGCCCATGTGCAGCTTTCCAAGGGATGTCCTTGGGCATGTGGTCAGGCTCTAATAAGTAATCTAGCTCTTGCAATGTCAACTCCGATGCTTCTTCTCCTGACTTTTAATAAGATTTTCCACCAATTTCTATGGGAAAGAAAGGAAGGTAGGTCATCTTTTACAAATTAAGGAAAATAAACTGAAAATGAAGCAGGCACAATGGTGCACAGCTGTAATCCCAGCACTCTGGGAGGCTGAAGCAAGAAGATCATGAGTTCAAGCCATCCTGGCCAACTGAGTGATTTTGCAAAATTCTATCTCAAAACATGAAATTAAAAGCAAAAGTGTTGAGTATGTAACTCATCACCTCAGTGGGAGGGCCATGAATTCAATTCCCAGTATCACAAGAGAAGGAAGAGGAAAACAAAGAAAAGGGGAAGGGAGAGGAGAGTGAAGAGGAGTAAAAAAGAAAAAAATGAGAGGTAAAGCAAACATAAGTGGCAAACTGAATTTCTTCCCTCTGAAGTAAAATTCCCAGGCCTGGAAATGCATGGTTGTGTAAGTGCCCAGATCCCAATGTGAGTGGAGCGACTGAAATGACTTCAAGTCAAACCACCCAAGTCCTTTGCTATCTCTTTCTTTGCTGGATGGATTTTGTCTTTTCATCATCTTCTCAGCCAGCCTGCAGGGTACCAACCTCTCCTTCCCCAGCCTTCTGAAGGACTCCACTGGGATCACCATCAGTTTCTCCACCACCGTGAATGCTGCAGACTACCTCCCAGCTGAAATCTCCTCGCATGGTAGGACTTCCTGTGCATGGAGTGCAGTGGCAGAACAGCTCTGTCCCTGGGCTCCCTGTCTGGAGCTCTCTCTGGTCAGCTGACTTCCTCCATCATTTACTCTCAGAAAAGGGAGCCCAATGAAGCAGCCACTGAAGACAAATTACTTTTTCCTTGATGATTGTTAATGGTTCATACATTGTGTAAACTTGAGCAGTTTAGAAGTTTAACTAAGAGACTCCACAGGAAGTCTCCTTACTTTGTAAATATCCTCATCCTGCAGATGGCACAGAGAGCACAGAGATTCTGTGAGTGCTACATCTGCCCTGGAGACGGGGGTAGTCTGCATACACTGTAAGAGAAGAAAAGAGGCTTGCCCTTCCCTCTTGTTCTAGATGCTTTTTCTGGCTGCTGCCTTGAAGTGTTGCCCCAGTGCCATGCCACCTTGCCTTGGAGCCAACTGATTACAGACTGAAACCTCCACAAACAGTGAGCTAAATAAACCTTTCCTTCCTTCATTTTGGGTGTCAGTTATTTTGTCCCAGCAAAGAAAGAAAAGTAACCAAGACAAAATTTGATACCAGAGGAGTGGGGTTGTTGCTATGACTACACCTGATCATGTAGTTCAAGAGCCTTTGGGAATGGTTTGAGGGAAGAATTTGGAATTCAGAGATGTCACCTCAGAGAGTAACCCTGCAACAGCTTAGGAGCACGGGAGATTCTAGTAAGAGCTCAGAAGACCAAAAAACCAATAAAGACCAGGCTCAGGAGGTTTCTGCTGGGAAGAAGGGCTGCATTGGTTGTTGGGCTCCAGATGATGTGCATTACAGCTTAGCAAATAATTTGTCTGCATTTTGCTCGTGTCCAGAGACTTTGCCTGAGACTGAAATTAAGGTGGTGGACCAATTAACCTGGAAGAAGACATTTCAAAGCAGTCTAATTTGAGGCATGGCTACTGTCAGGAGCTTTTAGCCAGATCTATGTTGCAAATCAAGAGCAAAGAGCCCAGCAGGATGATTTAAAATGTTGTGAGTTTGGCCAGAAAGGAAGCTCCAGTAAAGCTTTGAACTTCAGAGAAGAGCTGAGGAGATTTCCATTAGTGAGAAGTAATAGGAAAATAGAAAAGATGGCCTGAGGGCATTACAAGAAACAGCAGATCTACATGCTTTGCAACCTCAAAACTGCAAGACTTTGCTTTGAGGAGAAAGCAGCAGAGCACCAGGCTCCAGAATGGTGGTGGCATAGAAAATTTTTTCTCAAAATTGCATTTAGAGTGTCCAGTGATCCAAGCACTTGACCCCCTACAACTAAGAGAGAGGGAAGCCTGGACACTGCTCCGGCTGGCAGCAAACCTTGGCATCATCCTTGTAGTGCTAGTTTTAGATGCGTGAAGAATCCAAGAGTTATGGTATTGTAGAAAAACCAATATGAAACTAATGGAAGACTCCTTGCACTGAGGAGTTTGAAAGCAACTATTTAATACACTAGTGGGCTGTTGGGAATCAGTTCCAAATCACCAGCCATAAGTCAGCTCAGAGTTCAGTTTAAATACATTTTGCGAGCAGGAAGTACAAGGCTGATGGCAGGTGATTACATGATTGGTTACATGGATTAAATCGTATGTTGTCAAGCAAGCTAGCTTTAGGTAGATTTACTTAAAAGGAATTGTTTATACTAAGATAGGAACATTTTGAGAGGAGGGGAGAGGGTTTGAGTAGAGCAAGTAGAGTTGAATGGGTCCCTGCTTGGGCCAATCTATCCCAGACATGAAGTCCTTGAGGCAAGTTGGGAAAAAAAAAAAAAAATATATATATATATATATATATATGAAAAACACAAGCATTACAGCTGGACACAGGTCAACCTAGTGCATTGTGCAGGCGAAGCGGCTGGATGCAAGTCAAGGCTGACTGAGCTTAGCAGGCTGACTATGTGACGGGCAGCAGGAGCGTAGTCACAGGCCACTAATTGGATTTTTAACTTTTGCTATAAATTGTCTATATGTTTGTATTCTAAGTTTTGCCCTTACAAGAGGTTAACAGAAAGCAGAGCAACGATGCTAAAGAGTTGTCACAAAATTGCCACCTCTGGACTCCTGTACCCCAGGGCCACTAGGAAGTGAAATGGGACACTGAACAGAAGCTGGCAGGCAGCATACGACAGCCGCCTCGTGACCCAGGCAGCTGCCCAGTGACTGAGGGTGGGTGGAGAACGCAGTGTGGATTTGCTGGACAAAGGGGGTTCACAACCTGGGGTTGGGGACCAATGGCAGGAGATCTCACCAGGTACCGGGAAGGCACCTGTGTATTTGTGGGATTTTCTGCTTCCTGTCTGCTGACTGGCTGACTGTGGGTGACAGTGAAATGCACAACAGCATCTTACACTGAATAAATATGCCTGTATCAATGAGAATATCACATGGCATAATACATTACACTGAATCAAAGCCTAACTCTGGGAGCCCACACTGCATCCCATCATTAGCACACTTTTTATTTTGGATAATTTTACATTCACAGAAAACTACAAAGGTAGTGCGTGGGTTTCTGGCCTATGCTCACTGGCTTCTCCCTCTAGTAACAGCAGATCATGGCTGTGGTCCATTCCCCAACCCTAAGAAATTAGCCCTCGTACACTTCTATAAACCAAATTCCACACTTTATTTGAGTTCCAGCAGATTTCCCACAGGAGTTCTCCTGCTCCAGGAACTCATTTAGTCTTCGACTTCTCAGCCTTTCCTTGTTTGTCCCAAATGATCTTAAATAGCCTTTTAGAAGAGGGAAGGGTGGTGCTCTGAAGTGGCTAAGGCCAGGGACAGGACAGTGGATCTATGTCCCTTATTTGCATACCCGGCATTCATAGAGAGCTTTCTGCCCTGCCCACTAACCCATCTCTGCAGCTTCTATATAAGCCGCACTCTCCCCGCTGCCACTTCTCGGGCTAGGAGGGCTCCCCACCACGTACTGAGCCCTGTGTGCAGCACTCAGGCCTGCTGAAATATGGGCTCCACCTCAACCTGGGTCTTGCAGTGCCAGGGCTCATGGGGGTGAGGGAGAACATGGTACAGGTGCAGTACCTTCCTGCTACACCACATGGGGGCCATGTGACAGTGCACGATGGCATCTGTGACTTTGCAAAATGAAGAGACTGTGTCCAGGGACCCTCTCTCTGAGGCAGCAGGAAGCCTCACCTACTGTGTTTTCACATCCAGGGCCAGGAGCTGGATGGACCTGGGTGCTCCGGAAGTCCTCGGCCTCAGGCCTATTGTCACAGCACACAGATGGTGCCTGCAAGTCCTTCTCCCCTACACGAGTCCCCCAGCTCATGCTCCGTGCTTCAGAAATCAGTCCCTGTGCCCAGGTCACTTCTGAATGGAGATGCTAGGACAAGTGGCACATTTGCCATTCAGAATTCTTCAACAGTGGAGAATGGAGAATTTCACTCTTCTCCCCACACTGAGTTGTTCAGTTGTTCATTCATATCACAAGCTTGAGTCCACCTACCGAACGCACTGGGTGATAACCCAACACTAATCAAACATCTGATCAGAGCATGAATGAGGCTGCTTCTCAGCCTCATTGTTGGGAAGGGGTATGTCTTAAGGGTGGCCCAGTCAGGCAGAGCAGGAAGGGACAATCCCAGTTGAGCCATGCCGAGTGGCCATGGAGCTTGCCAGTTTGATTTTGAGACCCTGGATTTCACTGGGGTCAATTAATGTTGACTTTTCATTAAAGGCACATGTTAAAGGCACATGATACGCAACTGTGTCTGGTTCCCCATTCAGTTGTGATTTATAGAAAGTAGAATTAAGAAAGGTGCCTCCACTCAGGACTGATGATTTGTCTGGGTCCAAAATCTAGTTGGGGACAGACTGCAGGGACACAGAGGTGGGGTGTCCTTTGTCCAGTGTCTGAGCAAGCACCCCCTATGGGCCAGGTGACACATACCGAGCACACCCCAGGACACTTGCTTCTGCTCATCTTTGACTCTTCTATGTGCACGTGTTCAGTTTTCTTTCACAGATCCATCTGCGTCCTGTTGTAGAGCCCACACTCCCATAGGCTGACATGTACTCACATGTATGTGCACCTGCATGTGAGACCATGTGTGTGCATGCATGCACACATACAAGTGCATGTGTGGCTATTTGCCAGAGTCCCTGCACTCACCACATGTCTTTCCTGCAGCCCCTTCCCCACGCCATCTGCTCAGGCCCCTGCCAGGAACCTGCGTGATTTTCTGTATCGGTCCCCACACTTTCTCCCAATTTCTGTAGCAGTAAATCCTGCTGGCTCTGCTCTTCTTCACTCTTTATGGGTTCATCTTAATCATGCAGCATGCTAGGTTGGGTGTGACATTTTCACTATGCATGTGACACACTTTGATCCTGTCCATTCCTGTTACCGTCCACTCCATCCTCCCTACCTGCTTCCTCTCTCTCTACATTGTGACCATCTTGTTTTGGTTGGTTCGATTATAGATTTCACACAGGAGACAAAATATGAGACACTTTCCTTTCTAAGCCTGGCTTCACTTCTCTTTTTGAACATGGCTTTATCTCACCTCTCCATCCTGCAGCCTCAGGGAAATCCCTCTCTACCTTTGGTTATAACAAGAAAGTCTGTGTTTTTCCACCTTCCCTTCATGCAGGCTCACTGCACAGACGTCCACCTAAGTCCCAGATGATTGAGCCCCCTCTCTCTTACACATAGTGCCCCCCACTTCCTGTTGGTCAGAAATGGACACTAACTCCCTTGCCCTATAATGTCCTCTGCCTCCTTCCTGTAGTGGTCACACATCTTCTCTTTTTCTGCTTCCTAATAATCTAAACTCCTTCCTATCACACGTGGCAATCATCTACCTACCTGTATCTAAGCCTCTGACTCTGGGCTCTTCCTCTTTTTCAGAAAACCCACTGACCCTCCAAGACCTCAGTGCTCAAAGAGTGTTCTGCCAACCAAAGCCATCCAGGAGCATCAGGAATACAACCATGAACTCTGCCATGGCCAGGGACCTGTGTTCAGTGCTTCAGTGCACCCTCAGGGGCTGACATGCATCATAGGGACTCAGGAGTGTCTCGTGAAGATGCACTGGCCACCAGTTTCCTTAGCAGTCTCCTGGGATTCCCTCCACCCCATTATCAGGGGTCCACCTCTCTTACCTGTTTCAGTCAATGTTGTGTTCCTGTGAGATCTCAAGGGAAGGCATGTTATGTTCATCTTTGTATCCTCACAGCTCCCATAGGCCTTCTACTAAACTAATATCACATTTCTGGCCACAGTCACAGTCCAGGTGACAAAGAAATCTGTCTTAGTCACTTTCTCCCTTCTGGGTCACAATATTCAATACCCACAACAGAAAAAGAGGTTTACTTTGGCTTACGGTTTCAGTGGGTTCATTCCATAGTCTGTTGGTTCCAAGGCAGAAACAGCACTGTGGAGGAGCCTGGAGAAGGAAAGCTGCTTGTGTCTTGGTGGCCAGGTACCAGAGAGAGAAGGAAAGTATGGGGACTGAGAAACATCCTTCTAGGTCAGGCCCCCAGTGACCACCTCTGCTGACCAGACCCCACTTTCTACCAGCACGCTCAGCTCTGAATTCTGGTATATCAAACACTGGAGACCAGGAATATTTAAGACCCAAGTCATCACAATGCTAGAGATGGGTGTATGACATGGCCCTATGGGGACACACAGTGTTCATCAAAGAGAAAGAGAGACCATGAGTGTGGTCCTCACAAGAATCTGAGTGTGACCAGCACCTGGGGACATAGTCAAGTGTTCACTGACTCTACAGGTGTCCCAGGGCCCCACAGGGGCACTGCACTCTCAGGACCACAGGTCACAGATGTCACTACTGATCAGAGAAGGCGTAGGTGTGGCTGGGAGCACTGGACGGCACCAGAGAAGCCTGCTGTGGGCAGACGCCTCAGAGTCACAGCCACAGACCCCTATGATTTCTCAGCTTCAATTGAAACCTGCTGCCGGTGGGGAGGGGCGCACCTGCCTGCAGTTTGCCTGGTCCACGGCTGGCCCCAGCACCTGACCACTTCCTCAGAGCACGTGAGTGCGAGTGTGCCCATCAGAGGACATGGAAAAAGGGGGACTGCACTCTGGAGCAGCAGAGACAGAAATGAAAGCAACACAGCATGACGCTGGAGGACAGTCTGTCCTCCCCAAAGACTGGGAGTGGACGAACCCTCTCATCTCTTCTCCTCCCCCATGGATCCTCCCTGATCCCTCAACTCCCAGCTGCTGGCTCTGGATGTGGGCAGAGGCTGCTCCCTAACTTGGAATCAGGGACCCCTCCTGCCCTCATCGGGATCCCTGCTCCATCTCAGGACTCTCCCCTGGGAGTCATTTATGCCCAGGTTACTGTGGAGCTTCAGAGAAGGACAAGGACACTGAGGAGCACAGGTGTCTGGGCAGGAGCTGAGCTTTGCCCTTGCCCAGTAGGAGCAGAAATGCTTGGTCTCCTTTGCAGGAAGTGGCAGCCGTGCCTGGGAGCTGGCCCTGGAGGCACAGAAGCTTTGCCATTGCTTGGCCCAGTCCTCTGGTGTCCATCTTAGGCAAGGGGCCCTTATGGTCTTCCAAGGGGAACCCCATTTTCAGAATGGGAGGGCCAGAAGAAGGAGCAAAGTGAGAAAGGAAGGCGAAGTCCTGGCTACTTAACGAGGGGTCAGAGGAGGAGAGAGTAATGGGGGGAATGGTGGTTTGACTGTGAAATATTAAACTGAATTAAATTTAAACTTTAAGAAAACAGTGCTCTGTGAAGCTGGACAGCCGTGCAAGATGGTATTTATTTCTAGGTTGCGTCACTTTTTTTTAAATTTCATATTCCCTAACAAATCTCAGAACTATGCTGGCATTTGTTGGCAAAAGGTGCCAACCTCAACATTTCCAGCTGGCATGACTATGAGTCACTCCTCCCTCTGAGGGCTTGATTAATGTCGCCACGAGAGCCTCTAATTTTCCTCTATATTTGTCATTGGGAAATAAAAAGTGTTTACTTACTCTGCATGACAAAGGATAGATTCCATTGATAAAGAAAATTATAAGATTAACAAGCACAATTTCCCTGTCAAGTGTGGTCCGTGTTCCATCAGCCACCTCATGGGGGACGTGGCCCTGCCCTGTGGCCAGCAGGATGGGCAGGGCAGCTCCAGGCAGGGCTTGAGGTTGCAGGCCTGACCACGGTATGGGCCAGGAAACCCGTGCAAGCCCCCTCTGCCACTGATGCAGAAAACAAGAGGAGTTTTTCCTTTTCCGTGCTAAGCTAAAGGTCAAAGACTATTGTTACAGTAAAAGGAGCCACAAAAAGAAATGGAAAAAATACAGCTGACAAGCACAGTGTGGTGAAATCTGTAAACTATTTGTGTTTCTCAAGACAAGACACAGGGTTTAGGGTAGCATGAAGAATGACATCTAGCAGACAAGCTAAAAATATGCTGTAAATCCTCTAATTTTTCACATGGCATGCACAGACACACACACACACACACACACACACACACCATATACTAAAAAAGAAAGGGAAGGGAGAGAGGGAGTGGGAAAAAAGTCAGTCAGTCTATATTTAATTGAGGGAAATAAAGAGCATATGGAAAACAAAAGTCTAAAAACTTAAGCTATTAATATTCTCCTGGTTACTTTTCTCTCATTTCTGGAACAAAATACTCCACACACAAAATGAAGGAAGGAAATGATTAGCTCACAGTCTGTGGAGGTTTCAGTCCATAATCAGCTGGCTCCAAGGCAGAGTGGTGTGGCACAGAGGCCACACTTCCGGGGCAAGAGACAGCAAATGCAGCCAGAGCAAAAGAGGGCAGAGCGAGCCTCTTCTCCTCCCTTACATTGTACACAGGCTAAGCCCTGCTCCAGGGCCAGCGTCGCTCCCGTGAACTCTTCCTGTCCTGCTCTTGCACAGGATGAGGATATTTACAAAGTAGGCATCCTGGATCCCTGCTGAGTCTCTCAGTCAAACTTCTAAACTTCTCAAGTTGGCACATGTATCAACCATAATAAACATTAAAAGACAAAATATACTGCTCAGCCAGTACACTCAGATGGAATAGCAAGGACAGAGGTAGAGAGAACATTTAACTGGGAAAATCTCCTCTGTCAGAGCAAGGTCAGCATGAGAGGGATGAGGACAAAGAGGAAGCACAGAACTGTGCCAGACAAAGAGTAGAGAGAGATCCCCAGAGCTCCGCACAACAGATCCGGAAGGGAAAGCTACAGCAGAAAGTGACAACCAAGCCTGTGCAGACGCAAGGGTGCAATGACAGCAAAACCACATCTCATACGGCTGATGAGGTAAAAGCCATAGAGCACGAGCACCAGGCGCTTCAAGAATAATCAATGAAAGCCTAAGTTGTGCGAGGCGAACAGACCCCAGGGTCCATCCAGCAGATCCAGAGTCCCGCACTGAGAAGGGGGTGGACTTGCAGGTCAGCCTGCAAATCTTGCACCATCCAGGACTCACTCCAGCCCGTGGGTGTAGGTGAGAATTCACATCTGAGCCATCCCAGGGGTGCTGGCACTGAGGTCACCCTGGGAGAATGTGAGGTGGAGGAGAGAAATAAAATCAGTGAAACTCAACTGATGGACATGTGTCAAATGCAAGAGCGACCATTTATCTGGCCACAGAAAATTCTTGAAAAAATTGAAAAAGGTAGAACATGTGAAATCAAGGTCACATTCCAAGCAATAAAGACAAAATGACAGACCGAGTCTATTGGAAACAGCATGTAAAGCAGACAGTTTGCCAAACCTGCTCGCAAGACATTTTGAGCCTCAAACTGTTACATAGATGGAATGTAACAATAATCCAACAGAGGAAAGAAAACCTTGAAACAGCATGCAAGTGTGTAATGTCTCAGGAAGAAGTCTTGGGGAGAAAAGTTCACCTTTCTGCTCTGGGCCTTTCTGTGCTTTCTGAATTCTCTAACTATGCGCATGATTACTTTTTTTTAAAAAGCACATGGATGAGTTCATTGGCCGGTGAGATGGAGGACTTGCTTTGCTTTTTTTTTCAGTGTCTCTCATCAAATATTAAATTCTGTCAACAAAGAAAGGATACATAGTATGTTCATCTCTTGTAAACTGGGAATTTAACTCAGGATCTTGTGCTTGCCACAAGCACTTACACAGCTGAGCTATATCCCTAGCCCTAAGAGCTTAAATTCTTGGGGAGATGTTTGGCTTTCCTGATACCCTAGACTTTTAGTTTAGAAAAACTGCAGCTCACTTTTCCTTCTCTGCCTTTCGAGACTGAAAGGCTTAGTTCATGGTCAATGGAATAGATAAGCAGAGGACACTTTTCTGGTACAATCTCTCTTCATTGCTCCCTTCCCTTATGTCTTAGTTACTTTTCTCTCATTGCTGGGACAAAATACCCAATACCCAAAGTGAAGGAAGGAAAGGTTCATTTAGTTCACTGTCTGTAGAGATTCCAATCCATAATCAGCTAGCTCCAAGGCAGGATGGTGTGGCACAGGGACAACACTTCAAGGCAGTGGCCAACAAAAACAACACGAGTGAAAGGGGCAGAGCAAGCCTCTTTTTCTCCCTTACATTGTACACAGGCCACCTCCGCCCTCCAGGGAAGGCACAGCACTGATAATTTCCTTGCCCTCCTCTTTCACAGGATGAGGATATTTACAAAGTAAGAACCCTGGCTACTTGCTGAGTCTCTTAGTTAAACCCTGTTGCCTCTCTTAGTTAAACTTCTAAATTGCTCAAATTGACACAATGTATCAATCTTAACAATCTACTCCTTGTCAGCTTGGCAACCAGACACATTTCTTTAAAATCAGTTTCCAGATACAAAGGCATACTATTCTTATCATTTCACAATTTGAGTATTATAACACACGTTTAGCAATCCTTAAGAACCAACAGTGTCTATCAATATTATATTACATTAGAATCATGACATTTTGTCCTTGGCTCCCCCAAAGACTCATCCACATCCCTTTATGCAAAAGACATTTAGTCCATTTGAAAGAGTTACCAAAGTCGTAACAGTTTTAGCATTGCTGAAAAGTCCATGTCTCAAGTCTCCTCCGAGATACAAGACAAACTCTTAGCCCCTGTGCAAATGAAAAGTTAAACACTTCCAACATGCAAAGGCACAAGATAGACATTACCATTCCAAAAGATACAATCAGAGGCATACAAAGCATTGGGGCCAACGAAGCAAGTCCAAAATCCAGCAGGGCAAATGTTAAGTCCTGTAGTTGCTTATTCAGCATCTGAAGCAGTCTGTGGCAAATTGTGAGCTCCAAAATGTTTGTGTAGCTCCACCCCTCCAGCACTTCTCATGGTTGTATCTCCTACAACTTCTCTCTTAGGCCTGCATTGCCCTCTTTGCAGCTTTCCTTAGATGATCCACGTTCCTGGCTTTTCCAAACTTCTGGGGTCTCCACTGTATCTTTGGCTTCACACTCACAGCTTCACATGTTGCCCTCTCAGAGGCAAAATGCTTGGCCTCCCAGGCCCTCTGAAATCAGGGCAGAAGCTTTTTAACCTCAGAATTCTTACATTCTGTATGTACCTAAAACCAGCACCATATGAATGATGCTGAGGTCTGCTGCCAGCTGGAGCAGTAGCCTGGGTCTCTACTCTTTTGTCTGTAGGGGTCAAGTACTTGGATTACTGGGCACTCTGAATCCAATTCTGACAAACAAATTTTCTATGCTGCCAACCATTCTGGAACATTGTGCTCTGCAGGTTTTTCTTCACTTTTGCAGTTTTGAGGCTGCAGAGGTTCCAGACTTGCTGCTTTTTGCAATGCCTTCAGACCATCTTTTCTATTATGTTCCTTCTCAGCAATGGAGATCTCCTCAGCTCTATCTTTGAAGTCCACAGCTTTACTGGAGCTTCCTTTCTGGCCAAACTCACAACACAATCATCCTGTTGGGCTCTCTGCTCTTGATTCTCAACATAGGTCCGACTAAAAGCCCCCAACAATAGCCATGCCACTGCCCCACATTAGACTGCCTTGAAATTTCTTCTGCCAGATTAGTCTACCACCCTTAATCTTAGTCTCAGGAAAAGGCTCTGGACATGAGCAAAATGCAGACAATTTTTTGCCAAGCTATAACGCACATCATCTGGAGTCCAACAACTAATGCAGCCCTTCTTCCCAGCAGAAACCTCCTGAGCCTGGTCTTTACTGGCAGAATTTCTATCAGCCTTCTGGTTTTCTGAACTCTGACCAGCATCTCCCACATGGAACAGTGTTAGCTGTTCCAGCACTGCTCTTTCAGGTGACATCTCCGAACCTTCCAAACTCTTCCCACAAGCCATTCATGAGCCATTCCCAAAGGCTCTTGAACCACATGGTCAGGTGTAGTCACAGCAACATTCCCACTTCTCTGGTACCAAATTCTGTGTTGGTTACTATTCTTTTATTGCTGGGGCAAAATAGCTGACACCCAAAATGAAGGAAAGAAAGGTTTATTTAGCTCACAGTTTGTGGAGGTTTCAGTTCATAATCAGTTGGCTCCAAGGCAGGGTTGCATGCCACAGGGGCAACACTTCAAGGCGGCAGCCAGAAAAAGCAGCAAAGGTAAAAGGAACAGAGCAAACCCCTTTTCCTCCTTTGTATTGTACACAGGCAGCTCCCCTCTCCAGGGCTGGTGTAGCACTCATAAAATCTCTGTGCCCTCCTCTTGCACAGGTTGAGGATATTCACAAAGGAAGGACTGTGGCTCCCTGCTAAGTCTGTTAGTTAAAAGGGTAAAGTTCTCAAGTTGACACGGTGTAGCAACCATTACACCTTACTACTACCACCAAAAATAAAGAACTCAATTCTTTTTTCCGCTACTGAGAGTTGAACCTGGGGCCTTTTCACTGAGTTACATCTCCAGCCCATCTTTATTTTGAGATAGTGTCTCACTAAGTTGCCCAGGTTGAGCTCAACATTTTAAGCCTTCTGCCTCAGTCTCCCAGGTTGCTGGGATCACAGGTGTGTATCATCACATCCAGCTAAGACTTGATATTTTTAAAATTTATTGAGAAAATAAACCATTGTTTTTTTTGTTACTGCTATTTGATTATTTCTTTTGGGGAAATAGCATAAATAAATCGACAAATAAATAAGTAGATCCTTCTAATTAATTATGAAGGTAGGAAGAAAAGAAAAATTGGCCTTGTCATTGATTTTTCTTATTGATGGAATAGAGAGCAGGTTTTAAAAATCACTTTCTGAAGAATTTTAGCAACCCAGCCCTCTTTGACCTTAGAGGAGAAACATCCTACGAACTTCTCTCTGCTATAAACATTGCAGGAACGCTTCTGAATTACAGCCTCGGGATTTCTCACCAAGACTTCCTTCATGGATGGTCTACAGGAACCGTTTAGCTGAAGAAATATCCCAGCACAGTCTTGTGGGAAGCAAGTTCGAATTCATAACTTACCCAACAAAAGCAGCAGTCATGTCTTCAAGACACGGGAGCGTCACCCACTCCTGCAAGCATGTGCTTGGCTCGGGTCCCCGTCGCAGCCACAGAGGAGAAGAGGGGGTTTCCGCAGCAGACCCTACGGGATTGCTTTCTGCCTGTGTTTAACAAAATCAAGCTGAGAAATAGACTAGAAAGGAACGTACAGGGTCACACACGAAGAAACATCACTTGGTCTAGACAGCGAGAGACTCGATCCCCGGGCTGTGTTGTGTCTGCGCTGTGTGCCCGCCCTGCAGACTCAGTCCCCTGGGATGCGGCGCCTGCTCTGAGGCTTACATTGCTCAGGCCTCGAAATCACAGTGATCCTCCTGTCTCAGCCTCCCAAGTGCTGCAATTACAGGCATGTACCACCACACCCTGGCCCCAGTCCTTTTAAAAAAACTTTTTCAAATTTTGAGACAGGGTCTTGCTAAATTGCCCAGGCTAGACTTGGGCTTGTAATCCCCCTGCCTCAGCCTTGCAGAGTGCTGGGATTGTAAGTGTGTAACAGTGCACCCTGCTTTGAAAACGTGGTGACCAAGAGTAGGCTTGGGGTTGCCTGACTGTTGCTCTGGGGACAGAACCCTTCCATTTCTTGGTGGTGCTGAGGTTCCATTCCTGTTTCTGAGAAATGAGAGCACAAGAGATAGATTTTGAGTTCATCACATAATTTTTCAATTAAAAAAAAGTCCTATTTATTCATTTTGACCAATTCCAGTTATATACCAAAAGCATGCTGACCCTGAAAGCACTTGATTTCATAAGACTGTGTTTCTTTTAATATAATTCCGGAGCTGAGACGTAGGTCTTTTATTTATGATTTTCACCTTTGTATTCATACATGAAATTGACTTCTACTTTTCTTTTTCCTCAAATGCTTTCTTGGGTTTCACTGTCAGCTCATAGTCTCATAGCATGCCCAGTTCTGCAGTCATTTGTTATGTGAAGAATTTATTTATTCGTTGAAAATTAGGTAAAACTTTTATCTAAGACATCTGATATGAGACCATTAGGCATGCTAGAGTTTGACACCTTTCAGGTTTGTACTGTGAAGGGTGGTCTTCACAGTACAAACTCACTTTTTGAGCTGTTCTTGGTCATATTGGTAATTTGTGATTTCCCAAAGAGCCTTGAAGTCTTCTAGAGTTTAAAATGCTTTGGGTGAAATCTACCAGTAATTCTTGCCATGAAAATCTTCGTGTCTTCCACAGCTTTGGACCATGTGTCTCATATATGGTTCTCGAAATTTTTCCTGGAGAGATTTACAAGAGACTGATGATTGATTTTTTTTCTTGAGGTAGGGTTGGTTGTATTTACTTATCTTACTGTTTACTTCCATAAGCATATTTGTTTGGATTCGAGTCAGTTAATGACTTCTTTGGAGTTTATAAATTTGTTCTTCAAACTTCCTTTGGTTCGTTTCAGTGTACATTTTCTACATTCTTGAATAACTTTTAGTGAATATATTTTTAAACATGTTCTCTTTTCTTGGAAACATTCAAGGCTATGGAATTTCTTGTTTTGTTTATTACTATAATTTTGGACCCATATAAAGAGTTCTTATTGTCTTTAATGTCTAAGGAAGGCATAGTTTTAGCTTTGAGTTTGGCCTAAGGACTGGTTTCCAGTCATTACTGTTTTTAATTTCAGGTGGTTACACTGGAAGCCGTGGGGGTTGGGTGAGTGTTGTTTTTCATTTCTAGCTACACTGGTTGGGGGTCTCCTGAGAAACAGAACCAGCAGGATAGAGGACAGAGAAAGCCCAGGCTGTGAAGCTCAGACTCAAAGTCTGAAGACCAGGGTGGGGTGGGGTGGGGTTGAGGGGCAGCCCAGCACTCAGGAAGTCACAGAGGAGACGCCCACCGCCCAGGTCCTGGCTGTGCCTTTGTGCTCCTGGCTGCAGACTGGGGACACCTGGCCCCGGGTGGGCTTCATTCAGGTGACCAAATCAAGCCCTGGCCTCGACCAGAAAGCCCTTGCCCATGCATGGGATGGAAAGTGACTCTGGGCACAGTGGGCACAAGATTAACCATCACACTGGCCTCGTCACACCTGGTTAGAAACACACACGTTGGCAAGTTCTGCATTCATAGATTTGACTGGCATTTCCCTCGGTCGAAAGCACAGTCAGTTCTGCCAGCATTTCATGCTTGTAAAACACATGTCTTCAGCTAAGTGCAGCTGCCCAGTGAAGTGTGTCCATGCGGTTCTTAATGGCTTTGTGCATTTTTATTGACACTTAGCACATGTTTGGTCACAGCTGATGGAAGGGTTTGCTACATGTTGTGCCCGGATCCTGTTTTCTGAGTCCCCTTGTGTTTACGCTGATGTTACACACATGCAGCAGTCTGCACATTTCAGAGCTTCCCTTTCCCCTGCAGGTTTGACCTCCGACCTTGAATGACACCTTGGGAAGTACCATTATCCATGTTGCTGCTGTCATTTTGTGATATTTTCCTTTTCATACTTTTACTTTCTTTGTTCAATTTCTGTATTAATTTTCTGTTACTGTCACATAGTGCCTGAGTCTGAGTGCTTTATAAAGAAAAGAGGTCTATTTAGCTCATAATTTTGGAGGCTAAATGTCCAGGCAGCACAGTGGAAGCTCTGGTGAGAATTCCCTGGCTATCATGTCCTGCAGAAAGCCTCATGGTAGCGGTAAGTTGGTGTTCACAGAGTGACTGGGGCTCAGGCTCACTCTTGTGAGAATGAACCAGCAACCCAGGGCGCTCCATTAATCCCTCCCAAGGACGATGCCTGTGGTGACCTCCACAGAGCTCCACCTCCAACACCAGCACACTGGTCCCAACTTCCAACACAGGAACCTGGAGGACACACATTCAATCCAAACCACAGCGATTTCTAGCCCTTTTACCTTCTAAGAAAATTATTTAGTGCTTAGGTGCAAGGCTCTAGAGTCTGATTATTTAGTTCCCTGGTGTTAGGGTAAACCGAGGCCTAAGTGAGACCACTGAGGCAAGTAAAGTTAAAGCAACTGGCGAGGACTTTATTACAGACCTTGGTTGGGCCAAGGGCAAAAAGACCATTGGCCCTGAGCAAGGGGTGAGGGTGTTTTTATAGGGGGTTTAAGTAGGGGAGGGAGGTATTGCTGAGAAAGGGGATGCAAAATTTTGGGTCTCTGAGTGGGGGGCTAAGGCTGGTCGATAGACAGGGTTGGGTACAGGGGCTGCTGGCAGGCACAGCATGGCTCTTGGGGTTTTTTGTGGAATCTGCACTCTGCAGGTGGAGCTGTGTGGGGCAGCTGCTGGCTTCCTGCTGCACACCAGGCTCCCTGAGGTGTGAATAACAGATCCACTTGGGAGTTTTTTCTCTCCTAGTTGGGTGGGAGTCCAGTTAAGAGACCTGATGCCTGGTCCACTGGCAGCAGGTCTGTCCCTCTGCCTCCTGCGTGAAGAAGTGCCTGCTTGCCAGTGTGGAGAATGCCCAGTGTATGGCAAGCACCCAACAGGCCTTCCCGTGCTGCTTTTGACTACTGTCATCTTCTTTTATACTGTAAATAGCAAGGCGTGTGTCTTAAATAGCGAAACATTCTGCTCTGACTCTAAGATATAATCCAAACATCTATTTATTTCAATAAGGTGAACTAAAACCCATGTAAATTGATTTCCACTCTATTGAAGCTTCCTTTTTTGTTACATTTTCTCCTAATTATGATTTCTATTTCATTTTTTCCTTTGTTGATTTTGGGTTTCTATTCTTTAGCCGCTTTTTTATTTTATTGAATTGTTTTATCGGGGCCCAATGTATCTGCTGGGGGAAGGGCCTTTTTGGAGTGGGCAGTGTATCTGACTGGTGACAGGCATCTGTTCAGTCTGCCAGGTGCCCTGCACTGAGCTGCATGTAACAGGGACACGCACAGGAGTAAGAGTGACACTTGCTCCGGGCAGTTTACACCCTAGTTGAGAGACCATGGGAAAAAACCAAAAGATAGGAAGTAATGAGACCAGGTTTCTGCTAAGTGCTCTGAGCTTGGAAGAAAGATGAAGACGTGGGAACTGTGCTCCCCACAGGAGGACTCCAGAGGCCACACAGGACCCCAGAGCAAGCTCAGAACCCATGAGTCTGTGTGGTGGGGCGGGTGCTTCTGTCCTGGGCTCTGGAGCCAGGAAATGAGATCTCCTACCAAAACCAATGGGAGGTCCATGTGCACCCAAGGCCCCGTCCCGGCTCCTTGTCTCGTCCTTGTCCTGAAGGGCGGCCTGCAGCCCTTCCTTGTGGAGCATCATTTAGCGGGAGCTTCTCTCACGCTGAGGTAGATTCCTTCCCTTTCTAGTTCATGCAGGGCTATTTTCATCATGAAAAGATGTGGAGCTCTGTGGGAGCGTGTGTACATTGAATTCAAAGGCACAGGGTCCCCCTCACTCTGTGGATGGGGTACCACCAGCCTTTCCTGTGCTGAGTCACCACCTGTGCAGCAGCGACCCTGCTGGGTCACAGTGCACAGCCTGCAATGTGCTGCTCTCGTGGCTTGCTACCAGTCAGCAGCAGAGGGCTTCCCACCGGTCTTTATGAGGGACAGGGCTTTGTAGGTCTCTTTTCTCTGAATCTCTTCATCTGCCTTTGCAAAACAGGCTTGAGTGTGTTCTCTCCTCTTCCGATTCTTGGGAGAGTTTGAGGGGCCTTGCCGGAGACACCGGGAGAGCCGTCTGGCTGTGCCCTTGTTTGCTGACAGGCGTTGGGTTTCTGATTCACCTCTGTACTGTTCACAGGTCGGATCCAGTTTCTTTATCCCCCTGACCCAGGCACAGTGGGCTTTTCTAGAAAGATGTCCATTTTATCAAACGTGGTGGCATACCATTGTCCATTGTACGCTTTTACCAGTTTTTAAAATGTCTGTAAAAACAGTTGCAATGTCCCCTAATTGATTTCCGGCTTTAGTTTCCTCAATCTTCTCTTTTTCCTCAGTGTGATTTTATGAATCATTTTCCTATGCCTTACTTCATTTCTGTTATCATTCACCTTATTATCTTTTTTCTGCTGGTTTTGGCTTTAGTTTGTTCTTTTTCTAGTTTTGAAAGATGTGTATTGTGGATTTGATAGCCTTATTCTTTGCTAATGTAAGCACCCACAGCTATAAACATCTCAGGGGCTGCTTTTCCTGCATCCCACAAATTTCAGTTTATTATATTTTCACTTTCATCAGTCTGAAAATATTTTCCAGTTTCCCTTGTGATTTTTAATTTGATCTTTGCTTATTTAAGCATGTGTGAAGTTTCTGCATGTGTGAAGTTTCCTGTTTTCCTTTGCGTATTGCTTTCTAGTTTCATCCCGATGTGATCATAAAATATTTTCCATTATTTACATTGTCTACAATCTTTTAAGATGTTTTCCGACCTGATCCGTGGTGCTTCCTGGGGTAGTGCTCCACATGCGCTTGAGAAACCTGTGAGAAGCCTTTGCTGGGCGGGCTGTTCTCTTCACTGTGGTCCCCAATCTGCAATTTCACTTTTCCATTTCCTATTACCCACTTCAGCTGTGGCCTGAAAATGTTACTATCCCACAAATCCAGAGACCCCATTCACATAGCTTTTATTATTGTACACAGTTACAGTGATTCTATTTCATTGTTAGTTATTGTTTTGATCTCTTAGTTGGTAATTAATTGGTAATTAGTTGTAAGCATGCACTAATAGGAGAAAACATGGGATACAGAGAGAGATACTGGCACTGCCTGTGGCTTTTGGCACCCAGGGGTCTCAGAACGTGGGTCCCAGGGGGACGTTGTCTGCTCCATGCCTGCAGAGCCCATTGTCCTGCTTGGTTTCTGGTTCTGTCTGCTGAAGGCGGCCACACCTAAGTCTTGCCCCAGGGTGTAAAACTGTATACTTCTTCCTTTAGAGCTCTCTGTGTTTGTGTCACCCGTTTCGAGGGCATGGTGTGTGTGTGTGTGTGTGTGTGTGTGTGTGTGTGTGTGTGTGTAAACATACTCTGCAGAGCATAGGGTTGGAGGAAATATTCATCACTTTAGGAGCTGAGAGGAGGTGAGAGCCCCAGAAAGCACAGACCAGGAGAGGAGCGGGCCCCACCCACAGGGCTCCTGAGGTGGGGAGCAGTGGCCTGAAGAAAATGAGACACCTCCTGAGTACGTACGAGTGCGCATGTGGCCTTGCATGTGGCCACGAGTGTGGCCGTGCGTGTGGCCATTAGTGTGGCATTTTCTGAGGGGAGGGAGGACATGGTCCTCTGACAGAATTTCTTTAAAAAATGCACGGAGCCCACATTTCACACCTTGCTCAGTGATTCTCTGAGGTTCCAAGCATGGGAAGCTCTTTCTCAGTGCTGGCGCCAGTTTGGTCCGTGGTCTGGCCAGAGCAAGCCATGTGCCACCTTGGTAGTCAGGACCTGGCTCGGTGTTGCAGTGAGTCTATTCACATTCTTCTTGCTTTGCAACCCTCTCATGGTTTTCTCTCTCCCTCCCCTTTTACACAGAATTTTATTAAGCATCAAATTTGCTGCATCACCAAGAAACCCCCACACGTACCCCCGTCGGGCCACAGAGAGGCAAGTGGCACCCTCTGCTCGCAGTCACCCACACCACTGCCCTGGGGAAAGAGGTCCCACTCTGAGACCAGGACTCTGGAGAAGTGGTTCCTTTGGGCAATGACTGGAGGCCACAGCAAGGGAGGAGGTCAGGGAGTTAAGGAGGGGAGGAAGGAACCAGGTCCACTGTGAGCAGGTCAGGGCTGCAGGCAGCTGGAGCCCAGGCCCCCATGTCCCCGAGAGCTGGTGGCACTTGTGGCACAGCTGCTATTTAGGGCATGAGGAAGGGGCAGTCACATTTGTCAATTGTTCCCAGCCACAGAGCACCGTAGTTTGGATCTGAGATGTCTCTGGAGGAGTAGGTATCAAAGGCTTAGTCCTCGGCAGGGTGGTCCTGGGGGACATGGGGCCAAGCATTGGGCCTGGTGGGGCTCTTGGGTCACTGGAGACTCAACCTTGAAGGATGTGGTGGAGCCTGACCCCTCCTCTTCCTTGCTCCCACCAAAGCATACTGTCTCCCCATGGGCCCAAAAGCAACGAACCCTGGGCAGCTCAACCTGGACAAACCCTCCACAACTGTTAGTCAAAATAAACCTTTTCATTTGGTAAGTTGATTGTCTCAAGTATTTTGTTATAATAATAGAAGATGATGAGAGGTGCTCTTGAAAGATACTGATTCCTCAGCATTTCTGACCCTGCAGCTAAGCGTCCAATGCACCTTGTGCACATGTGCATAACTAACACGCACTAATTTAAAGAGTGGGTGTCTCAGATCCCACACTTGGAGCCCTTAGGTCCTGGGAGGATGCAGCTGGTGGATGGGTGCCAGGCTCCTCTGCTCCTTGGGAGGGTGACGAGAGCCCCCTCTTCCTTTGCAGATCTCCAGACTGGTTCCTGGGAACCAGGGAGTAGGACAGACCATGATTTAGCAAATAAAAAACCTCCCAGTTGATGACCTTTTCTGTTGGCCAAAGGCATTTACAAGAGGATCAATTGCTGTTCAAGCGAAAGATCAATTTTCTACTGACCTTACTGTGGAGTTTTGTATAGGATCCAGTGAATCCATTCTGAAAGTAATAAAATATCTCGGACATTCTGATCCCTGCCAATTTGGTCTGCATGAACCTTGTGAAAGGTGCTGAGAAGACCATAAGGAAAGACCCCGCTGTGGGTCACAGCCCCAGTGCCCGGACCCAGTCAAATGCGGTGCCTGCTTCAAACGCAGAGCCCAGAGGGAGAAGGAACTCACAATCCCCTGTCAGGGTAGCAATGGGTCTGTGTGAGTTCATCCGACAATCTGAACCCAGCAGGGACATTTTGCTGGGGAACAGGATAGTCACAAACCCTCTGGGTGTCTCTGCAAGGTGGTCATTAATTTCAGAGGCAGTGGGGAGTTTGACAGCATGGCATCGCCCAAGCAAACAAAGTCAGTGCCACCAGGAGGGGACCGGTCTGCACCGTGTGCCTCGGTGATGCGGCGCTGCCTGGGTCCCACTCACAGCACATGACCTCCCCGGTCCATAGGAAGCATCCAGGGTCCCAGGCATGAGGGTATTCCAAAAGCATCACTGAGTCAATTGGTACAACCAAAATTCTGGCAATAGGTTCAAATAACCTATGAATGTTAATTCCAGGTTCCTATCATTATCCTGGGTTAAGTGAAAGCATGTCCATGTTTTAGGAAATAGCTCTGAAGTATTTAAGAAGAAAAAGTAGAAAAAATTAGAACCCTACCTGCAACTCACCCCCAAAGGACTTGAAATAAATTATAAACACCAAATACACAGACTGTGAAAATGTGGGAGAATGTTAACTTTTGGGAAATCGGGTGAAGGGTATGCAGGAAATTCTAATAATATTCTTGCAAAGTTTTCTGTAAATCTAAGATTATTTCAAAATATAGAAAGCATCTTTCACACATAAAATCATTGTCAGAAATTTTGGGGATTTCCAAAGCTTGTGATTGGACGCTGAGAGATGCCACATCAAAGACATTTACACCCGTACAATGCCCAGGCCAGGCCAGCTGTTGATTAACGCATCTTTTCCTGAGAATTTCTCCATCTCTTTACTTATATTGAGTTCTATGCATGGAGGCTTTTCTTCTTTTCAGTCTTTCTTTCTGTTCCGTCCTTTGGCAGAGGCAGCCTCCTCTTGGATAAGGTTTATGGGGCCCATGTTCATACAAACACCACCCTCTCCAGGGTACCCCATTACTCAGGAAAGAGCCCCATGCACATGGGCAGCCCCCTTCTGCCCCTCCAGGAGACTGCTTATGATAAGCTGCTACGACCGAGCCCACACACACAGAACACAGACCTGCTGGTCCAAGGTATTTGTGGCCTGGGAAGTCCAGCCGGGAGGCTGCTCCCTGGAGCCTGGGGACGCAGGTTGCACTCAGCTCCCTGGTTGAAAGCTCTCGACTTTGGAAACTGTGCAAGGCGAAAGCACCAAGTCTGAGTGCAGACAACTACTCAACACACAGCACCCTGAAGGCCTTGGCCAGACTGCAGTGTCCAGGCACAGGTTGGCCATTAGATCCGGTGCTTTTCTTCCCTTCAGACACCAGGGCCCAGCTCCAGCTGGTTTGTACAGGTAATTCCAGGTGGGCCCTGATGGAGGAGCTCTTAAGTCATCCCTGAGGGACTGATCTTACTTAGCTCTTAGATCTCTTCATGGGCTGGGTAAGCTTTTGCCTCGTGGTAGGAAAAAGGCTGCAGCTTCTCCAGCCCTAGTTTCTTCATATCACCTTCCCCAGAGGAAAGAGACTCTTCTAGGACCTCAGAAGAGTTGTGGAATCCCTGACTGGCCCAGCAAATTTCTATGGAATAGGTCATTGCCCATCTCTCCTCAATAACTGGCTTTGCCACTCTGAGCCCAAGGTGACCAACCTTATCTACAATTGATTATTGAGCTTGGCGAGAAATTGGGCTACACTGATGGGAGCTCAGAGAACGGAGACCGAGGCATCCTGGGACCTTACCACACTATTACTTAGCTTCTTTCTCTGCAGGGGGCTAGAGGCTGGAGCTGGCAGCTCTGGTGCAGCCGATCTGGAGACAGGAACGTACTTGTTCTGCTGTGAGGCCCCCAGGGTCCTGCTGCCTCTGGTCCAGCACAGGACCTGGACTCAAAAGTGTGCTGGGCATGCAGGGCCTCAGCTGGGCACCTCAGCCAGCGTAGGCTGCAGATGGGCACGGGAACCCCAAGTGCTGGCATCTCATTGCCTGGACACCTGAGACCCAGGCTCCAGGAAGGACCCTTTCCCTGCCGCCTTCTCTCCGTGTGCTCACCTGGGGAACACATTGACCTCCTCAAATTTCAAGGGATTCTGACCTCAACATGGGGCTCCCCATGCAGCCTTTCTTCTCCCTGATCAGCTCAGGGTCCCCTTCCAAGTGCGTCACTCTGGAGATCAAGGCTCGGAAATGGATTTAGGTACCACAGTCCTCCAAGATCTGCAAACAAGTTTGTTAGATCCATGTCCTGCACTAACCCACATGGACGGCAGTCTGGGTGTCACCCTGAGCAGGCACAGGACATAGTGGTAACCAGTTGCGTTGCCTCTGCCAGGGATGTGCTGCCCCATGGGCTCCACGGGGACATCTGTCCCTGGTGGAGGTAGCAGAGGGTTGGAAAGAACCAGACGGCAGGGAAGGGCAGATCCATGGCCCCTCTCCTGGAGCAGGGCCCCCTTCTGCCCCGGATGTCGGAACTCTAGCTTCACAGCTTTGGGGCCAGGCTGCACTGTGCCCCGGGCCCCTCCTGTGCCTTCAGCAGAGACAGAGCACTCCATGCCAGCTTCCCAAATCTGAGGCCTCGACTTGGACCTGGCAGCACTGCCAGCTTCCTTGGGTGTCCAGCTCTTGGGCAGTGTCTGTGGGTTCCCTCGCCTCTGTGAGGGGGTGGGCCGGTTCCCTAACAGACTCCCTCTCATCCCTCCATCCATTCACCGACCTATCGATTCATCTTTCAAGCTGCCTGTCTGTCCTGCCTGTTGCTTCTGCTTCTCCAGCGCCCCCAACTAGCAGGACACCTAGTAGGACAACCTTTCTTTATTCTACAAACTGCCAACTATAGCTACTTAAGCGAAAGAACTTAATTACATTTTGGGATAATATGGTAAGCATTTTTATTATTTAAAAGGTAATCTCATAAAGAAGAAACCAAAAGCCATTTTACTATCTGTGGTCCAGAGATAATGTTATCATCATTCAGTGAGCAAATGTCTTTGTAGGCTGCAGGTGTTTTCGCCCCAGATGAGTTTGTGGGGAACATGACATTAGACATGACTTTCACTCTGCGTGATAGTGGTTTACTCAAAATCTCTCCATTGTCAAATCCATGCCCATCCTCATAGCTTCCGGTCCCTGCCTCGGTCTGTGGACTCCTTTGTCCTGGTTCCCTCCGAGGGTGTCAGATGGCAGGTAGGTGGGTCTGTCCCACCCAGTGCCTTCCTGGTGGAGGATCTGGAATCTGCAGGTCACTGTTGCTGGGCATCAACTTGGCTGGGTGGAGAGACACCCAGAGAACTGGCAGACATGACCAGGGACAGTGAGGGTATTATCACAGACCAGTGGCCGTGGGCAGAAGACGCATGGGGAAAGCCCTCCTGAGTCAGAAGGGGCCCAGAGAGACTGATGGAGTGTGCAGGCCCCATCTCCCCTCAGTGGATGCATCTCTGCTGCGGTGCATGGCAGATCACAGGCCCTGCAGTCTTTGAATGGGAGCCTGGACTGTGACCCTGCAGGGGGACCAGGCTGCATCACTGGTCCCTGAGCTCTGAAGCCCCAGCTCCTTGCTGTGGTGGTGGGGTCTGGCCTCCCACCAGGTGGGCCGAGCTAGTAAATCCCCTCCTAGGATGCCGAGTGTGCTGTCTTCTGCTCCTCATGACACCCTGACTCAGGTGCAAGCGCAGAGATGACCAAGTATTTCCTTCCTGGGGCAAGGGATGAAACCGCATCCCTTTCTTTCCCCCACTATACTTCTCATCCATGTAGTTGCACAATAAATGTAAATAATTTATTGTTAGATAAATTGTCTCCTAAGAGCTATAGAACTATTACTTAGCCTTCCTATTTAATAAAACACCCTGGATACCAGAACTCAGCTCTGCCCTCCTCCTGCTCTCAGTAAATATCTGCTGAGGTACTGGTCTAAAGGCATGACGCCCTCAGGGGTGCGGGAGAAACACCTTCCATGAGGAGCCTGCACCCCAGACAGGGAGAGGAATCTGCCCCCACCCATGAGGACACCTCCTTCTGTCAGGAAGAAGACACTTTCCCCAGTCATACTGAGACCCCTCAGTGCATGGGGGAGAGTGTTTCTTCTTGTCAGAGAGCAAAGACTCCTCCTGAGAATAAGAGAGCTCGATTTCTCTCCAGAGAGGACAGGTCCGGACAACAGTGAGCCTGAGGCTGGCGTCGGCCTGCACACCCCCAACCAAATGCTGGGTGAAGCCCCAGCCCAACCCTGGGACTCCCGGCATCCTAGATTTGTGCAGCTCACAGGCTCCTCACAGAGGTGAAAGTACTCAGCGATAGCACCCTGGCTACCCACAGGGCACTGTGCTGGCAGACTCGGACCCACAGGAAAGTTCCACGAAGCAGAGAGGCTGAGGACACAGCAGGGCCTCAGTGGTCCTTTCACAGTGCTGGAGGCAGCCCCGGACCACCCCAGCTGGAAACAAGCAGACCGCAGCCATCTCTACCCAGCGGGTGCGATTTAGTGATTATGCCAGACAGCTGAAAAAGACGTCAAAAACCTGACAATGATCCAATATTGAGTGATTATGCATGGAAGAGAAGTTAACAATAAAAATAACAGATGCATGAAACCGCTTAGCTCAGTGAAACACAAATGTAACCAAGCCCACGGGGTCAAAGGGAGGACAGGATGATTCAGAGCTGCCCAAGGCGCTGCAGTGACCACAGAGGGCACCTGTGTCTTGCCAGGTACCTGGTGGGCCACCAGTGTGGGTGACACAGTGCAACACACCAGGGCACGGAAACTACAATGTGGGGAAGGAAATGACCAAAATCCTACAAAATTGTAACTTTCCAAAACTGATTCATGAAGAAATGGGAAAAAAGAAAGAAAAATAAAAGCTTGAATTTTAATTTTATTTCGCCATAAGGTTTTTCACTTAGCAGCCACATGGGGCAAGTGGCCAGCGGGGCAAATTAGGACCGAGTTTCCTGATCTTTCTAGGAAAGCACACAGACTATCACTGAATCTGTGGCCTGGAAGTCAGCCCTGGACAGCTGAGGTGTTAGACAGCTTGGAGACGAGTACTGGTGCACATGCTGTATGGCAGGCACTCTGGGAGGCTGAGGCAGGAGGACTGCAAGTTCACACCTAACTGGACAACACAGTGATTTAGTGGGACCCTGCCTCAAAATTTTAGGGGCTGGGGATGTAGCTCAGTGCAAAGGCCTTGGGTTCAGTCCCCAGTACTGGAAATTCTTTAGAGTTGGCAGGAGGCAAGGAGACACTAGGAGACAAGGGTTCAGGTGTCCTCATGGACACCATTGGCTCTGGGCACAACGAGGTAAACCTGCAGGGCTGACTGAGCTGGGTACTCCCGGGCAGTGGCTCTCAGCGGGGGGATTCTCCGCCACCCCCACCCCGAGGACACTCAGGAATGTCCGAGTCATCCGTGGATGTCTCAACCACGTAGGGGAGCGCTGCCAGAACCCTGCATTGGGAGGCTGGGAGGGGCATGCTGACCACCCTGTGACACACAGGACCCTAAGCCACTGTAACTGCCCCCACAGGGTCTCGGCACCCAGCCGAGGGTAGCTGTGCAGAATGACGCAGGAGAATCCCATTCTTCACAGCATCCTCTGCAAGGGGTTCTCACTGCCGAGTGATGGAGGGTTAAAAATTTGTCCCATTATCCAATACCCCCTGCACCCCACTTACTATCAGCAGTGCCCAAGAGGCTGGGCCTGGAGGATGCTCAGTCTCTGCTGATTCTAATGCGTTCTGTCGTGACCACAAGATAGATGCACCCATGAGCACTGAACCCCGGTCCCGGCAGAAGCCTCCATGTGGATGCCCTTCCCCGAGAGAGAAGGGGCCAGCAGCCAGGAAGGGGAGAAGATGGGACTGCAGCCCCCAGAGTTCAGGGCGAAGGGCACCAAGTTACGCCAAGGACACCAAGGATGCCAAGGACACCGTGACTCAGGCAAATGCACCATGAACCTGTCAAAGAGCTCATTTAACTCCTTCCTTAAGGAGGGAGCTAGTGAGGCACTAACAGTGGTACCGAGGAGAATCCAAACACCACATCTAAGTATTTGAATCAGAGAGGCTGAGATGAATCCACAAATAGATGCCTAACCGGCTTCCCACACAGGAAGAAGGGAGAGTCCTTGTCCTGCATCAGTGTTGTTTCAGCAGTGGTCAGTTTTATATCAGGGCTTGAAGACAGTGGGCATTGTGGAGCAGGCCATGGGTAAATGGAAGTGCACTGAGACATGGTCTCCACAAAAGCCCTCGGGAAGCTTCAGTGCATCTCAGGGTCCTGCACGGTTTTCCCACCAGAGGTCCTATGCTGCTGCTCGGGGGTGACTGGACAGGTTCCGAGGCTGCCTGGGAGAGCGAAGGAGTTTGGTGAATCCAGCAGACAAGTTCCCAAGTGCATGAGCGCAGTGAACAGGTCACAGGGGTGCTGACCTTGGTGCAGAGGCTGTGGAAAGGAGGGGGACAGCGAGCTGGCCAGGAGGAGGCACACAGTGGATAGAAGGAGATGCAACTCCCTTCAGGCATACTCGTGTCCTGGCAGACAGAGGAGGGAAAGAAAGTGGGGGCAAGGCTCCAGGGAGACAGAGTCAGACACATCAAATGGCCACTGCAGTGAGGCTGAGCACAATGGGAACAGGAGAGGCCCACCTGGGACTCACAGAGCCCCTCTCCTTTGGGACCAGAGCTGCAGCAGAGGGATCCATGCATAGACTGGTGGAGCAGAGCAGAGAATCCTGGAAAAGACTGGGGGAAAGGGTCCCAGCAGGCTGTTTACACAAGTGCAAAAGCCAATCAGCGGATAAAAGGTGTTTCTGACAAACTGCTAGAGCCACTCAACACCCCTGGGAAAAAAGTGAACCCTCATACTCTAGTATAAAGAGTAAGTCAGAAAGTATCATGGGTCAAAACGTAAAAGGCAAAGTATTAAACTTTTAAAAGAAAACACAAATGTATTTTTAAGATCCAGGATAGGCAAAAGGTTGAGAGTTCTTAGAGTGGACATGAGAGGAAGGCACGCTAGCTAAACTGAATGTCAGCACGAGAAAGCACTTTTGTTCTTTCAGGATGTACCACAGGCTGGAAACCAGACATTTATCAAGGACTAGTATCAACATACATAAAGATCTCTTAGAGCCCAAGACAAAAGAAAAAATCAGTTAGAATGTGAGAAAATGCATGAACATGCATTCCTCCAAAGGATGGAGAGACAGGAAGTGAGCAGGGCTCACGGTGTGCAGCGCTCTTGAGGTAAGAACTGGAAAGATGGCTTTCCCATCATGGAGGAGGCAGGGCACGGCTGCAGGTAGGTGGGCAGATGCCCCATGTTCAGCCTGTGCTGCCCATGTCCTGGGGTGATACTGCGACTCGTTCCTGTCTTCTTTGGGGAAGGTGAAGGCTTCGCACGCGGGATGAAGCCCAAGTGTAAGTCAGCACCGGGGCAGGTTCGGCCGCAGTCTCCTGTCCAGGAACAGTTCCCCCCTGGTCTGGTTGCCCCATCCTCGGAAGAACAGGGAGGAGGGAGAGTGTTGGCAGGGAGCTGAACCAGGGCTCAGGGGCCACAGCTGTCCTGCAGGAAAGGGGGGGCCCGAGTGAGGATGCCTGCAGGAATGGGGCTCTGTGTGACCAAGGGGGTGACACCATGAGTGAGCGGGGCAGGAGTGAGAAGCACAAAACAGATTCGGGGTGTGGTGCAGGAATTCGCACTTAGGGTCTTTGGAAGCACATGGGGTGCAGCGCGGAAGCCGCTCTGCCCTGACGTGGAGTCTACGGGAGGACTACACCCTGGTGGTCCGGGGAAGGGGAGGACAGGGAAATGCCCAGGAGATGAGGGCCATGGCAGCACACCCGCCTCCTCCTAGACGAGGCTCAGAGACCACATCACCCTCACTTCTGCTGTGTTCCCTGGGGAAGCTGGTACTCCATGTGCCAATGTGAGGGCCACCAGGGCTCAGGGTCAAGTGGGGTGCGCAGTGCTGCATATACCCTGGACAGCTGCCTGCGCAGAAGTGCAGAGACGTGGGGAACACTTCAGGGCCTGCATCCCTGCAGGTGGTGGGCAGGCCAGGTTGGGAGAGGGAGGGTTCTCTGGGCAGCAGGGTCCTCCAGCCACACCCTGGGGAAGGAAAATCTGCCTGCATGGCCAAAGTGTGTACCAAAACACCCTTGGAGGAGTCCTGCGGGGTGGGCCTCAGGCCAGGGCTGCACCAGGCAGCTATGCTGATCCTGCAGGATTCCCCACCTGAGGCCTCAGGCCACTGACACCATCCTGCCAGGGACAAACAGAAGTCAGGTGGCCCACAGGCTCTGACAGCTTCTGGACTGTTAGAGTTCATGGGGCCAAGGGAGGGCACACATGTGCCGTGACACCAGTGTTACCCAGGCTCCCCAGGGCAGGAGGCTGTCGATGGCAGGTGGAGGATTGTATACAGCCTGTGCCACTAGATGCTCCCGCAGGCCCATGGAGCAGCTTGTGCTGCTGCCCCCTTTGGTGGTGCCAGGCACAGCCAGGTGTGTTTTCCCCAAAGGCGTCACCAGGAGCCACAGTTGGCTACATGGAGGCACGGGCTCCACAGCTGCCTCTCACCAGGTGGCTCTGCGTTAAGACACCAACCGACCATCCAGCATGGTTTGCTCTTCCCTTTGCCGGGAAGTCTTGCTGCCCTCGAGGGGCTCCTGCAACTAGAAAGTTCACAGGATAGCTGCGGGGTAGAGATGCTGAGGGTCCCCCACTCATAGTGGGGTTTGGTTGGGACACTGGGCTCAGATCAGTACCAGGATGCTGGGGCCGACAGGACAAGGGTGGAGGGGCAGCAGAGGCTATGGGCAGCGCCCTGAGTTGGCAGTAGTCCCACCAGGCAACACCGTGTCACCAAGATCAGCAACAGAAAACACGAGGGAGTTTTTCTCAAGCTCTTTGTGAACTGTGGCCAAAGCCTGGGAAATTTTAAATACGTACTGGGAGAGAGGATTGGCTTCCTTCCATCGGGTGATTTCCAGAAGGCTTGCTGGGCTCTCTGGGGCCCCCTAGTAGATGGTGAGACTGAGGCAGGCGACCCATCCGTGGCCCAGAACCTCTCGGCCCCCATGGTCCCCGACAGATCCCCACACCCTCCAAGCTCCCCACACTCCCTGCCCACTGAGTGCCCCAGCTGTGCTCTGACACCTAAGGGGGCTGTGTGCTCCCCGGAGCCTCTCCTCACTGCATCTCCCCAGCAGCTCTGTGACCAGGGCCTCTTATCCCCAGGGAGTAGAGTTGGTCCCAGCAGGGCTGGACCTGGGGAGGGCGGGGATTTGCTTCCATGCAATACAGATGTCTTAAGAAATGCAAAAGTGGTAAGTTTGAGATTCAGGTCATGATTATCTTTTTCTCTCAAATCTTTTCCCTTCTCTCTGCCCTCCCTGATGGTGTCAGGTGCTGCAAGGGGACCTAGCAGGCCTGAAGCCGGCGTCCCTCCACCAACCTGCCTGCTTCTCCATAGGGCTGTGCCTCACTCTGTCTGGGGCTCCAGGGACCCCACAGCCCCATCCCTTTCACCTCCTCTTCCTGCCCCTCTGCTTTCTGTCTCTGCCTGGGCTATTTCTTCCTCTTCCTCTCCCTCTTCCTCCCTTCTGGGGGGCTGAGGGGCGATGGACCCCTCTGCCCCTCTGCCCCTCTGCAAGGTGCACTAACCCTCAGTGTCCCCTGCCTTTGGAAATGGAATAAAACTTTCCTGTACAGGAGACATATTTCTGAGAGGGAGAAAAGGAGGGAAGGAGAGGGAGGGAGAGGAGAGAGAGGGGGAGAAGGACAAGGACAAGGAAAGAGGAAGAAGGAAGAGGAAGAGAAGGAAAAAGGGGAGAAGGAGGGAGAAGGGGAGGAGGCGGTAGAGGAGGAGCAGGGTTGAGGGGGCAGGAGGGGGGTGGAGGAGGAGAGGAGGAGGACAAGGAAAGGGAGGAGAGGGCAGCAAGCAGGCTAGGCCTTGCAGCCCACATCTGACCGGCACATAGCTCTCCCATTGGGAGCCCAGGGCAGCGTGCACTCTTTGTCCTAAGCCCCTCTGTGTGGGTCCCTGCAGGGGACAAAGGACATGCTAACAAGCCCGCATGCATACCAGGACAGTGGAAACCCCTCCTTTTCTCCTCAAGGCCACCAGAGGACCGAGGATCTGCCCTGGGGAACCCTTCCAAGCAAGAGGGAGCCTGAGGCAGGCTGGCCTGCATGGGGAGGGCCCACAGCTGGACCCAGGGCACAGCACAGGGTGTGGGGAGGGCCTGCAGGTGCTGGTGATGGTCACAGTGTCCTGGTCGCTCTCCCGGCTGCTTCAGGAAGACCCCAGATGCTGGTCCATGGCTTGTCTTATTTTGGTGCAAATATTTTCGCATTTGCTAATCCTACAGAATATTGTTTTGTGGTCATAATTCCTAACCAAAAGACAGCCTCGTGCCTGAAGACCTCAGTTCATTTTCTCTATGTAAATTGTTGTTAAATTGTTTAGCATTTTTCAAAATTTTTTACCCATGTTGAAATATGACCAGGTTCACAGCCAAGGGCAGGCCCAGGTGACCACTCAAAGGGGATGGGCGACCCACGAATGGGGGCTTATCCTCCGCTCTGCACCACGATGAGCCCCACTGGAGGGGCTGGGCTGTGTCTTAGCTTCGGGAGACTGGCAGGCGAGTCTTGTGGGGACCACATGGCTAGGAAGCATGGGGCTGCTCAGCCCCTGACAACCTGGTGGCCGAGCACTTCTGGATTCAGCCCTATGGAGGGAAGAGTCTGGCTTCCCTTTATTCCACGCATTCTATCATTCACTTGTTAAATGTTTTGCCTCGCTGGCTGTGAAGCCTTGCACACCAGGTAAGAGATCACCATCATGTTGCATGACGGCCAGCTCTTCGTTACACAGCAGGGGAGTCGCCTCTAGCGAGTGAGAGTCACCTCTGGGAAGCTGGCCAGGGCCACTGGTGTTCTCCGAGCTCCTCAGAGGTCACTGCTGCTTTGGGCACCTCCCGTCCCTCAAGGTGTCACCCTTGGCTCTGCCTCTTCACTGCCCTTCTCCCCTCAGTCACACCTCACCGTCACCAGCCTATCCTGAGATGACCCTGTCCCTCTCTAGCACTTCTGCCCCAGAGCCCAGGGCGGTGGTAGGCAGAGGATGCAGGAAAACAGGAAACCTGTAAGATAGTAACCTTGGCACCAAGAGGCGAGGACAAACTGTGCTCTGCGGCAGCAGGGGCACAGGGCACCCGGCACGCAGCTGCCAGCCCTCCTCCCGGAGGAGAGCCCGGCACTGCCATCCTCTGGGACATACAGCCAGGGCACTGAGGAGCAGACAGCCAGAGAACTGAGGCAGCACCAGCAAACTGGGGAAGGGAAGCTCGAAGTAAACTGGCACGCAGATGTTCCGTCCTGGGCAGGAGCTCCGTGAGGAGCCTTCTACAGGGAGAGCCATCGTCCCCGGACAGCTGCCCACTGAGGGGACCTCGGAGCCTTCGGGCCTCCCTCCCCCCTAAACCTGAACTGTGAACACTTGCACAAGAGAACAAGAAAGAGAGGGTTCTGGCCCCACTGATTTTATGAACCTATTGTTACCCTGTACCCAGACAGAGACAGTCTGAGGCAAAAAATCTTCCTCATCAAAACAGATACAATATAAAAGACACTAGCACACAGAATTTAATGATCTGTAAAATTAATCACATGCCATGACCGTGTGGGTTTTTGATTCTAGGAATGCAGGGCTGACTCAGTATTTGCATTCACATCCATGTGATTCACCACACTGACACGCGTGAAGAAAAACCACCCAGTTCCGTTGACGTGGGGGGCATCTGACAAACTTCAGCACCCATGCGTGATCAAACTCCCAACTGCACAGGAGTCAGAAGCTTGTGCCCAGCTTGACAAAGATGACAGCTCCACCTCGGCTGGCACAGGCAGGTGTAGGGACCCATTTCCATCTGCGCTCCAGCAGCGCAGCTCCTGTTTAGGTCCTCCCTGCTGGTCCTGTCCCTGTCCCTGTCCTTGGACTGTAGAAGACAGGATAGTGTTGAGACTTTTGCTAGGACAGCACCTGCTGACATTTCTGGGTCATTCACCTCCTCTCCTCAGCTAAATCCAAGGGAAGCCTGGAATGGCTCAGGGTCCTTCCTTGACCCTGAGGTCCCTCACCAGTGTGCCCCTCCTCTCCACTCTTGTCTCCTATGCATTATACTGAGTCACAGGTGTCCGTCCCGGAGGGGCGTGGGAAAGGGTTTATAGTCCATCTTGCCAGAAGTGTATGCCTGGAATTTAGCAGTTTCTTGTTCTGCTTCTCTCTTTCCTCTCACTACTTTCCCGCAGGCCCTTGTTCAGCTGTGGGTCCCTGAGGACCGGGTAACATCTCTTCATTGTGTGTCCTCAGCGCCCTCTGCTCTGTGATCGTTTCTCAGAATTCCTTGGTTTGTGATGCACTTTAAACTGACCTTCCGGCATTTTGTGGATGTCCCAATCAGTTCATGAGACTTGGAGGTCCCAGCACCTGACACCTGTCCCTGGGCATCTGGGCGGCTTCCCTGCCGCATCTGGGTGAGGCAGCACAGGGACCCCAGCCAGCTGCCACCTCGAGCCCCTCTTCCTCCTCTGATGAAGCCCCTGATGCCATCCCAGGCCCCCATCGTGACTCATCTGTCCTGATCACCCCCCAAAGTCTCCCCCCTCCAACACCACAGACACAGGACTTGGGGATTGAGATTCCATCACAGGGACCTCTGGGGACCTCCAGGGTGACCCTCTTTTTCTGCATTCTGCTCTTTGGATTAAGTGCAGCCCATACTAGAAGCGAGGAGCTAGACTTTCTCCTGTGAAGGGTTCAGCTCTTCTCTCATTTGTACAGAATCACAAACGGCTGACAGCCTGCATCTGCTGGAGCCAGTGCCTGGATACGGGATGTCCCCCTGCATGTGCCTGAAAACATATCAGCAACTAAAGATGAAAATCACGCTGTGCCTGCTCCCCAACATCCTTCCTCCTGAGATAAAACGATTGTCTCTTCCCAGAAACAAAGTCCCTGACCTCATGGAAATGGCTTTTTTTTTTTTTAACAAAAAAGCAGGCCCCATTAGGAGGTCTCCTGGGGCCTGAGGGGCCGCATGGGCACTTGCACGTGGGTTTCAGGGACTTGTTAGATATTAGGGCATCAGTTCTAGTCTGACATTAAAAACCACAGCTGGGCTCGTGGAATGGACAGGTCTTGCCTCCTGCACTGACAGCCTTGTGCTTCAGTTTCCAATTCTGCAGGGCATGGATGACACGTTTCCCGCTGGGTTCTCTGGGGGCTAAGAAAATGGGCCTGGGAAGTTCTGCGGGATGGAGACAGCCCTAGGCTGAGTGCCCATTGGTCACCCAGTATCCAACAGCTGTCCCCTGATCCAAACTGTAAGGTGTGGGCACCCCAAGGGAGCCCAAGCCTCACCCTCCCCTGTGCAGTGGCCCCAGTAGCTCTGCCCCTCACAGCACCCTCGGGGTGGCTGCCCCACAGAGGCTCCTCCCCTATTTCCTTCATTTTCTCCAAGTCAGTGTTGCTTCTTTTCTTCAGTAGTGGGAATTGAACCCAGAGTCTTTCCACCGAGCACCATACCCAGCCCTTCTTTATTTTTTTTTTTTCAGGCAGGGTCTCCCTGAGTCACTCATTTGGGAAGGCTGGGGTTGAACATTTGGTCCTCCTGCCTCAGCCTCCCAGTGGACTTGGGTTACAGGCCTGGATCAGTGCCTGTCCCCAGATCAGCACTTGGGTGCGGCATCTAGGGTGGCTCCTTTCTGTTCTTGCCCCCATCCTGTGGCTCAGCCTTGGCGTAGCTGCTCCCAGTGTCCCATGGGAAACGAAGCAGTTTGCAGGTCCTGGGTGTGCAGAGCCCTCCTCGGGCCCCATCCTGGTGGGACTCTCTGCTGCTGTCCCATCTGGGCCCTCTGTTCCCTCCCTCACTGCTTGCTCAAGGACACACTGCTCCTGTTTGCTCAGCCCAGGGGCCCTGGGAAGAGGCAGAGGTGGAGCCAGTGCCCCTCCCCACCCCAAGTTTGAGGACGGGCCAGGACAGGGCTCAGGACAGCGCTCCTGAATGGTTAATGCTGCAGGCCCCACAGTTTCCAGGAACACACCCAGGAAAAGGTGAGGCTGCCCACCCTCCACATCCAGGATCAGCCCGCTTACATAAAGGAACTGGGTTATTTTCGTCAAGACAGCAAAGTGGCAGCCTCTTCCAAACAAATCCAGATGGACCGAGGCTGCTTCTGTCAAACAAACACACTCAGCTTGCAGGAAGTGTGCAGGGAAGCGCCTGCGGGGAAGTCTGAGCTGCTGGCCCCAAGGCCCTGGGTGAGGCCGCAGCAGCTTGGCCAGGGCTCTAGACTCGGGCTGGACATTCAGGACCACAGGTGTAATGGGGTTGATTTCTAATACCACAGAAGAAAATCACGGCTTACGGTGTGAGAAAGTGATCCTTGGGCCAATTCACAACCCTAAACCCCACCAGCCTTCTGAGGGGATGCTTTCAAAAACAAAAGTTATCTTAAACTCCAGAGGAGGAGTCTGCGGCATATTAGTGATCGCCCGCAGGACCGGGGATGGGTTTGTCGTTTTACCAAACTGGTCACCTTGAGCATGTGACGAGCTCCTGCCATGTCGTTTGCCTGCCACCTCAGGGCTTCTGAATCTCAGTGGTGTTGTGGTCACAGTGCAAAGGAAAAGGTATGTGTGTGTGTGTATGAGTGCAAGGCTGTCTGAGTGGATGTGTGAGCTGGCTGTGGGCGTGTGCACAATGTGTGCACATTACAGAGCCACCAAGGTGAGTGCCTTTGAATTTCTAATGTGCGGTTCATGCTGTGGCTCAGCGCAGTGACGGTGACTTTTGACCACAGGTTCAGCACCTGGTGCTGTGCCCTCGGGGAACATCACTCCCTCCCAGCCTCTCACTGCTCTCTCCTCTTCCGAGTTCAGTTTACCGGGGCTTCCATTCCCAGGTGCCCCCGTGAGCATGTGTGTGGCATTACAGAAGCATGTGTGTTAGCATACGAATTCCAATGTGTGACAGTGTGTGAGCCCGAGCTCGAGCGTGCCGAGCAGTGTCCCCATGGGGAAGGCAGGTGCAGGCATCACTGGTGCCACCTTCCTTCATCCTAAAGGAAGCGGCATCAGCCCGGACCTGGAAGTTGTAATGCCCAAAGATTTTATGCAAGTTACAACTATATGTTGCAAGTACTCCTGTGACTTTGATCAAAAACAACAGGCTTGGAAAACTTCTGTTCCTGTGAATTTTCCACTTAGAGTTAAATCTAAAGGATGTTTTCCTTCAGGTGGGAGAAGGCCCTGGAAGCGAATAACTTTTTAAATCATAATTCTCACCTCATTCTTTCCATACCTGAGAACCCTATGCTAAGAGAATGACCAGAACCGGATTGTGTGGGGGGACAATATTTATAAAAGAGAAGACAATTGCCAGAGCCGGGTGTCACAGCAGAGGCACCAGTGTCCTTGTCCACTCTGAGGGCATGGCTGCCTGGGGCACACAGAGCTGCCCTGGCAGTAGAGGGAGGCAGAGGCGTCTGCTCCTGGGAGACACCTGTGCCTGTGGGTGGCTTGAGAAGGTCACAAGGACAGAGAACAGGCAGAATTATTACCACACCAGGAAATAAAAACAGAAGGAAATGCTCTGAAATTTGGGCAGAATTTTCATTTTATGATTTTTTTCCCCATGCCTTGTATTACTTCAAACACTGGAAGTAAAATGTACTTTGGAACCAGCCAAGCACTCATTCACACACATGTGCGTGCAAGGCTTTCTGTGGTTGTGGCTCATGCTGCAGCTCCAGCTCCAGCTCCAGGGACACCCAGTGACACGTGACCCGAGAAGACACAAGATTGCTGCTGGGGATTCGGATGCCAGTGGGCTGGGGAGCGGTGGACATAGCCCAGAGTGTGGTTTGGTCACTGTCACTGGGTAGGGTTTCAGGACAGGCAAGCCTCTTCCCTCCTGCCCAGAATGGGTGTGAGTATTTGTCCCCATCTCCTCCCAACCTGCAATCTCCATGCCCCAGAGCAAGGTGCCTCAGTCCTCTGAGCCTCAAGCCAGCTCTGGCTTTGGCCTGTGTTCTGTTCTTCCCATAGGAGAGGGGGCCTGTGGGTTTGCTACTGTCATGCGATGGTGCAGCCTGGGGCTGCTGAGGGTGTGGGAGGTGCTGTGAGCAGGGGGAGGTCAGAGTGGAGCAGTGGACACCACCTGCCCTTCCCAAAGGGTGAGCTCAGGAGAGAAGGCTGACTGGAAAACAGGATCAGAATAGGGCATGGCCCTGTGTGCCGAGATTTGCACCCACTCTCAGAGAAGTCACTCTCCCCTACCTGTGACATCTCTGTCCCCTCTTCTGCTACAGGGGTTATGTGGGATAGGGCTAGGTGACCTCAATCCACAGGGACAGCCTCCCCAGCACAGAGATTCCCTGCAAGTCCTGAGTCGGGAACAGACGTGCCTTCCAGCCTGGGCACCACACCCCTGGACAGCAAGGTATGTTCCTAGGACTCTAGAAAAGGCTTCAGTCACGCTGCAGAGGGAACTGGCTGGCTTGGGGTAACACTACGGGACAGATGTCACATCCACACAATTACTCACCCACAGGGCAGGGCCTTCGGTTTTTTGGGGCCATCGATGTGGGCTGATAAGTGACTTTTGTTCTTCACACTGGAGCGCACGGGGTTTTCCCGCCCCCATCACGCAGAGCTGGCTTGGCTGGGTCCTGCAGGGAACCATGAGGCCAATAGATGTGCAGAAGAAACAATGAGCAAGCACTGGGCCCTGCTGCGAACCCAGAGTCTGCACAGGTGTGTTGCAAATCCCTCTTCCCCTTGAGTGCTCCTTTAACCCTGCGTGGCCCCTGCCCCACACCAGCTCTCCTGCCTGGACATTTAACACTCTGAGAGCGGGGAAGCAGACAGTCCCATCCCAGGATACCCCCAAAGGAGGACACTGTCCAAAGCTTCAGCCTCAGCCCTCTGGGACAGGCTGGTCAGGAGCAGGTGGAGCCCACTGGGTCACCCTGCCAGGACCGCTGCATCTCAGTCCCAGGCCTGGGGCCTGGGGCACCTAAGGAAGCAGCACCCTCCAGGATAAACAGTTTGGCCGGGAGGTTACTCAGCTACATTGTTCTGGTTCCCAGGTTTCAAAATATGAGTTCAGCTCTGGTTTGAACCGATCATCAAGACTCGGCAAGGTGCTTTAGTTTGGGTAACAGTGTCAGGATAGGACGGGCTCAAGGGCTGGCAGTTAGGTCAGTTTCTTCCAGAGTTGACGTCAGTTCTAATGTTTTGTTTTACATATATGGCAACTTACTTTGCAGACCTTCTGTTCAGGCAACTTTGAGGGCCTAGTGGGGAACAGGGCTTATTTATGTTTGGTCTGGAACTTATCCTGCAAGAGGGAGGACTGCAGGACCCTGCAGCACAGGCCTGGGCTCGGAACCCCAAATGTGAGACGCTACCTGCATTATGTTAAAATGTTATCTTTAATATCCTGCTCACCAATCCACACGCTGCAGCAGTAGCAGCAGCAGCAGCAGCAGCAGCGATTCCACAAAGAACTGCTAACTGAGCTTTGTGTGCGACTGAAGAATACAGTGCAGAATAGCACAACCCCAGCAGTTTAGGAACTGAGTTCACTGCCATGGCTTATGGAGGAAGTATAATTATGTGCACCTAAGCATATCCAGGAAGTAATCTGGAAAAAAAATTGTCTATCCTAGATGAGAGTTTTGAAGTTAACTTGGGCTACAAATGAGTGTGGTGATGTTTGTCCTGAGGTGTCTGAAAACCGGGCTGGTGTTCACCAACTCCCAAATAAAACTTTGTGAGGAGTGTTTTTGGCACTTTCCAAAACTGGGATGCCGAGGCTCACTTTACTGTGGGTTGGGTGGTGACAGTGACAGCTGAGCTCGGGCAGTGGGCTTCGCTGTGCTCTGGGTGCATGTGGATGTCCCCAGGAACCGGGTGTGTGCGGGTGCTCCCAGGGTATGAGACACCTCCCTGACCGCATGGCCCAGGCAGTTTCCTCAGGACATATTTGGAAACAGCCCCTGAACACCATCACCCTGTTTGTAGTCATCGAACCCCGTGCCCTAGCCAAGCTTCCCCTCTGGGTTTCCCCTTTCTTGCACCACAGCATCCACAGCAGGGGCCCAGGCGGAACTGGTGGATGGAGGCCCAGCCCGAGGCTGTTGACTCCCTGAGTGTGTGTACCCTTGGCGCCTGTTCTGAGCCACAGAGGTAAGAGTGCCACACAAGCTGGGAAAACAAGCATCCAGCCTGCCATCCTGGTACGTGGCTGTGGTCTGGCAAGCTGTGGCCACCCTAGGATAAGAAGCAACAGCATTTCCTGAGATCCTCGCCATTAGGACACTGGGAGAATGAGCATCCAACCTGCCACCCTGGTAAGTGGCTGTGAGCCTACCGGCACAGGCTGAGAATCAAACATGCCATTCCCCCACCTCCCCGTTAGCAAGTGGGAGCCAGAGATCTGAGCATCTTTTGGGAGGTTGACCATATGTAATATAGAAAATAAGGGGGATTTCCTTCCACAATCTCTTTGAAGGCAAATATTTTTATTGCCTTTTTGCTTTTTCCTGATTAATGGTATTGCTCTATTCAATATTCTGTTTTGATAAGTTCTATAATATTCTGTATTTCTTTTGATTTTGCTATACTTGATTGAAAGAACAACTATTGTGAGGATAATGAGATATACAATGGTACCTATTACTGTTATCCCAGTAACCTGCTATGCAGTTCTATATCAATTTCACTACACTGTCTCAATTGGCTTTATTCCATCCTGTTCTGTTGTATATTACTACCTCCAAGCTAATAAAAATTTAAATAAAAAAATAGAACATGAGAAAACAAGGTAACAAAATACCTCCAAAAACTCCCAACTCCACTAAAGCTGATCCATGGGGCATGGATGAGGTGAAACTCAAAAACAAAACAACAAAATTATATAAGGTGATTAAAAAGGAAACAACAACAACAAAACAGATCAGTAAGGTGCTGAGCAAGCTGAAACATGATATAACTAAACAGATAATGGACTTAAAAAGCAAAAGGAGGAAAAGAAAGTGCTCTAAAGGATATAACTGCATGTATGTCTAAGTGTGTAGGATTGATAACGGTATTACTAAGTTTTTGTTGGATCGTTGAACAGAACTGTTTGCATCCTCACTGTTTGAATGTTCACTTTGTATGCTTTAATTTTGTAACATGAACAACTATTTCTGAGGACAATATGTAATTTATCAACTAGTGATTTCTTACTGGTTTTTTTTTGAAATTCTGTATTATTTCTACCCTTTTTCTGTTTTGCTTTTTTTTTCTCTTTAAATAAAATTTTTTAAAAAGTTAAAAAAAAAAAAGTGCCACACAGCACCCCAGGGCTGTGCAGGGGTCTGGCTGGAGACAGCTCTGCCAGCCCAGCTATGGGACCAGTCATGCCCAGGCTGCACTCTGGCAGGAAGAGCCCTGTACCATGTGCCATGCCCAGTGTCCAGGCCACCCGAGCCCTGTGTGGGGACAGACAGGCAAAGGTGCCAGTTCCAAGCTCCCCCAGCAGAGGTTGCTGCCTGAGACAGAAGGGAACACAGGCCACAGTGGTAGGCAGTGAAATACCTTACATTCTGGGGACTCCATTCCTTCTGGGAGACCTCCTCCTACCTGCCCGGCTCCCACTCACAGAGGACACGTTTGCAGTCACCTGGAGCCCAGAACAGATGTGAGCTTTGCTCTTCAAAGACAACTGATCCACTTCTGCCTGATTTAAACGTTTTCCTGAGATGACCCCATGAGGCAAGAGCCCCACAGTGTGTCTGACCAGACTCTCAAAGGAGACTCTTCTGTTGCCAGGCTCCCTGCTAGTGCCAGCCCTGGATCCTAATGTGGTAGAAATGCAGACTCTACTGTACTCCAGTCCAAAAGCATGTGGACCCTGGCAAAGACAGGCACTAGGCAGGGTCCACTTGGACCAGTCCTAAGACAGTGCTGACCAGGCCCCTCCTCAGGCCGAGTGGGGTCTCCTGGAGACTGTCCTCCTCTTACAGTGGGAGCAAAGTAACTGACAGCTACTAGGACAAACTTGTAGACAGAGCAGCTTAGAAACTTCACAAATGCACTGCCCACAGTTCTGAGGCCCAAAGCCCAAGACCAAGGCACTGACGGACAGAGACTGGCGTGGACCACTTGATTCACAAACCGGTGCCTTCTCCCTGCATCTTCACAAGGTGGAAAGAACGGGGGCCTCTGGTCCCTAAGCCAGTTATTCCATTGCTGAGGTTCCACCCTCATGGCCTGATGGCCTCCCAGAGGTCCCCCACCTAACCCTGTCAGCTCTGGGTTTGAGTCCATGGTGCTTCAGTGAAGGTCTGCAGAGTGGAAGCCCTTAAACCACACTGCTTGCTTCTCCTGCCTGATTGCAGTGCCTGCACTTTGCCCGCACCCAGCCCCACAGCCGAACCTGCCCAGCCCTGCCTTGATAGGATCGAAGAGGAGAAGCCTGCAGTGCAGGACACCAGCACACAGGGCAGGGGACAAAGGCTAAGGCCTGGCCTTTCAGGGAAAGCCCCCATGTAAAGGATGGCCACATCCCAGACATGGTACTTATAATCTGGGAGGTGAAGAGGGTGCGCACTGCTTAACAACCCTGGTCACCTAGCTGAGGAGCTGGACAGTCACAGCCTGGGGATGTCGCTGGTGGGAAATCCTGGCCAGTTATAGAGAAGCCCAAACCAATGGCCCCAGGAGCAGAGGGTGTGAGGCCAAGAAGGAATGAATGCCCTCAGAGACCAGATCACACGGGGTACAGGTGCTGGCTTGGTTCCTTTGAAAGCAAAGAAATCAGATAAAATCCAGGTCATACTGTTACTGGAGGTGGTTTCCATGGAAATCACTCGCCAAGCAAAAGTATTACAGGTTCTCCTAACCTTGAACAAGAAATAGGATGAGACAAGCCAAAAACAGTGGCAAATGTTTATTTGAAAAGTGACGGTAAATAGATATGAGAGAAACCAGCTCTGCAGAGCGAAGGAACTGAACAAAGAGTAAAAGAGAGCAAAAGTGAAGATGAAAGCAGATGCCACCTCCGAGACACGCAAGTGGCTATGGCGCATGCTCACGCAGGGCTTTCCCTGAGGGCCACTCCTCCCTCTTCCCCGATCTGGTGGGAGCTGGCGAAAAGTTCTGAATTCCAGGTATGGCATTGCCCTGGGACATTGAGAGTGCAGGTCCGGCTCACTTTCAGGCCAGGTTTTCCAGGCCTTCTCTTGCATATCAATAGAAGAAGAAGCAGTGTAGAACAACTGTGGGGTGTAATGCCAAAAATCAAGATGAAGGAAAAAGCTGTAAAATGAAGAACTGAATTCTCTTCTACGTGAAAAAAAAGTGACAATTTCATACGAAAAATAAACAGTCATTAAAAATTTTTAAATGAATGATTCACTGAAGAAATCCAGGTGGCATGGCCCTGAAGCAAGGCCAGCAGATCGCTGTAGCTGCTGGTTTCAAACAGGAGCCTAAAGAGAATTCTTTCGGTAGTCTGTTGGCCATTTCAGAACTTTGGAAATGTAATGGTCAATTCATCAGAAAGAAATAGCAGGTGAGTATGGCGGACTTTAGGGGACCTGCAGGGGAGAGACCCTGGCGCCTCGGGACCTGCACCATGCGGTTGACTCCGGGTGCCGGGAAAACAAGGAGCTCTTTCCCTCTCTTGGGGGCAACTGAGAGTGTGGAAGACTTTCAGCTACCTGAAGGAGAGAGACCATGGCATGTTGGGACCTGCACCATGCGGTTGACTCAGGATGCCAGGAGACCAAGGAACTCCTCCCCTCTCTGGGGGGCGGCTGAGAGTGTGGCAGACTTTCGGCAGCCTGAAGGAGAGAGACTCTGGCGCATCGGGACCTGCACTGTGAGGTTGGCTTGGGCTAACGGTAGAACCAGGAACTCCTTTCTCTGGGGGGCATCTGAGAGTGTGGCAGATTTTTGGCAGCCCAAAGGAGAGAGACCCTGGTGCATCGGGACCTGCACTATGCTGTTGACTTAGGGTGTCGGGAGAACAAGGAACTCCCCCCACTCTGGGGGTGGCTGAGAGTGTGACAGACTTTTGGCAGCCTGAAGGAGATAGACCCTGGCACATCAGGACCTGTACCGTATGGTTCACTTGGGGTGCTGGGAGAACAAGGAACTCTTCCCGTCTCTGGGGGGCAACTGTGATCCTGCCTGCGTATGGGCTGAGAATCAGACATCTCATGTCGTTCTGTCCCCATTCCATGTCCCCCCTCCCACTCCCCCCTGCCTAGCAAATGGGAGCCAGTGAA
>PVJX010000082.1:289265-417796 GCA_004027295.1 Dolichotis patagonum
TGGAAGAAAACAAGAGACAATATGACAGATAGTAAAGATCTCTGGTTGTCTTGCTTTGAAAGTTATGCTTTCTTATGTCCCATTCTGTTCTGTTTTGTTGTGTTTAATTTTACTCTCTTTTAAAATAAAAAAAAAAAGTTAAAAAAAAAAAAAAAAGAAATCCAGGTGGGCTGGCCTGGGGAGAGCTTAAGACCAACACTCTCAGTGGTTGAGTTCATATCTGCCCCCTAGGACACGGAACTGAGGCCCAAGGTTCCACAGGCCCCAGTTCACCATGCCCAGCTTCTGCCTTTCAATTTAGGGAGCCAAGAGCCTGTAGGGGAGCCAGAAATGCTCCGGGAGCTGAGGGCACAGGAGGTAAATCATTACACACCCAGAGGAAGCTTTGGAACACCACTCAAAGCAAGGAAATATAGAAAAATGACAAAAGGAAAGACCAAAAGGCAGGCTCAAAACTCCAGCCCATCACAAGAAAGCCTAGGAGCCATGTACATAGAAGAAAAAAGAAGCCATACACATGAAATGTCTAAAATGATATCAAATGAAATAAAGATGCAACTAGGGGAAGCTATGAAGAAATTCAAATCAGAAATACTTGCCCAGGTAAAAGAAGAAATGATAAAAGTAGTGAAAGAAATAGTGAACACATCTAGTGAAGACACAGCTAAAAAATTAGAGGAACAAAGCAAAGAGATAGAATCCGTGAATGAATACTATAAGAAACAAACAGAATACATAAAGCAAATTCAAAGAGATATACAGGAAATCAAAAATTCTATTGAAAGCTGCCAAAACCACCTCAACAAAAGTGAAGACAGAATTTCAGACCTCAATGATAAGATCACAGCTAGTGAACAGGAAAGCAAAGATCTTTTAAAAATAACAAAGAATCAGGAAATAATTCAACAGCTGCAAGATGATGCAAAGAAAAATTACATAAGATTAATAGGGATAAATGAAAAAGAAGGAGACAACCCAAATGATATCAACAGGATATTTACAGAAGTAATAGCTGAAAACTTCCCAAACATGAGAATGGAAACTGACATTTGGATAAGTGAAGCATATAGAACTCCAAACAGCCATAACCAAAATAAAACTACACCCAGACACATAATAATCGCCATCCCAGAAATCCACCATAAGAACAGAATCCTAAAAGATGTTAGAGAAAAAAGACAGATCACCTATAAAGGAAAACCTATCAGAATCACAGCAGATTCTCAACACAAACAATGAAGTCAAGAAGAGCGTGGAGTGAAGTATTTCAGATCCTAAAGGAAAACCACTTCCAACCCAGACTGATGTATCCTGCAAAACTGTCCTTCAAAATGGATGGAGAAATAAGATACTTCCATGAAAAAGAATAGCTGAGGAACTCCATGAACACCAAACCAACCCTACAAAGAATACTGAAAGACATTCTAGACACACATAGGATAAAACCACCAAGCAAGGCAGACAAGTAAACAGAATGGAAAACTAAAGATGCAACAGCAGAAAGATAACATGTCAACAATAAACCAATATATAAAAGTTACAACCATTAATGTAAATGGCCTCAACTCACCAACCAAAAGAAACAGACTGGCAGAGTGGATCAAGAAACAACATCCAACCATATGCTGTTTACAACAAACCCATCTAACCCAAAAGGACACTCATAGACTGAAAGTCAAAAGATGGAAAACAATACTTCATGCAACAGGAAACCAAAAAAAAGTGGGAGTAGCCATTCTGTTTGCAGTCAATGTTAATTTCAAATCAAGAATGATCCAAAGAGATAAAGAAGGTCACTACATACTAGTTAGGGCAAAACTTCAAGAGGAAGTGATAACAATCTTAAATATATATGCACCAAATTCCAGAGCACCCAGCTATACAAAGCAAATATAAACAGAAATGAAAAATCAAATAAGCAATAACACAATTATAACAGGAGACTTTAACACACCATTGACACAAAGGGACAGAGCAACTAGTCAGAAAATCAGCAAAGAAATAACAGAACTGAATCACACCTGTGCACAAATGGACTTGATAGACGTATACAGAGTGTTCCATCCAAAAACATCAGAATATACATTCTTCTCAGCAGTACATGGGACATTCTCTAAAATAGACCATATACTAGCCCACAGAACATATTTAAGTAAATGCAAAAGAATTGAAATTATCCCATTCATGTTATCAGATGATAGTGCCATGAAACTAGAAATTAACAATAAAAGCAGCTGCAAAAACCTCACAAACACATGGAAACTGAGTAATACACTCCTGAGAAATCAGTGGGTCATGGAGGAAATTAAAGAAGAAATTAAACAATATCTACAAGCAAATGAAAATATAAACACAACTTACCAGAATTTGTGGGATGCAATGAAAGCAGTCCTCAGAGGAAAACTTATTGCACTGAGTTCCCACATTAGGAAGACAGAATGAACACAAATAAACAACTTGATGCTACAACTCAAACATCTAGAAAAAGAAGAGCAAGCCAATCTCAAAGCCAAAAGAAGGGAGGAAATTATAAAGATCAGAGCAGAAATTAATGCAATAGAGACCAAGAAAACAATACAAAGAATCAATGAATCAAAGAGTTGGTTCTTTGAAAGAATAAATAAAATTGATAAGCCCCTGGCCAACCTTATTAAAAAAGAAAGAAAAAACTCAAATTCATGCAATAAGGAATGAAAAGGTGAAATTACTACAGACTTGGTGGAAATACAGAAGATCATCAACACCTAGTTTGAAAACCTCTACTCTCATAGATTTGATAACACTGAAGAAATAGACAGATTCCTAGATACATATGAACTACCAAAGCTGGATCAGGAAGATGTAAAACTGCTGAATAACAAAATTTCTACTAATGAAAATGTAATTAAGTCCTTGCCAACAAAGAAGAGCCCAGGCCCAGAAAGAAGCACTGTGGAATTAAAAAGAAATGTAAAGAAGACTTAATTCCAACACTCCTCAAACTCTTCAATGAAATTGAAAGGGAAGCAATTCTTCCTAAGTCATTCCTGGAAGAAATTATTACTCTAGTAACAACACCTGAGAAAGACCCAACTGAAAAAGAGAACTATAGGCCAATCTCCCTAATGAACACAGATGCAAAATTTCTCAATAAAATATTGACAAACAGGATGCAAAAATGCTCAGTGAAATATTGACAAACAGGATGCAACAAATCATACAGAAGATACACCATGACCAAGTGAGATTCATCCCAGGAATGCAGGGATGGTTCAACATATGTAAATCAATGAATGTAATCCACCATATCAATAGAGCCAAAAGTAAGAACCACATGATCATCTCTATAGATGCAGAAAAAGCTTTTGATAAGGTCCAACACTCATTCATGATAAGAACCTTACAGACAATTTGAATAGATCATCTTTACCTCAATATGATAAAGGCCATCTATGACAAACCAACAGCCAGCATCATATTAAATGGCCAAAAACTGAAAGCCTTTAACTTAAAATCAGGCACAAGACAAGGATGCCCCCTGTCACTGCTCCTATTCAACATAGTACTGGAAATACTAGCTAGAGCAATAAGACAAGAAAGAGAAATAAAAGGAGTAAAGATAGGAAAAGAGGAAGTTAAATTATCATTATTTGCAGATGACATGATACTTTACATAGAAGACCCCCAAAACTCTGTTGAAAGACTCCTAGATATAATAAATAAATTCAGCAAGATAGCTGGATACAAAGTCAGTACTCAAAAATCAATAGCATTCCTATACACTAACAACAAAAATACTGAGAGAGAAATAAGAGAAGCCACACCCTTTACACTAGCATCCAAAAAAAAATGAAATACTTAGGAATTAATCTCACGAAAGAAGTAAAAGAGCTATACAGGGAAAATTATAATACCCAGAAAAAGGAAATCAAAGAGGACCTCAGAAAATGGAAAGACATCCCTTGTTCATGGATAGGAAGAACAAACATTGTGAAAATGGCCATTCTCCCAAAATTACTATACAGATTCAATGCCATCCCAATCAAAATACCACTAACATACCTCATAGATCTAGAGAATTCACTCCTAAAATTCATCTGGAACCAGAAGAGACCTAGAATAGCAAAGGCAATTCTAAGCAGCAAAGGCAAGGCAGGAGGCATCACAATCCCTGACTTGAAATTATACTACAAAGCTACTGTAATAAAATCAACATGGTAGTGGAATAAAAACAGACCTGAAGATCAAAGGAGTAAATTGGAAGATACAACCACAACCACAAACTCACTCAACCACCTTATTTTTTATAAAGGGGCCAAACATGTTCACTGGAAGAACAACAGTCTCTTTAACAAATGGTGCTGGAAAAATTGGCTAACCACGTGCAGAAGACTAAAACTAGACCCATGCCTATCACCATGTACTAAACTAAAAATCTAAGTGGGTCAAAGATCCAAATATTAAAACAGAAACACTAAATCTGCTGGAAGACAAAGTAGGTAAAAATCTCAAAGATATAGGGGTAGGTAGAGAATTCATGAACAAGAATCAAACCACACAGGAAATACTTCCCAGAATCAATAACCGGGACCACATCTTATTTAAGAGTTTCTGCATATCAAAAGAGATTTCCAGCAGAGTGAAAAGAAAACCCACAAATTGGGAAAAAATCTTAATGGACAGGCCCTCAGACAAAAGACATTTGTCTAGAACTCATAAAGAATTAAAAAAAAGTCAGACCCTCAAAATTCAAAGACCCAATCCAAAAATGGGCGTCTGAAATGAACACAAAGTTCTCAGATGAAGAAATATGAATGGAAAATAAATACATGAAAAAATCTTCATCATCATCAGTCATTAGAGAAATGCAAATTAAAACCACACTGAGATTCCATCTCACCCCAGAAAGAATGGCCAGGATAGAAAAAACTACCAACAACAAGTGCTGGAGAGGCTGGGGGGAAAAAGGAGCTCTTCTGCACTGTTGGTGGGAGTGTAGATGGGTACAACCACTGTGGAGGTCAGTCTGGAGATTCCTCAAAAAGCTGGGTTTGGAAGTCCCATTTGACCCAGCTATTCCACTTCTAGACATATTCCCAGAAGAACTGAAAACATCATACCACAGTGATATATGTGCACCCATATTTATAGCAGCACAATTTGTAATAGTCAGATCTTGGAAACAACCTAAGTGCCCATCAACTGAGGAATGGATAAAAAAGTTGTGGTATTTCTATACAATGGAGTACTACTCGGTCATAAAGAATGATCACATTGAGATATTTATAAATAAATGGACACAACTTGAGACCATACTCATAAGCGAAATAAGCCAAACTCACATGTGTAAATACCGTATAGTCTCCCTAGTATGAGAGTTGATAAGAGTATATAAGATTTTATGGTAATCATGAGTCACCATTTCATAGCTTAGAAGACTTTCAATGTTTTCATTCATCAGTTGGAATGGTTTTATTCTGTTTTGTTTGACTTTACTGTGTGTAATGGTATGAACAGCTGTTTTGAGGAAAACAAAACATTATGACAGCTATTGCTGATTTAATATCGTCTTGCTTAGAAGTCCTACCATGCTTCTATTCTTCTGTTACCACTGGTTCCATCATGTTGTGTCTTATTGGGATTTTAATATATGTGATAGTATAAACAAAATTTTTTATTGAAAATGAGATATTATAGTAGCCATTGATCATTCTCTGTTACTCGGTTCAGAATGCCCTGTAATTCTTTCATTCTTTGAATGGTTTTATACTATTTTGTTCTGTTTTATATTATTGTATTTGAAACTATGCTCAACTATAGCAGAGAAAGAGATATTGTGATAGCTACTGTTAATGTCCGGTTGTCTTATTGTAATGTACTGTGTTGCCTATGTTGTCCTGTTCTGATCTGCTTTGTTCTGCTCTCTTTTGTTTTATTCTCTTTAAAATGAAAAAAAGAAATCCAAGTAGAGAATCACATGTGGAAGGTATAAGTGTGTTTGACTTCCCTAACCTTCACAAAATGTCATATCTACTATTTGCATATTAAACATGCAGATAAAAAATAAGTAGGTATTATTCCATCAGTGCAGGAAAAACCAACAAGATTACTAATGGAGAGAGTTGGCAAAGAGATAAGAAATAATCACGTTTGTGTTGCATTCGCAGATGTGGAAACTGCTGAAATTATTGGGGTAGAAACTGGAAAATGTTTATTGAAATTTAAAATTCACCTAAGCTTTGATCCAGTGATTCCATTTTGCAATTTCCACCCTCTCGGAAATACTTCAGCCTTTGGGGTGGTGGATGTGAGGGACCACACCAGGGAAATCTGGAACTGGGCCAGCGTGGACCACACCATGGAGCCCATGTGGCTGGTTCCAGTGTCACATAAAAGCTTGTACTGCAGTGCCAGGAACCGAGGCTGATCACACAAGAAATACGTGTGGGGTGACTCACAGTCCTTCATGCCAGCTCAGTCAACCTCTGGCCAACACACTACATGGTGTGGGTGGGCTGATGGGTTACTACACCCTGACCGCAGGTGTCAGAGAGCATGCCTGAATGGCCCCTGGGGTGTCTCCATGTGGCAGGAGGCCTGTGCATCCTGGTGGGGGGGGTTCCCTCCAGCTGCCTGCGGGTCCGCAGACTTGGTAATGCCTTACTGGGTGCACAAGCAAACCTGTACTCAGCTGCAGCAGCGACAGCCTGCCGGCCAGGCACACCCCAACCATACCCCAAACCAATTCCCACTGCACTGCAAGGGCTTCACCCTACATGGAAACTGCACCTACAGGGCAGGAGGACTCCCCTAGCCTCTGCTTCTCTGCTGCAGAGGGCAGGTTCTGAGGAGGAGGGACTGTCCCAATCCCGCTGCTGGGCTGGACTCACACTTGGACCCAGCGGGCAGCTCAGGGAGGTACCGTTAAGGTCCTCCTTCTCTGTGCCGCAAGAATAGGGCAGGCTCAGCTGCTCCCAAAAGGAAGCGAAACTCAGCATTCTGCCCAGCATATCCCCTGGGGCCCTGGACCCTACAGAGTCGCAGCTAGCGCCTTTGCCACCACACAGAAAGCTGTGTGTTGCCTAAGTTTTGGGGAATCTGATTCCAAAACAGAACGGAGCTGCAGGCCTCACTCCACCTTCTCCAAGAGAAGCCTTTGCTCAAGGTTATGGGATCTCATGTCAAGATCTGACCAGGAACTTGGTTTCTTGCAATAAGAGCCCAGGGTTCCTGCTGACATCTTAAATGTCACATCACAGGAACAGGCACATTCTAACTCTAACTCTAAACTGAAGTGCTCTGCTGCAGCCTATAAACAGCTCTGTGTGAGGTTTGCTGTCCGTGTGACCCACAAACTTGGCATTTCCCTTCCAGCCCCTCCCTTCCAGCTTCTGGACATGTGTCAGCAGGCTGTCCCACCTCTGTGACAGCTCCGGGTGTGTCTCCCGGCCATTGTTACCCTAATCTATAACACAAAGGCAGGAGAGCCCTGCTGTCCAAGCCTTCAGTGAAGGACCACTCTTCCATGAAGAGCTCAGCGTCTTCTGCCCCTGGTTACCAGGAGAACAGGGAAATGGGGGACTTAACTTTTCCTGCTCACCTGGGGGTTTGCAATGGAAACAGATATTTGAGGCCCTCAAAATTCTTAAACCTTGTGACAGAAAGCCTACTGCACATCATCTGCACCTTCACTGGCACCCATTTGCCCTCTGCTCGGCCTCATCCCTGGTTCCTCCAAGAGAGGAAAGCTCCAGCTGCTCCCCAATGCCTTGGCCATTTGGTTTCCTGGTCTATGCATTAGTGTGACTCACATTGGGCTTTTTTTGGTTTCTAACAAATGCGACAGGCACCTGGAGCTGCACCATCGAACTGTCCTCCCTCGCCATCCCAGGTCACACTGCCTTCACCATGGCTCTGCTCTGGTTCCTGCACTGTAGACATTTGCCTCCCTGGCTGCTCACTTACCATCAGTGAGGAAGTGGTAAAGAGCCATGAGAAACAAACGAGCTGGAAACACTCTCTCCCAAATGCTCCACAGGACCTCCGTAATGTGTGCTAGATGGGCAATGACAGAAAAGGATTGGAACAGACCCAGGGCTGTGCAATCCGAGAGCCCCTTTTTGTCTCCTACTCTATATTTTGGATATATGTCCTTAAAACAGTGTGAGGACAGTGCAAAGATCGGGAGAGCCCCAGGCAGAAGCCAGAGAGAAGCCAGAGCTAGGGCTTAGAGAATCCACCTGGCTTACAACAAAGGGACCACGAAGGGCGCAGGGCGGGGGGGGCGTGAGGTCCCCTGCTAGGAGCACCCACTTCCTTGAGGCTGGGCACATTCCCAGGCAGGGATCCCCCTCCTGCCACCGGAGCCCAGCAATGGTCATACAGGGGGAGGAACCTCCCAGCCTACTGGATGGCCAGTACAAGTTCATGTTCTCTGAAACTGAAGAATGAATTTTAAGAGCAACAGAGGTTAAGAGCGGAATATATTTATTCAGAGAAAGAAAGCTTCTGTCTGAGAGAGACAGGGGGTCCCAAGAGGATTGCCAAGGACCCTGTCTTTTCTAAGGACTTTTATAGCATAAAATCATGAGGTAAGACAGGTCCAGGGTGGGGAAACTGGGAACTCACAAGGTGAACATAAGGTGGGACAGAAACGTGGTCAATCAGTAAGATTAATATTTCAGGTAAAATTGATTAAATCAGGAACAAATGGGGAAGCGAGTCATGCAGCAAGTGGACATGCTTAAAGAGTGGTGACTCTTCTTGTATGGGGTTGGGATGGTGACTCCTGGCTTCCTCAGGGTGATAGAGAACTATTTAGACTCCTTAGTCTAAATAGATCCTTAGGATGTGGGTGTATTTGCTTTGCCTTTTGTCTTGAGATCTGGCCCACAGCGGGAGGTGTTTGTCTCCTCCAAGGTTACAAGGTACCTGCACTGGCTCCATCAAGGGCCCAGCCCTGTTTGACTGCCTAGAATATTTCTAACTAACTCAGCTGCCTATAACAGTGGGATGGATGGACCTGCCCATCTTCTGTCCTGGGGGTCTTCTGTGGTGACTGTGGTATAGGAGCTCCTTCCTGGGACAGGAATGCATGTTGATGCTGGCACCAATGGGCAGAGGACCCCCACAGAGACCATTGCATCACATAGTCCCCAAATCTCCCTTAATCCCCACCCACCCTCAAAGTACCACTGTTCCCAGGTTGGGGTCCTGCTCCATTTGCCAATGTCCTGAGCAGAGACCCCAGCAGATCCCCAAGATGGCAGCAGGGTCAGTGATTTATCTGAAAGGACAGACAAGGTTCACCCCATAGGGTGGGAACAGCCAGGAGCTCCCGGGCCGAGGGGATCCATGCCAAGGGTTTGGTGTTTGGGGTGGAATAGAAGGTGTGGACTACACCAGGGAGCAGCTCGCCTGGGCCCCTCTGTCAGCAGCAGAGCTTCTGAACTTGCTCAGCCCTTGGAGGACCTGTCATAGGCATGACTCCTGGGGGTCAAATCTGCAGGGTCAGTAACAGGGTCATTAGGGCTGGGGTCAGCCAGGTTACAGAAGACCCCTGGCACCTGCCCAGGACTCACTGTGTGTAAGCGGAGCTACCTGCTCACCTTTTCCCACTGTGTCCAGACCCGAGCACCCTGGGCCAACTAATGCTCACCCCAGAAGGCGGCTCTGTCCCAGATTCCGGCTCCAAGGCACCAGGCCCTCCTCGCCTTCCCAACCTCTCCCTGAGCTGCCTCCTGCCTGGTTCCCTTTAACCTCCAGTCCCAGCTGGTGCAGAAGCTCCATGCTTCCTTGTGCAAGGACAGACTGGAAGAAGAACCAGTCTAGACAAAAGTCTGCTTGCTGACCGTGGCTCCCACAGGCCATTCAAACTTCTCGAGAACCACTAGGGAACACGTTTGACACCCTTCCTACCCCTCTGTACATCAGGTGCCCTAAGGCAGGGACTGGAACTCCTCAAGGACAGGCTGAGCAAAGTGAGGATGTATCCACCCCTTGGGTCCTTGGCCCTGACTCCTGCCGTGGCCTGCACCACCCCACTCCCCCAGCTGTGCTGCAGCTTTCATCCAGGAAGCTCCCAGGCAGAGTCAGGAAAAGTAGGGAGAGCTGTGGGTCCCTGTCCGCTCTCCCTGTGTCCCTGGACACCTGCTCAGGGGTTCTCAGGGCAGGGCCTGTGGTGTCCGTTTGAGCAGAGAGGAACTCAGTGTGGACACTGAAACCCTCCATCCCCTGGGAAAGACAGTGGCCCAGCAGCTGCCTGAGGATGCCGAGTGCATTTGCAGGCCCTTTCCTGTGGGGACCAGCATGTCATGGTCATGAGCAATGCAGTCCAGCAAGACCAGTCACTGTCACAAAGTCATAGGGAGCGACATGCAGGGTAGGCTCCACAACCCTGCTCTGTCCCCACCAGCAGAGACACTGATCAAAGGCGACTGCCATAGATAAGGTTCTGGGCTTCTCCTTATCATCAATCTCACAGAAACACCGTGACAAAGCAGATAGGTCAGGAAAAGCAGAGAGCAAACCCTACTGCTGGGACTTTGGAGAGCACAGTGATCAACTAGCAGAGCCCAGGCACAAGAGCATCCTTCCTCTGACTTCCTGTGGAAGGTAAGCAGCCCAGTCTTTCTCCCCTTTCAGATAACCCCTGGAGCCCCTGCCCAGGCAGCATCTTGGGCATCTCAGTGGTCCTCCCCAAGCGGAGGCTTGAGGGGCTGCTTGAGCAGCTTAGCCGGCTTCTCTCCAGGTGCCAGGGAGCAGGGGCAGGAGCTATGCTCTGTTCCCAAGGACTGCAGTGTAGCCAGAAGACAGGCGTCACCTGACGCACAATGAGAGGGACAGAGAGGGGGAGGGGACTGATTGACACTGCTCCACACAGCTTCTCAGAAGCTCTAGCGATCAGATCTAGGCACAGGTGGAAGGCAGGAAGTGGGGCAGAGCCCAGAGCCCGTGTTAGCCCTCCTTCGGGGGGGCTGCACCCTGAGGAAGGGACAGTGCTGGGTGCCACTGGCTGCAGTGCCACACAGGCTATGCCTTCTGTGCGGTGGTTCTCTCAGGACACATCACAGGCTTAGCATGCAACACAGTGCCAGGAACTGTTAACCAGTGACAGAGACACAACCCTGGGGCTCAGCGGTGCTTTAAAAATCATCAGGCCTGCAGTCCACATAAAAAGGATGGTGGCAGACTGTAGAAGTACATGAGCATGTGAGAATCTCTTGCTCTCCAAAAGACACTTCAGAGATGGGACAGAGGTGGAGGACAGGGAAGTGCTCTGCAGGGGAGAGGAAGCAGCAGTGGCCACATGCTTAGGGACCAGTAAAGCCCAGCAAAGAGAGAAAAACCTGACTAAACCTGCCGAGCCCACCTGAGCCTCGCCACTGAGCAGAGACGGATGATAGGGAGCACTCAAAAAGCTTCCTCACCATGTGTCCCCAGTGAAATGAAATAAAATAAAAACCGCTGTACACTTACCAGGAGGGCCACGGGCCAGGACGCTGCCTGCATCAAAGTGGCAAAAGCTTTTATTCCCTTCTACTGGGAATGCAAAAGGGCACAGCCGCTTCGCAGGACACTCTGGTGTATTTTCCTGAAAAATCAGATCCATTCTTACCACACCACCTGGCAGCCCCGATCCCTGGTGTCATCCACTCACTGATGTGTGAGCGAGCTATAGCGCCCCAGGCAATGGAAGACTGAGCCACAAACCAGGAGAGGAGATGGAGAAAGTGTGAGTGCCTGTCGCCGCGTGAAGAAGCTGCTGTGTGATTCTACCTGGACCTTACGGCTCCTGTCTAGCTGCCTCCCCCTCCACACACACAGCCTTGTGTGAGCACAGGTGGAGCTTTCAGAAGGCGATTGAGTGACGGTGGGGAGCTTAGCTGACTTCCCGTGAGGATGTGGGGCCTGTTGAAAGGGGAGTCACTGGGGTGCACCCTGGAGGGGTGGCTTCCCTCCTTGCTCCTCAAGTCCCTCCTGCTTCCTGGTCACCATGAGGCAAGCAGCTGTCCTCTGCCAGGCTGTCCCACCATGAGGCTGCTCGGCTGCTGTGGGTGCAGGTGTTCGAAGGTCACAGAGTGCTGTGGCCCAGGGTGCTGCAGAGAGAGCTGGGCCATGGCACTGTCTGCAGTCATTCCAGATAAACCATGTTTTGGCCTGTGTGACACAGACTTGAGGGTTAAGATGCTCTCCTAAAAAGTCACCTGCATCTTTCTTTTATTCCAGCATTTCTGAAGCACAGGGTAATGGTTTCCAGCCAGTGTAGTCCTGGTCGCTGGATTCAGAAGAGGAGGCACAAAGCCAGTTTTTTTAAGCTCCTGAGGCCTCTGCACCACCAGAGGCCCCACCACAGGGAAGCCCCTCGTGCCTGGCTGGTCATTTCCCATTTTGGAAGGAGCCTCATCTCAATGGATCATACCTTTTTAAAGGAAAAAAAATGGTCACATCTGAAGGCTGTGGTGAAAAGAGGAGACTCTGAGTCACCCCCCACAGATGAGCTGCACACACAGCAGATGCCTGAGCCAGGCTGCCGCCAGGCCTCCACAAAAAAGCAACAGGGACACACGAGTACCCGAGGCCAGGCTGGGTTTAAGCTGCCACCCCTACCTCCTCCAACTCCGTCCCAGGTGCCCACCAGCATGGCATCTCCCCGGGAGCGTGGCTGTCACTGCCCAGGGACAAGGCACCCTGCATCTCTGGAGGGACCTCAGCACCGCATGTGTACTCTCTCCTGTGAGTTTGCAATGAGGAAACTGAGGCAGAGTGGGAAGATGGAGAAGAACAGCCACTACCATACCCCCGCACACTGCCGCCTAACCCCATGCAGCTGTTTCCAGGACTCTGCAATGTGGTACTGGGGTTTGACATCACCAGTGGGCAGACACAAAGCATCCAGGAGCAGAGGGGGATCCCTGCCCTGACAGGAAATCAAGGGAGGGAGGCAGAGCCAGCAGTGGGGGTTCAGAGGTGACCGAGGTTAGGGCGCAGGTCGGACTTCCTCCTCCCAACACGAGCACCGCCCTTCAAGCCTTCCCAGGGGCAGCTAGGACTCTCGGACTTGTGCCTGCAGGACAAGGAGAAGAAAATCTGCGAGGGCATCTGTGAGGCTATGGGCTGGAGTGTGGCCACAGCTGGGCACCAATTGTGGTCACAGTAAATGCACATTCTCCCTCCTTCCTCCAGAAGAAGAGGGGCCACAGGTCTCCTTCAAGGGATATGCTCCCCAAACCTGTGTAAAAATGGGCACCACTTCTGAGCACCCCTTTCCAGGAAAGGCAGAAGCATGAGGACCCTCATGCCAGGCTGCTTCCTTTCAGGACCACACCCAGTCTCTGATCCCTCCAAAAAGCCACTTTGGGTCAGGCATTGTAGGAGGCCCCAGCTTTGCATGTCTCATGAGCCCAGTACTGGTCCCAGCCCGGCCACGAAGTCCCCAGGAGGTTGCAGAGGACATGGGGAGAGTGGCCAGCTTTGTGGAGTGGCCAAACCTTCCCTCTGCCCCTCACTTCACCAGGCATCCACCGGGCCATGTGCAGGGCCTGGCAGGGCTGAGGCTGAAGGGCTTTGTAATAGCTCTCACGGTCACCCCACAGTGCAGCTTAGCTTGTAGTTTCTGCTATTTGGTCTCCTCTTGAGCCCCAGCACCAATCTGGAAAGCTGCCACAGGTATTTCTAGGAAACTGTTATTTCTAACAAGTAGCAGTGTGGTACCAAACCTATCTCCAAAACAAAGAATAAAGAAATCTACATAAAGAAGTCAAGTTGTTGGTGGGGACCTGTTTGCCCACCAGCCAACTGGTCAATCACTGAAGTGCCCGGTTGCTCTCAAGGTGACATTTTGCTGGGGAACCCCCAGCTTCTTGGTTGCCTCCTGGGGACAGGACCTGGGATTTGTGTGGTGCCGAGACGTAGGGAGAGGGTTGCGGGTGGGAAAGGAGCATCACTATGGCCTGAACAGATGTGGTCACACCCTGTGGTTTTTCTAAGGACACAAGCCCAGAAACAGTAGATTGACCTGCTCTAAGGGCAGTGTTGGTTCTCTTTTGTGACAGGTCACCACTGGACACTGTGCAGACCCCAGGGAGGGGTCAGTGGCTTTGACAATTTGAATTGCCCTCAAGTTCTCGGGGACACCTTAGGCACGAGGATGGTGGTAATCAGTGTCAGGAAGTGCCATCTGCTCAAAACCAAGGAGGCTGCTGTCCACTCCATGATCTGGGTTCTGGTGAAGACGTGGGGCACGGGAGCGAGGGGAGCTGGGGTCTTCAGGCCTCCCTCAACTGCCAACGTGTTCTGCCAAGCCCTTTTAGATGAGGTCAAGTGTCCTACTGGACACAGAGCACCATTTTTCAGGAGGAAAACCCAGCATTTCTGCCACTGCCTGCAGGGACCCACAGTGCAGGTTGTCAGAGGCCCCAGAGCTCATGGTAAGGGCCCCTGGGGTGGTGCAAGCCATCTCACCACAGAACCTGCAGAGGAGGAAGGTCCTCCACGTGGCCGCAGCTGCCCCACATGCTTGGCATCTGCATGGTAACGACGCTCACAGGAGCAGGAAGGAAGACACTGTCTGCCTGGAGGGCCCTCAGCAGGCAAGAAACCCATAGGAAGGGAATTCAGTGCCTCCCAAAGTCAGTGCCTAGGCAGGACACAGGGACAAGCTGGGACAGAAGGAGCTGGGCCTTTCGATGGTCTCACCGGACAGGAAATAGACGAGTCATGCCTGGGGAATTGACGCTATCAGCAGAGGGAGGGCTGGAAAAACCAGCAGAGCTCCAAGTCCCGGGGCAACCACAGCAAGTTTCGTCTCCACTGCCAAGCAGATTAAATCCTCTTCCCGAAGTCTGACATAGGCAGCCCTGTGAGTCCACGCAGCCAGTGCCCCAGGCTAAAGCTTGGGTGTGTGGAAAATGATTGAGAAAACTGCATCAATGCTGAACACCACAGACTTTTCCCGTCATTTTCCTAGCAGTCCAGTCTTACACCTGCTCACACGGCGCTCCGCAGCACTGTGTTACTAGCAATCTGGAGGTGTCAAGGCTCAGGAGGATGAGCTGAGTTTCCTGTGAGTGAGCTCAACAGTGTCCTGTGCCAGGCCAGAGCATCCTAAGACAGGGTTTCCCTCTGGCTCCTGGAGCCACGCCCCAGGGACACTGCAGGCAAAGTGCAGTTCTGCTGTGCATCTGGCTCTGAGTGATTTCAGATCTTTGGAAGAGCAAGCATGGGACAAAAAGTAAAAAACAACATCTTAGCCCAACCAGCGGAAAGTCACTGAAACAGAGCCCTCGGGTCACTCTGACTTCTTGTGATCGCAGAACCTGAGGGCTGAGTGTGCGTGAGGATGGGAATGGGCATGCTGCAGTGCGTGTGAAGGAAAGACCACAGGTAATGCCTGCCCCTTGCAGAATACTGGGGAGAAAACAGTTTTCAAAGAGAAAAAGAAATGCCATCCATAGCCCTGTTTCAAAAGGAGCTGTGTTCATACCCTGAATATTCCATCTATCTATGGACATCTTAACGTGAGCTCCCACAGCGGAAACTGTGGCAACTGTTCAAGGCCTGTCTCCCTGTCAGCGCCTCACCTAGCGTCACTTTGTTTCAGTTTAACCTGTTTGAGAGGAAGCCACAGGTACCCCGCGTACTCCTGAATATTTCGACTGTGTTTACTGTGAGTTTTCTGTTCTTCCTTTCTTCGTGGTGCGGAGATGGAGCCCGGCCTGCCCCTGAACCAGCGGAGCACCACACCGCGCTCAGCCCAGCCCAGAGTTTGCCCTGGAGCGCAGGATTTTTCTCTCCCTAACTGCAGTGTGACAGTGGAGACTGGGTCTCTGAGCTGGGGCCCTGCTTTCAGTCCCCATGACCCTCCACAGTGCCATCCCTGCCATGGTCACCCGGGCCACACATGCAGGCCATGGTCCATCTCATGCACCCAGGCTCTTCCCTGTGTCCCCGACTGAGGTGTTTGGAACTCTTGGTCAGAATCTGCAGGACCTCAGCTGCCTTCCCAGTGTTCCCATGGGAACCGCCTTGGGCTGCATTCTTGAGGCAGCAAAGCTTGCAGTTTCTGAGCTGATGGGGCTTCACGTTGGGCGTCAGGGGTGGTGGGTTGCTCTGCGTTGCTGATTTGAACCCCACCACTTGGATTAAAGGCAGTTTCATCAGAGCTCTCTGCTGGGAAATTATTGTCTTTTCTATTCACAAGCAAACAGTTACAATCATCTCAGGTTATATCAACCAACAAAATGACTGAAACTTTAGAAAATGTTCTTATTCCATAAAAGACAGAACTCTGCCTGGTCCCTGCAGGGTTGATGGGGACATCCAGAAGATGTGTGAGAGACCGAGAGGTTTGCTCTGTGCCTCAGGGACATAGGAAGGGACACAGATCCTATCTTCCTACAATGGGTGGGGGTGGGAGTGGGTGCGCAGCTGAAGCCTTGGGGACACATGCTGGGAAACAGAGTCCCAGTGACCTTTAGAATGACAACAGTGGGTCCTGTCCAGCCGTGGCTTGCAGCATCCCCCACAGCTCAGTGCTGGCACTCAGAGGGGCGCCTCCCCTCCTGAGCAGCACCAAGGCCCCAATGGATTCACCCCTGCAGCACCGACCTCCATCCCCTCTGCCTCCTTCCTTGCAAGGCCCAGCGTCGTAAGCCCTGCAGGACACAGAGGCACTGTCTGGGGAGAGTCACCCCATCACACCAAAGCCCGGCTCCTTTGAATGGAACTTTTGGGCTCCAAAACAGAAACAAACATCTGTTTTTTGTGAATTATCCAGTCTGCAGCATTCTGTTACAGCAGTACCAGACAGGCTAAGGCTGGGGTCCAAGGAGTCACCCTACCCCTCTGACCCACCAGGGAGGCCCCTGACCGCCATCCCAAATCCACTGACCTCCAGCTCTTCCTGCCTCTTCTGTCACTGGCTGTTTTAACAATCATCTCATTCAAATCACAAAGCTTGTGGGTTTTTTTTTTAAACTTTATGATATTAAGAAAATTGAAAGTCTATGTTAGCTGATGTGCTCTAAACTCTCCTGCCTTGGGTTTCCATCATTACAACAAAATATCCAAGATGATCACCAAGGACAGCAAGTTTATTTTAGCTCTCAGTTTTGGGGTTCCGGAAGGCTGTGCTGGCTCAGCCCTGGTGTCATGAGAGCAGGGACATGGGACAGCAGGATGGGGGCCAGGGGTCCCCACATCGGCCCTGCAAGGGCTCACTGAGCAGCCTTTGGGGGCCACTCATGCTATCAAGAGCACGTGCCCTGGCCTGCAACCTGGAGAGCTCATCAGATGCAGGCTGTGCAGCGCCCACTCCAGGGAGCCCACACCAGGGATGGGGCAGGACCGGGAATTTTCACAGGAACAGGAAAATCCAAGGGGCACATTGGAGCTCAGGGGCATCTCAAGCTCTTCCGTCGCCTCCTGCCACACAGGTCAGTCGCAGCGATGTGCTGCCTGGTTTGATTCAAGTCGCTTTGGTTTGGTTGGGTTTGGTTGTACAAGACTCTCTTCTTCATCCCCCAGGGCAAGGCTCATAAATTTGGTTTATGCAGAGATCACTAAGGAGCAATTAAAAGCACGGATCCTGACCCTGACTCGTGCCCCTCCTCCAGTGGCCTCCAGCCAGGGGAAGCTGCATCCACCCAACCCCGTGCCCCAGGCTCTTTCGGGCATCCTTGCTCTATAGTAAAACGACTCCCTGCTTGGGCCTCTACAGGGTGAGTGTCCAGTCAGCACCTCAGCAAATATTTATTGTTAGTATGAATTTCGTTACTAAAACAAAAGTCACAACCCTCTGGGAAACTGCTCCATGCTGAGGAAACACCTCTCCCAGGGCAGGCTGAGAGCTCAGGCCTTGCACAGCCCTGCTGCACGCAGCTCCACGCACCGATCTGCAGCTGAACATGCATGAGCAGAGTCTATGCTTTGCTCCCCTCTACCTGCCCAGGATCCGATGTGGGGTTCCCTGAGCACGGAGCAGGCAGAGGACAATGGGATGTTACTCGAGGAGCTGCTGAGTCCTGGGTGGCCATGCTCTCACTCACCCCCTTCCTTAATATGAGGACACATCCATGTGACACTTCTCCTCATCAGAGGAGCCCTTGTCTGGCTCTCTCTGTGTGGAGAAAGTCCTTTCTTATCCTGCTAGTGACTTCCAGATCTCAGCTGTATTAGTTAGCTTTCACCACTGTAATGAAACACCTGAACAAACCAACATTATAAAGAGAAAAGCCCTATGGAGCTCAGCTTGGGGAGCCACACTGGGCCACTGCCCTGTGGGTTTCATCTTGGTTGGGGAGGTGGATGCAATGGTGGGGGCTCCCATTGCCAAAGCCAGCAGTCAGACCCTGTGCCAGGAGAGGGGAGTTTGGGGCTTCACAGTCGCCTTCAAGGGCGGGTCCGCAGTGACTCAAGGACATCCCCCTAGTCCCCTGCTAAAGGTCACAGTTCCTCCCTGAGACCAGGGCTGTAGCACATGCACTTCTGGGGACACTGCCCAGGTCCTGTTTCATCCTTACAGCCCTGGCTTTGCCTGTTGGGAGCTTGGGGAGCCCAGGCCTCTGCCAGCACATGCAGGAAGGGAGCCCGCCATGGAGGTGGGACGTCCTTGCAGGGACCATGGTGCAGGCACAGGCACACAGCTGGATGTAGAGGATATGCATCTGTGGAGAACGAAGCCAGAAGTCACCTGGATTCTCCAGCATACAGCCTGAGGCCACTGAGGATAAGAAGCCAGGCCCAAGAGGGGTACCTGCAGCAGAGCTGCAAGATCCCCACTACCCAGATACCAGAGTGGGAGCCAGGTGGGGTGCCAAGCAGCACCAAGGCCAAGGACTCAGCCCCTGTCCCATGGAGCACTGTGTCCAGATGATGTTGAGCTGGGGACAGCACTGCCTGCCCTGTCCACACTGGGGTTGGAGCTCTCTCCTCCCACCCTCCTCAGTCTCACTGTGAGTGGACAACAGAGGTGTTTGTGACAGGGCCTCACCAAGAAGTCCAGGCTGGCCTCAATCTCGGTAATCTTCTGCCTCGGACTCCTGAGGGCTGGCACAGGTGTGTGTTTTAGAATGTCCCCACATTCCATGAAGGAGCGCTGCTCCTACCCGGGCCCTCCTGAGCTCCCCTGCTGTAGCTGCAGGTTGTTTGTGCAACTGTGTTTCTGTGTTTCTTAGAGGATTCACACAGACAGCAGGAGGACTCCAGGGTTCTTTGAAGCACTACAGCTGCAGCGAGGGGCAGTGAAAGAGCCAGTGGACACACTAGGGGTCCATGAGGCCTGGCTCTCTGAATGTGCAGGACATGCCGGTGTCTAAGTTGCTTTGTCATGGACGGTTCCTGCTGATGCTGTCTGAGTCCTGTTTGGTGATTTTTTAATGAAAGTGATTAGTAAGATTCTAGATGTCACTAAGGTGACACAGCTGGCTGTGTAGGGTGTCCAGTGTGTCTCCTAAAGCTGTATCCCTGTCCTTACCCTTGATCTCCTGAAGACTGGGGTGAGCATAGCCAGTTCCCTCTGCCCTGGTGCTGGGACGAGGGCCTCTGGCCTGCTCTGTGCATCTGTGGCTGAGTGCTGGTTATCTGAAGTCTGCACAACAGCGCCCTGGGAAGCAGGGACAGCCCCTCTCTGGGGTGATGAGGTTTGTTTTCTGCTGACAGGAGCAATGATAATCTCTCCTTTGGCAGAGGCCAGGGGTGGGGGGGTTTGCTCTAGGGTTCCAAAGACTGACGGCCACATAGGCTCCCTCCTGTCACCTCCTGCCCCTGAGCCACATGGGGAAAGCGGAGGAACAGGACTGCTCCTGTGAAGCTGAGCCCTAAGGCTCCCAGGCTGTGTCCCTTGCTCTCTGAGCTGGGAGTCTCCTGCTGAGACCAGGGGATCCCTGTACCCCAAGGAGGCCACATCACTAGCCTTTCTCAGGCCAAGACTGAGGAGGCACTGGGCTTCTGAGGGACACCAATGACTTCCCTCACATCTTGCTGCATCTGGACAAGGAACGGGAAGTCCAGGAACGGGGGCTGACCCCACCACTAGCTCTGCCACCACGTAACTGTGGGCTGGGCTTGGAAACACAGTCTGAGCGCCAGCCAGGCCCTCAGGCTGCTGTGGACAGGGACCGTGATTCAAGCCAGTCCCTACTGTCACACAGCCTCACTGAAGGGAGTGAGAGCCCTGGGGCTCCTCCCGGAAAGACTGGGACACTGGTCTCATGGAGGCCAAGTAGAACTGCCAAGGGACAGCAGGTCAGAGTGCATTTGGCTTCAAGAACAATAGACACAGCTTCACGCAAGGTAGCAGGAATGTCGACCTCTCACGTCGAAAGAAGTCAGGGGCTGCAGCAGCCAAGCTGACCACCTCGTGGGCTCTTGCTACTTTATTGTGCCCAGACCCTTGTTGGCTGACTCCATCAGCATGTTGGTCCTCACAGACAGGGCTTATACCTCAGAGTCACAAGGTGGCTGCAGCTCCTCTAAGCATAATGTTTCCATTAAGCAAACCTTTCCTAGAATTTGCCCCTCAAATCTCCCCATAACCCCCATTGACCAACACTGACCCATATGCACGCCTAAAACAATCCCAGATTCTGGGCACCTGAATACACTTAAAATGCAGCCCTGGAGAGAGTCAGAGATCTGAGAGGGAGGAGAAGGAGCTAGTGGGGCTCCAGAGGTGTGCAGCAGGCTGAGGTCTGGCCCCAGCTGAGTGGAATCCAGGCCTACGCCCTGCGCTCCAGCCGGAGCTGTCCTGCATCTGGAGCTGTGCTCCGGCTCAGGCCCACAGCCTCTCACGGCTCTCAAGTGTGTGGCTCATAACTAGTGTTCTGAAGACCTGAATTCAAGCTCTCCTCGAACCTAACTCTAATTCAAAGAGCTGCATGGGTGGCTGACCTGCTGACACCCGGATCAGCGAGGGCACCAGGGCCATTTGCAGGCCCAGGTTGCTGCAGGCGCAGATGCAGCCCCAGGTTTGCTTCACTCTGCAGACACAGATGAGCTCAAATTCCTGTAGCTGCAGCATCAGAGAGGAGACCCAGGCTTGATTCACCACACAACGCTCCTTCCTTTACCGCCTTACACCAGCTGCCATTGTCCCAGTACACAGCCGATGCCATGGTGCATCCTAAGACTCTGCAGCCTCAGCTCATGGCTCCAAGGGGCCAGCACAGACCCACAGTGTCCAGGAGTGCCCAGGACACTTGCATTCCTGCCACCCTTCCTGCCACCCTGCCGCCATGACGAGGAGCAGGCAGGTGCAGAGAGCAGGGCTCAGGGCCAAGCCAGCAGCCCTCACGTCTGGGGTCACCAGAGGCCCTGGTTAGCAGCCGGCCTGGTTTAGCCATCTTCTCACACTCCTGGGGGCAGAAGGGCCAGGCGAACCCAGCTTCCTGTCCTCATGCTTGTTGTCTTCTGCATACAAGGCCCTGAGACCAGGCTGCAGGAAGAGCCCTGAAGCCACCAGAGAGCACTTTGTCCAGACTCAAGATGGGCCCCAGAGTCTATGTCTCTATGTCTGACAGAGGCTCCATGTCCCAGGCCTGCCCAAGCCTCCTGGACTGCCCCAGTCAGCAGGCACCCTGAGCCCCCAGGCATGTTGGGAGGGCAGCAATGGGCACTGGGTCTTGCAGGCTCAGGAAGGCCTCTGCCAAGGCTGGGACCAGCAGGAGGAGAAGGTCCCCAAGCAGAGGCCTAGCTCTTTTTGTTAGAAATTAACAACTCTTTTTGTTAGAAATTAAAATAGGCTCACAAGCAGCCACAGGATGTGGTCATGGATGAAGAAAGATAGAAAGCCTTGTGGTTAGAGCACCCTGGGCTGTCGCTGGTCAGACCAGTGGTACCCCAGGGGTGCTGGATTATAGGTCGCTTTGCTTGCCTGTTTGTTTGGGTTTGTTTTCATTGTCTTCCAAAGGCTGGGCATGGAGCAGGCCTCTGCATGCCACAGGAGCTCCCATGGAGCCGCACCAGGCTCTGACACTCCACCCCATGAGGACAAATCTGCTTTCCTCCTCACAAGTTCATGCTGAGCACAACATTCACTGAGGGTGAGTTCAGGTCATGCATGTTAGGTCATCCGGCCAGAGTCAGGATGAAGTCAGAGCTCTCCTGCAGCTCAGGACATTGTGAGCGCAGGTCAGGGGGATGAGACTGCATGGGAGGGGCAATGAAGCCAACGTGGCTGTCAGCCGCCAACTCATCCCCACACCTCAGCCGGACTTCCACCTGGGAAGAGTTCCACCAGGAGGGCATGGAGCATCACCAGCAGAGGCCAGTAGGGGCCCAGACCACAGCACCTGCACCAAACACGGAGGAGGAGACGCGATGGGGCCACGTAAGGATCTTCCCCAGAGTCCAGCACAACAGGGAGAAACTCCTACCCACCCTTCTCTACCCCTATCTGAGGTTCCCTGTCCCCTTCCTCTAAACCCCACCAGCTGGAATGATGAAGCAGCTTCGCCACCCCTTCTGGGCCTTTAGGTCACCCCACCAGGGTCTGAGATGCAGGAGGCCCTGGGCAAAGACAGACAGGCTTAAGGAGTGAGCACAGGTAGAGGACCACCTGGCCACAGTGTCCAAGGGGCCAGTGTGTTCCATTCAGGAGCAGGAACCAGGCTGGGGCTTGGGGTCAGCTACTGTGCCACACACTCGGATCACACCTATGCCCCCACTCACTCCTGGAGGAAGGTGTTGGCTGCCTACACCCTTCGGAAAGGCCACCTCTGTCCTCCTGAAGCATCTAGTAGCCCCATCCCAGCACTGTCCTCCACCAGCATGAGACCTTGACCTGTCACCCTGCCTGCCAGGAGGTCACCTCAAGATCCTCCAGGTGTCTGGCACTGCACATGGCTGCAGGCTGCCACCCCAGAGCAGGGTTGATGGCCAGCTTCCCAGGACTTCTACCTGGGAAATAATTTCCAAACTGCCTGCATCACCAACTCAGCTGCGCTGTGCCAACAAGCAAGGCGGTGAGTGGAGAGCCCCACTCAGGCTCAGGGGCAAGGACAGGGCCACTCTAAAGCTGGGCGAGGGTCTGCATTCTTCCTTCCTACCCTCTAGGGTGGGAAGGTTGAGGCAGCAGAGACGTTTACTGGGACGGCTTGGGAGAGGAGCAGGTGGGACCAGATGGCTCGTGCTTTCTGAGGTCCTTGCCCAGTCAGGGGTGAGAGGGGCCAAGGTGCCCTGCTGCTCTGGGTCAGGGTTGCTCCCTGAGAGTCCTGGAGAAACAAGCAGCCCCTCAAGGATCTGCACCATGGTGGCTGTGCCTGGTACATGGGAAATAGGAGGCCAGGCAGAGTTATGGTCCAGAAAGTGACCCAGACAGGAAGCTCAGCCCTGGGCTCAGAGTTCTCACTGCAAAAACCAGGGGTCCCTCTGGGCTAGCACGGGGACTCAGGGTGTGACCATGCCCTTTTCACACAGGGCTGCAGATGCTGGCTTGTGTCTTCTGCAAGGAAAAAGAAAGTGCCTTGCATCATCGTCTGTAGGTAACCCTATGGGACACTGTATCCAGACAGCATGGCCAGCAGAAGGGCCAAAAGCCATAAGCAGGATTATCCCTGAGGCCAAGGGCAGGCAGGTCACTGGACAGAACTGTGGAGCCAAGTCCTTGTCACACCTGGCCACATGACTGTGGACACAAGTTCCCAACAAAGGCACAAGCACCAGGCACACACACATGCACACACCTCTGCACACTCAGGAACCCAAACTCACTGTCCCTGGCCTGTCAGTGCCAAGACAAACAGAAACACCGAAAAGACACCTGGGCATTGGAGGCAGACTTATTTACATCAATGGGCACTGACCAGGGTCATTCCCCGAATAACAGGCCTAGATTTCTGGTGATCCAGGGCTTATATGGGATAAGCAAGCAGGAAGTACAGAGGCAGAGGCTTGTCCACTGAGGACTGGTTTACACAATGTGCATAACAGTGACAGCTGTGCATCACAGTGACCAGCGGTTTCTAGCAGAAAGAAGCAACCGGAACTGCAACAGGAGCTATCACTTGGGCAACTAAGACACTGAAGTATGCTGGCTGGGGGGCATTTTCCGCTACAGCAGCACATGTCACAGTCATCCCGGGCAGCCCAGGTGAGTGGGCCCTCAAGTCCCTGAGCCTAGCGGAACCGTGGTTCATCAAGATCATCATTCGCTTGTGCCCAGCTCTGTTGCGAGGACACCCAGGATTACAGCAGAAGGTGGGGATGTGCTGGTCTCAGCCAGGGTGGGGCCTGAGGTACCCTCCTAGTGCCCCCTGGGGTACAGCCCTGGAGCTTCTGCTACACCCACTCTTGCCTGCCCCAGATGAGCACAGGGCTGCCACACTGTCTCTAGCCTGCAGCCGCTGAGCTCTGTGTGGACCACAGAGAGGCAGCATCCAGCCCCAGCAAATGGATCCTGGTGGCAGACGACCTTAACATTCTTGGTTCTTCTTGACCAAACTGACTTTAAAGAGCTTGGAGGGACAGTTCCACCGCCTTCCTCCACCCAGCACTGCTTGGTTGCTGGCAGTCACACGTCACACTGCCCTCGCCTGGGAGCCATAAACCAGTAATAAATCACGGCAGGCGAAGAAGCATCCTCCTGGTGCTCTCAACTCTCCAGGCACAGCCGCTCTGCTCAGCGTGACAGCAGAACCCCCAGGCTTTGTCCCCACATGCATCTCGAGCTGGCCTCGGGCCTGTAGCTTGGGTTGGTGGCCATCAACTGAGGGTTCCACAGCAGCTGGTGGCATTAAGTGCCACTCAGGCTGGGTCCCGCAAGCTTTGCACACACTGGGAGGTCTAGTAAATCGTGGCCAGGCACCCACTGACTTTGGTCTTGCCTTGTCCTTTAAACGGCCTCAGCTGACTGCGCAGGATGAGCCAGGCGTGCATGTTTCCTCACGATGGGGAACTGAAAAGGCCTGACTGGAGGGCACTCTCCAGTTCCTGCCCAGCTGGCAGCACCCACCTGTGGGTTTCACTCTGTCTGCCTGCCAGAAGTAGGGCCTCTAGTGCAAAAAACAACCAAAGGCCAGGCTGCCCCAGACACCAAGCTGGACTCCAGTGAACAGATTGGCTGTCAGTGGTGCCCAAGCCTCATGTCAGTTGTCCTAAGTAGATCGCAGCACCACTGCCAAGGTCAGCACCACCCCAAAGACTCTGTGTGGGGCCATGTGCAGATGGGGACACAGGGACAGGCACCTGGGGACATCTGCATAGCCAGGGACCCTAGAGTTAATGCCAAGAGAGGCAATCTTCAGTCACCTCAGCACTGAGCACAGAATCCCAGGCTATCCTGGAACAAGGCCTCCAAGGAAAGGAATCTCGCTATTGTGAGCTGGCATAGCTTCAAGCCTGCCCTGGTCTCACAGCAGGAGTCCAGGGAAGACTGCTGGCAGTAACATCCTGCAAAGGTGACAGTCCCTGAGGTGCTCGTGGACACAGTGTCAGGGAGTTTGTCCAGCAGCACACTGAGGACTTAAGAGTTTGTCCCAAGAGCCCTGAGGCAGCAGGATCAGGCTCTGACAAGGAGCTCAGGTCCCTGTGAAGTTAGGGTGCCCACCCCCCCTTTCCAGGCAGGAGCTGGCGGGACCATCCTGCTCTTTGCTCGCTCTGTGTGCGCATGGACTGAAAGGAGGTGAGGGCCCTGCGGGTAGAGGCTGCTGCCCGTTTGCCACTCCCATCAGCCGCTCGAGGTGCTGGGGCCCCTGCTGCATCCACACCCACAGGCTGTGACTACTCATGGGAAAGCTCACTCTGTGTGGGGCCATGCTGTGACCCCCGACACACAGATGCCACCCCAGGAAGACAGGGACAGCTCCGTCACCACCAACTTCCCTCTCCATGGCTGTCACATGGTGGCCACAGACTATGTGGGGGGACATGAAGGTGACAGAGTTGGGAAAATGCTCCCCCAAGCCCAGGAGCCCCATTAAACCATCTCTCAGCCTCCCCTAAACCCAGGCCTCCATCTGTGGCTCCACAACTACCCTCCTGAATTCGCAAAGAAGCATCCTGGACCCCAGAAGAAGTTTGGTCACCTGGGGGTTTGTGTCTCTCTGGCAAGTGGCCGACTTTGTAATGGTCTGTGATCGTCACTGCACCGTGGAGAGAGACTACAGTGGGTCCCCCTGCCCCACCAGGACTGTGTTCCTTCTGGCCAGCAGAGCAGGGCAGAGCAGGGGATGCTCCTCAAGGCGCACTCTGCAGAGCCCCGAGTCTCCATAGGACATGCAACCCAGACACGCTGGCTGCTGGGCTGGTGTCACCCCTCCCACCCTGTTTTGGTTTTGTGTGTATATGGATACATCCAGTGCCCTGGAGAGTGACCAATAAACTAAACATCTCTCACCCCAGCCCTCTCAGCCTTCCCTGCCCAGGGTCTGCACGCAATCCCTGCGGGCGAAGCTAGGGAAGACGAGAGTCCAATCAGGAAAAGGATTACAAGAAGTGGTGTCTGCGGCTCCTACCACCGTTTCCACATGTGTGTACTAAGGGGGTGCTCCAACAGTGGGGTTTCCACTCTTCATGGGGGCCGTGCCAAGCAAGTTGCCACAGAGCCTCCTTCTTCTCAGGCCACAGAGCCTCCTCCTTTTCCTCGGGCAGGGCAGAGGTGGTCGGCCGGGTGCCCTGGCAGGGATCAGGGGAGAGCCGTGCTGGAGAGATGAGGCCATGGTGGAAGACGAAGACAGGAAGCAGGTTTCCATGGCAGGATGACACCAGTTGAGAAATTTCCTCCTTTCACGGGCAATTTCTTTCAGGCCGAAGTTCGAGGGCAGCAGGTCTGGCAGTCAGCACTGACTGGTGGCACCCTTGCCAGACTCCAGCTCTCAGCCTCACAGTCCCTGGTGGACCCTGAAGGCCCAGCTTTTGCAACAGGCTGGGACCCAGGCAGACGCTGCCCCAGGGCCTTTCGGCCTTTCGCAATCACACTTTCAAAATAGGCTGCAAGGGTTCTGATTCTGCTCAAATCTGATGTTAAAACAATATTTAGTTTCTCTTGTGAGAGGAAGTCAGTTGTTTGCCTACATCTGAGTCCACTGACCAGAAACAAAAGAGGAAAAGACCCACTCGCAACAGAGGAAACCATGCCGGGCGGGCACTGGGTAAAGGGACAGGCGGCCCGGCTACTCTGAGAGACACTATGGTGGCCAGGTGGGGTATTGTGGATCCCCGCTGAGCCACCAGCAGGATAAAATATGTTTATGTCCTTTGTGGCCTAACTTTATCCTCACTGACATAACAAGGCACCTTGCTTAACACACAACAATGGGAACCCCCAAAGCCAAAAGCCAAGCATCCTCTCTGCCCGTCCTGTCCACACCACACCACCATGCTCAGTGTCTCCACAGCCCAGATGGGTCCCTGAGCCCTGAACTTGGCCTGGGGTGCTGCTAGCTTCCCTTCCAGCTCTGAGCACAAGGGAACAGCATTCTGGGGGTTCCCCTCCTCCTCTGTGTCTACTAGGGGAACGGAGGAGCCGCACATTCCTCTATTTGAGAGGTTGTGAGCCCAGTGTGCAGGACTGCACCTTCAAGGCTGGACTTCACTGCTAGCAAAAGGCACTTCTCACCTTGCACAATCCCTCCCTACTGCAAATCCCAGCTTCACGGGTGCCACGGGTACAGTCTCGTCCTGGGACTCCATCTTGCCTCAGAAGGGTACTTTCCACCTCCCGCACAGCCTCAATTTTGTCCCTGGGAATAACTACGGATCTGGAATTCATCAGAGCACAGGCAACAGTGGGTGCCTGCCACGAGATATTCACACCCCACCCCATGGCACCTCTAGTCTTCAAGGGGTCACATGGTTCCTGTGGTCATGTGACTGCAGGCTGGGGTCAAGCACAGGTGCCTGTGATGTGAGCCTTGCACAGTGCTTGCCAGGGAGCCCCCAGGCTTCTGCGCCAAAGGCCAGGGGAGTTAGGCATGGCTACCACATCCCAAACAACCGGAGTCCAGCAGTCCCTGCTGAAGCTCCTTGAGGCCCCACTGCAGTAGGGGTGCTGACCCTCTCCCCAGGCTCCCAGCATCACAGGTCTGCCCTGATCAGCCCTGTCCCTGGATGCTTCCTTCACATGGACCTGTGGACTCCTGGCTGGGATATCACCCTACCTGCTTCTGGTCTCCAGTACCCACCTCTTCCCCTCCCATAGTGTCTGCTCAGGTGGACACTTAGGGCCTGGCCTCCTCCAGCTGCACAAATGCATTTGAAGATTTCACCAAGCTTTTTCTCCCATCCACTTTATGGTAACCCTGCCTGTGAAAGTCAGCTAGCTCCATCTGGGTAAAGGGTCAAGAAACCCGAGTCCTGACGCCAGGCAGAAGGATGGTGTGACACTGCAGGACGCCTCGGGTCTGGAGACAGTTGCTGGATGGTGAGCCCCAGGCTTTTGGGACCCTCCAGAGACAGCCTGGAAGGACCACATCTCCTATGCATCCCAGTAAATGGCCCAGAATGTACTTGGGGACACGCAGACATAAGCCTGCATGATTGAAGTTGTCATGGTTATGGAAAGACAAACATTTGCGCACCCAGAGATAACAGGAACTCCCTCTCCACTGAAAACCATCTCCTCCAGGGAGATACGCAACTCGGAGGCAGTGCCCGGAGCGCTGACCCGGGGAGGGGCGTGCAGAGAAGCCCAAGGCTCAGGGCTCCAGTTCAGCTCAGGAGCCCTGGCGGAAGATGCAGAGGAGGCAGAGGCAAGGTGGACTCATGTGTGAACACACTGTAATCTGTTTATTTTGTACAAGTGACATCATAAGCAAGGGTTTTGCCTGTGTTCTAGTTTAACTCCAATAAATAATATGTACAAATGTGCTGAGTTCACAACATAGCAGAGGAAAACCTTTGCCTTACAAAGACACACTTTCTTACATGATACAGTTTTTCCATTCATTGGAGCATGACTCATGGCCAGCTTACTCCAACCAAGGCCCTTCTGCACACTGTGTGGAGGAGTCCAGTGGTGTGTACCTAATCTTTTCAACCAGAGAACAAAGCTATACAATGAAAATTCCTCAGTTTCTTGAGAATTGAGGGCCTGGCTGGGCCCGCTACTTATTACTGACCCATATTTAATGTTTTCCAGAAAGCTGGAAGCACTCTAGGACGACTGTCCTTAAGTGACTGCACAGAGGAGCCCCTGCACTTCTGGTGAGCTGGACAGGGAGGGGCCCTGTGTTCCCCACCTCCCCCACCCTCGCTGGGGCTCCAAGCCTGGCCAGGGGCCACACGTGGGTGGCCAGGGCTGGAAGGTTCCTCCAAAGCAGGAGATGCTCTTCAAGGCCACTGTAAGAAAGGCTCTGACTGCCCATCCTCTGGGCCCCCTTCCCAGATCCAAGTCCCTTGGAAAGTGAGGGGCTTTCATTCTGGAGCACAAGTGAGCAAGTAAACAGAGCAGCTGAGAGTCCGACTGGCCAGAAGCAGGCAGCATGAAACCTTCTCGGCCCCTCTTCTGGGGCTGCTTCTCTCTCAACCTGGAGCAAGCACTGGAATGTTTCACTGCAGCCAAAACTTAACTATAGTGTAGGAAACTGCATACAACACTTAACAATCACTCTCCATCCAAATCAAAATGAGTCTAAAACTCAGACTCACTGTTTGAAAAATAAAGATAAGACAATTCCATGGGTTTAACTTCTGTGACAGTCCAGCAATGCTAATTTAATGGTCACCTATTAAAATCTGTTAAAACTATTTTGCCCTCAAAGCCTGAAATTTCAGGATAAATAAATTAGCAAAGCTAGGGGAAAAGAAAATGTGCAACGGTTTTTGTTTTTAGTGTTTCTGTTTCTGCCTCACATAGCAGTTCTGCCTGGATAGACAGCTAAGAGCCAAGAAGGAGGCCGAGTATAAGCAGAGAGACAGTGTCAGAAGACAGCGGGGTGGGGAGTGCCTCAGGGACAGACAGGTAAGGAGTGAAAAAAGGAAGGAGGCAAAAAGCTAAATATTTAAAAAAAATAAATATTTCAGTTGTCACCAGCCCTGCCAGTAGGAGTCTGCCCTGCAAGCTAAGGCCCAGCGGCACTCACCCCTCCTGCACGCAGGCAGGGAGGGCCACCTGCCAGTCTGTCCTCCCGGCAAATCTGTGCTCTGCCCAGATGTGGCAGCTTCACCCCAGATGTGGCACCACCCACCCCAGGCAGAGGAGAGGGAGGGGCTCCTCGAGATGGTAGCCAGGGTCCTTCTGAACAGCCAGGGAGTGAGCGGAGGGGGATGCACGGTGGATGGCACCCTGCACATGTTGGGTCCTCAGAACTTCTACAGGGCCACAGACTTGGCAGAGGATGCACATTTGTACTCCACCTCCTCACGGGCTGTGACCCGCTTCTTGCGCAGGTGGCAAAGGAGTGCCAGAAGCGCTACCACCAGGCACAGGGTAGAAATGGAGGTGCCGATGAGCACAACGGAGTTCGATGGCCCTGTGGGTGGGGTACTCAGTGTGGGGCCTGGCACTGGGCTGGTGAAGTCCTCCCCGGAACCTTCCTCCTCCCTGTTGGCCTCCCCTTCTGCCACCAGGCTCTGTTTGCTGTCGCAGTCCTGGCTCACTTGGCCCTCGAGGGGGGAGCCAGGCCCGCAGACACACTCGTATGTACCCAGGAAGTTGTGGCACTCATGCGAACCGCAGTTGCCCTGCTCGCACTCGTCGATGTCCACACATGTGCTGCCCTGGTCCAGGATGAAGCCTTCGGGGCAGTAGCAGATGTGTGGGTTGTTGGGGTCACAGTCCGCCGGACACTCAGTCTCGTTGCAGAACAGCTCGCAAAGGTGTGGCGCCTCTGCTTTGGGCCGGAAGCGCTCGGCACAAATGCACTCGTAATTGTCCGTGCCCAGGGGCTGGCACTGGTACTCACAGTCCGACCCGAAGCAGGGGTCCAGCAGCTCCACACACTCCCCATCCACCATCTCGAAGCCTTCGTAGCAGGCACACTCGAAGCCACCGTTGGTGTTGACACAGAGTTGCTGGCACACGCCGGGCACCTGTGCACAGTCATCCACGTCCTCGCACGAGTGCTTGTCGGCTGCCAGCTTGTAGCCGGTGGCGCACATGCAAGTGTAGGAGCCTGGCGTTGTGGGGTCATTCACGCAGAAGTGAGCACAGAGGCTGTCGCACGTGGGTGTGGCTGGGGCAACACAGGAGCGCCCATCCGCTTGCAGCTTGGCCTGGTGGGGGCACACACACCTGGGCGCTCCCTCGCTCCAGGAGCACGCGTGCTCACAGCCGCCCTTCTCCACTGCGCAATCCCAGGCGCCAGGCGCCTCGCGCCCCCAGCGTCCCTCCGCAGCCCCAGGAGGCGCAACGCACTCCAGTTGCAGCCCGAGCACCGCCATGGCCGCCGAGCTGCCCACGGGCAGAGCCTGGAAGTCCCCGCCGAGCGCACCGAACGGAGTGCCGTAGATGACAGAAACGCGGTGCCCGACAGCCTCCACCGCCAGTGGCCTGCAGGAGGCCTCGAAGTGCAGCTCGCACAGGAATCCAGCTGCCTCTGCGTCGCAGGGCTGCGCCTCCCAGACTGGGTCGCCGGGTCCCATGGCTGCTGCCGAAACGGTGGCGCACAGCGGGCCGCAGGGGGGCGCACGGTCGCCGTCGCTGTCGGGCCGCGCCCACCTGCTGTAGCTCGTTTGGTTATCGCCTGTCACCCACTGGAAGCCGCGCAGGGGCCCAAGTGGTCCGGGGTCCCCGCAGCCCTGTGGGCGCTGCAAGCCGATCCAGAGGTGCGGGCTCGCTCCACCGTCGCCGCTGAGGAGCAGAGAGATGACCTCGGCCGCCACAGAGGAACGCACGGTCATAAGGTGCCCGTGCAGGCGCTCGCAGACCTGGCTGGCGTTGGCGAAAGTCGCGGGGCCGTGGAAGAGCGCGAAGCACTCGCTCTCCACGCACTGGCCGCCGCTGGGCCTCGGGTCCGCGGGCACCGGGAGCCCCAGGCCGGCCAGGGCCAGCACGCCGAGGAGCAGCACCCCTAGCATGCCGCGCGGGGCCGGGGCGTGCGGGCGGAGGCAGAGCGGAGGGCGCGGCGTGGGGCCTGGAGGAGACGCAGCTCTGCTTTGCCCGCGGCCCGGCCAGGCTGGCTTATAAACGCGCGGCCCCCTCCCTCCTGGACGTTCGGGAAAAGGAAGGAAGTGCAGTGGGAAGGACCAGGGCGGCGTCCTCAGATCCATGGGTTCCCGAGATGACCGCCCTCGCTCCCTTAGCGCCTTGCCGGGTGAGCGCAGTGGGTAAGGACCATGCCCCACCGCGGTTGGCGGCGCGAAGCCGCACCCCAGCCTCTTAGCGCCCCACCCCTTCCATAAATAGTACCCCGATTTCAAGAACCCAAAAAAGGGGCGGGGCCGGACGGGGCGGCTAGAGACCCTGACCTGCAGGACTCGAGGGCAGGGGCAGGATGGAAACCAGGAGGACACTGGGGGACCGTGCCGTGCAGGCCACGGATTCCCACGAAGACAGGGTCGCTAGAAGAGGGCTCCAGCCCTGGTCGTGGTGCTGCGGGGGAGTCCGTGGAGGGGACTGAGCACGCCAGGCACGCTTGACACCAGCACCTCCTCCAGCTCCCGGGTGGGCGCCCTATGCTCCCTGGCGTGGAAGAGGTGCCGGGCATGTCGCGGCACCGAGGTCCGGCCCGTCGCCGTCCAGCTGCACAGAAGAACCGTGCACTGATGCCCCTGGCGTAGTGGGCGAGGAGCCTCGCGTGGAACCCATTGGTATCCTAGGGATGCCCCATCTGTGAAAAGGCGGTGACCAAGGATTCCGCCACGGGTGGGCGAGCAGACGGGACTGGGCGGCGCATTAGGATAGCTGTCACTTTGGACCTTATCCGCTTATTCACGCGCCAGGAATGCGGAGGGCAGAGAGTGGCGAACTTTCAAAACACCCAGTCGGCTTGGCCACGACCACTCCCGGCCGGACGGCAGCAGGCGGCGCTGTCGGACGCCGGACCAGGCGAGGAACCGAGGGCGCAGATAAGGATGGGGGCGCGGGGACCCTAGTTCCGGGGCGCCAAGGGCGCGGGCCTCCCGCTCCTGCCCGCAGCTACCAAGCCTGGCGGAGCCCTGGCGAGCAGCCCGGCTGCCCAGGGAAGACGCTTGGGCGGTGCCGCAAAGCGCCCCCCAGCCCGAAGTGGAACCTGTCCCAGAAAGGAGACGCGAGGCCCAGGACCACTGCGCAGCCCCAGGCGGGGTGCGCGCGGCGGCGTTGGGCGCCTGTGCCTGCTGAGTCCGCAGCCCGAGCGCGGAAAGTGCCCACAACCCAGTCTTGTGCACCTGGGAGGACCGGAGCTTGGAAGCCTTCCACCGCCGATGGCTGGACTCTTGCGTGGTCTCCCTGCGCCCGGAGCCGAGGAGGTGGGGCTCTGTGAGAGCGGGCAGAGAGAACAGGAGGTCAGAGCCCCCTAGGACTTGGGTCCGCCCCATTCTAGCCAAGCAGGGAGCAGGTGTTGGAGGGAAGCGAGGCCAAGAGTAGCGCCGCCTGGCACGACTGGCCGTGGCAGCCCTGAGGAGGGCCTCGGCACTTGCCTCCGGCCTGACCCCCCACCACCTTTCCTTCCCTGCCTTTCTCTTCCACCTGTTTCCTGTCCAGCGGACACTTGCTCTGAGTCTCCCCAACCTCCGCCCCTGCGGGCCCGCTTCCACGCAGTGCCCCCTCTATTGAGGGGCAGCCACTGGCTCGGTGTGGATGACTCCACCTCCCCTGCTCGGCAACCCCGATCCAGCCTCCCATGGGTTCACCAGCTGCCCTCCTTCTCACCTGTCCTGACTCCGACCCCTGGGGCTTCTCGTTGACCCTCAACTTCGTCAGAGTCTCGCCCCCTCCCCACCCCATCGCATTCCCTTATGCATACCATGCCCTGCCTCTGTCCCTCACTCTTCTTTGCTCTCAGCCTGCCAAGGCCACGTGGGTCCTCTGATATCCCCTGTTGCCCAGCCGCCATGGGAGATGTCCAGCTCCATCCCCTCCCCTCTCTTAAGGGCTTATCCTCCCTGCCTCCTCCCTGGGGCCACACACAGGGCTGTCTGCACCCCACTCCTGATGCCTCAGTGACTACGTCATTCCGGCCACAGAGAGTTCCTGGCAGGGAAGGCCCTGCTCATCCTATCTCCCATTCTTTACCCTGCCATGAAGCCCCGGTCTCCACCAGCCCCAGCCTCTCTCCTCCCGCAGGTCCTTGTTGATAAGCTGCCTTCAGCTGAGTGTTTCCAAGTCACCAAGCCAGAGCTGATAGCTTCAAACTTTCACAGATAAAACTTCCCATCACCTCCTCAGCGCTCGCTACCCCTGCCTGCCTAAGAGGTTGTGCTGTGCATGCTGCTGTCACAGTGACTCTCAGGATCTAGCTTCCTGGGAGCTTGGCAGAGAGCTGTGCACCATGCCTTCCACCTCACAGAACCCCCAGGACAATGATGGTGCCAGGAGCTGATGGAGCATAGTGCGGATGTGTTTTCTAGAGCATTTTCTTTGCCACCCTGTGAAGCCCAGGTTGAGAGACTTCAGGGCCCCAGAGATAATTAAGAGTATGGGCTTTCCTGGACATGGTGATGCACCCCTGTAATCCCAGCACTCAGGAGACTGAGGCAGGAAAATTGCTGCAAGTTTGAAGCCAGGCAGGCTACAAAGTGAGTTCAAGGCCAGCCTGAACTGCATAGTGAAACCCTTTGCAGTCACCTGGCTGAAGCCGAGTCTCAGCTGCACCATATACAAGTTGTTGATATTGTTGTTTTTAAGATTTAACAAGTTACCTGGCCTCTCTTTGCTTCAGTTTTCTCATCCATGTGATAGAAATTGTAACAAAGCCCTCATTACTATAGACCAAGTTATGCATGGAAAGCATTTAGGACAGTTGAGCCATAGTAAACGCTCAATAAATTTTAGCTAAAAAGAAAGCACACACTTCCCTAGAATTTGAATTCGGCCACTGGTGGTTTGCACATCCAGCGTGGTTCCCAACTCACTGTTGGGTTAAATTTGATCCAACCAGGCATTTTCACCAGTTATTATAAGCAATTGTTGAAAACCTCCAGGACCAAGGAGGCATAGGGAAAATGAAGAACCAAGGCAGTGTGTATTTGCTGGGTCCCCATCTGCCCCAGCCTTCACACATGGCTTTTCTCACTTCCCAGATGACAACCAGGACAGTGAGTGACTCCCTAGGACACACACTAGTGAGCAGTGGAACTGACACTCACCAGCCTGCCTCTGTGACAGAGCTATGGTGGGGCCCCAGTGTAGCCACATATCAGTATCTGGCTGAGTTTCTCAAGTCTCTGACTCTCCCTTTCACCCTGCTTCCCCATGGAGATGTGATGCCTAATGCACGGGGTTGCCTGAAACTTGAACAGGAGCTATACATACAGCACTATTAACACAGAAGCGAGTCGCAAATACAGGTTTCCCTCTGCCTAGAAGCCTCAGTGCCCCAGATCCATCTGGCCAGGCTGGATTTCTAGCAGAGTTCCTGTACCATTTGGGGAAGAGCTTGGCCCCACCACCTGAGCGGTACGTGGCCACTGAAAGGGTGCAGGCACTGTCAGAACAGACCTGAGGAAGAGTCCACAGTCAGAAGGGGACTCTGCACCTTCCCCTACGTAAAAGCGTAATGGTACAGAGGTGCAGCTCTGAGGGTTAGGCCTGTGCAGCTACGCACAGTCCATGAATCCAAGGTGTGAAGTGCCAGTGGGGCAAATATCATTCAATAAGCAACTGCATCTCTGTATAGTAAAGCAAGTATCTTACTAAACTCTGGCACTCACTTGGGCTTTCTTCAAAAAACAGGGTGGACATGTATGGAGAGACTTTCCCAGTCCTTGTCACCATCCAGAAGGTTTGTAATCCCATGAAAAGTTTTTGGAATTCCAATAAATTAATTCTAAACTACCACTTCCGGTGCAACCCATGGTGAGAATAAAGACACTAAGACATATTTATATTTGTGGGGAGCCAAGGGGTCCTAAGTCTGGTCAGAATTAAGGTTCATTGGAACCAAGACCTTGACCCAGGGCTGAATTTGGATTTTACTAACTCATGAAGAAGAGAGTGGCTGAAGGATGAGTGCCTGTGAGAAAGGTGGGAACTGTGTGAGTACTGTGAGCTGGGCTAGCTGAGTGGCCTGACACCATTTCTGCATTATGCAGAGGGAAGGGTACGCAGAAAGACCCATCTGCATAACATGATTGAGGTAGCATCTAATGTTTTGAGGTTGATGCTTCAGCTCTGATGTGTAAACTTTTCCACCCTGGGAAGTTATAGCCTCTGATCTTGAGGTGGATCCAGACTAAATAGAAGGGGTAAAACTAGAGATTCCTTAGGAGAAAATATCACTATAAGTCTTTGTGAGACTAAGCAACAACTTTTTAGGTATGACACCAAGAGCACAAGTAAAACTTGGACATCACTGGTTAAAAACTTTCATATTTCAAAGGAAGCAGAAAACCACAGGATGGGAGAATAGGTAAAAACACAATAATGTAACAGATATGGAATTTGTAATATCTAAGAAACCATTAAAAACAATAAGAAGATAACTAATCCAATTAAAGTATGGGTAAAAGACATTTTTCTGATAAGGGGACAGGTGCTCAGTATCCTTGGTCATCAGAAAATGCAAAGCAAAACCACAGTGAGACTTTCAGGGGACATCTTGGATCCCAACTGTAAGAATCCCCCAGATAACCACCCTACTGGGCAGTGTAACTTCTCTGACACATTCATGTGGCTGGACAATAGGATCTGTGCACATGTGCACAACGTGAGCCACCTTTGCACCCTGGCCCTCTAGCAATCAGCCTTCCCTTTCAGCTTAATTAATGAATGCATCAGCTCCAACATGTGGAATAAAAAAGGAAGCCATTCGTCTTGAAGCATTAGCAAAATATGAAAAAGGAGCAAATATTTGCAGCAGAAACATAAAGCAGAACTGCTTTTTCTCCTTAAGAAGGTGGGTCATGTGCTCCCTGAGCATAATTTAGTAACTTTTGTGAGAAATTCATGATTATTGTCCTTGGTGTCCTTAGGGAGAAACAGTCATTATGGAGGACTGGGAAAAGATAAGCAAACTGCTGCATGCGAGGGAGCCTCGAGTTCCCATCTCTGTCCTGCACACCTGGCATCTCTGCTGGGATGCTGCAGCAACCTTTGGCAGGCAAACAGACAGAACACTGCATGGCTGGCTTCCATCCTCCTGGGTGTGCCACTTCTGCTCTCTCTACCTTAATTGGGCAAGGCCCTTCTTTCCTTTGACAACATTTATCTTCTCTATTCGGTGCTTTATGGGGTCACACAGATCCTGCTGAGGTGATCTCTGACTCTCCTTCTCTGCAGCAGGCCCTTCAGAGCATTGCTCACATACTCACCAAAGTGATGGTGGATCGAGTCCCGAAGAACTGCCCTCTCTCCTTAATCATTTTTCATTCAGCCCCTTTGCCCACCAGGGCTCTTGTTGCCATCCAGAGCAGCAAGGCATTTATTGCCGAATGGTTACATTTACCCCACTCACCTGGCCGTACTTTATTTCCCATTATCAATGCTATTTCCTCTCTCATCTCTCAAGGATGTATTTGTGTACTTACAATCCTTGGAATTTATCTCACTGATATTGTTTTACCACTTAGCAAGGCTGACTTCTCCTTTTTGCTGTCCCCTACTGTTTCTCTTCAAGTCTCTTTGGCTATGTTGGTACCATTTCTTTCAAAATGCCCCCAAAGCCATTCTGGCAGGGACCCACACCCCTGCTCACCTGAGGACGAGGGGATGCTTCTGTGTTATCTCCACAGGCCCTGTGTGGATTCCTGCTTTGCATTCACCCTGCACAAGATGAGTTGGCACCAATGGGCTGCAAAAACCAATTCCACAGTTTTGCCTTTCCCTGAATCAAGTGTGGCCACCTTGGAAGTGACCTAGGATGACGACTGCTTGCCCAGTGACCTGGGGTGATATAAAGGCCCTGATCCAGTTTGCGTAAGACTTGCTCCACGCATCTGAAGAGGAACCAACTCCTGAAAAGCTTCTTGCAGTGGTATTCACTAAACTGACAATGAACTCTTTAATGCTTGTTTGCATTCTGTTACTATGTGTTTTGCAGTCCACCACGGGGATCATACAGTCCCATGACCTCCAGGAAAGATTGGAATACAATATTTGGGTTCAATTAGCAAAAATAGCTAATGTCTCTCATTTCTGTCTTGCTCAAAAAATAAAAATGAAATACATTTTCAGGTCCTGTGTGATTCCAGTATGCAAGGACCCCATCTCTGTAAGTAATTACACCATTTTCTCCACTGTTCCAAACAAAATTGTAACATATGCTGACTTTCCAAATTGGGGCACTCCCACCCTTAGAAAAGCTGATAATGCTGTTAAAATGTTCACTCCATATGTGGCAACTTCAAATGCCTCATGTGCTCCTATTGAAAATTGTACTACTCAATGTCTTTGCCTTCCTAGTAGTACTTGGAATTGTTCTAGTTATGAGCCAATATTGTATGGACATGGACATGTTCCTCTCCCTGCTGGATGGTTTTTCTCATGTGAAGAGTATACCTTCAATTATATCCCTGCTAACTTATCTCATAACACAAAATGTTGCCTTAGTCGCCTTACTATACTGTTGCGTTCTCCTGAATTTACACTCTCTCACACCAAACAGTCTACAACTAGTCTCACTGACCTATGTGGGGACTTTTCTGTTAGCCTGTTAACCAAAGCAGAAATTTATGCTTTAGGTATTTCTCTGATTGGTGTCCCTGCCCTGGCAGCCAGGGCCAATCGCAACGTTAATGCACTAGCTTGTCTCGTGGCAAAACAAATTAGTTATACTTCCACGGCTTTGGCACTATTAAACAAAGAACACAGTGAGCACCGACAAGTAATTTTAGATAATCACACTGCAATTGATTATCTACTTCTATTATATCATCCAGATGCAATGAAATTGCTCAAATGTGCTGTTTTAATTTGTCTGATGAAAGTAGATCTATTAATGAGAAGCTTCATGATTTATGAGAACTTATCAAGCAGATACATGTGCCCCAAGGGCTCAATATTGGATTATGGAATTTCCTTACAGGATGGTTCACAGGTATCAATTGGTAAAAGAAATGTTTCTTTATGGTGTTACTGTCCTTATCTGTCTAACTGGTATGGGATGCCTTGAACAATACATCCCATCCATATGCAAAGTGTTCATACCTGGAATACTTATTTCTAATATGGTAAGAAAACCTAAACTAAAAAAAGAAGTTGAGGGGCGATGTAGAGAGGCCACACTGACTCCATTTTGTTCCAGACACGTCTGGTTAATAGTGTCTTGGTGGAAAGTTCAGGCCTTGAAACATTCCCCCCACTCCCATATGAGGTAAAAACATGAGGTCCTATAAGGACAAGAAGCAAACAAATTATATAATCTAAGCATGTGCAATATGAGTTCTTTATCTCAATAAAAGCTGCTTGCTTATGCTAGCTGGGTGGCAGTCATTTTGCTGACCCTTGAAGTGTGTATCCCTTTATTTTCCCTTTGCTTGCAGAGCCCCTACAGTAAATAGTTTACATCTTAACTCCATGAGTGAGCAGGCAGAACCTGCCAGAGCTACAGCACACATCCTGGGAGACCTGCCTGAGGGACACTATCAGTCCCTGCAAGTGCACCCTGCTCAAGGTTGCTGGCAGCCACGCTGCCCCGGGCCTGCTGGTCTGTCCCCTGAGGCTGGCTTGTGAGGTTCTGCCTACAAACCCTTATGCCTCCTTCTGGGCCATCTAGAAAGTCCTTTCTCTGCACTTGAGTCAGCAAGTCTGCAACCTGCCCCAGGGGGTGGAACCTCACGGCTCCCAGCTCCATTTTGGGTCCCTCCTGGGCCTTGTGCATTGACAAATGCGGGTTCAAATGCATGTAGGGCATTGGGGAGGAAGGTGAGGAGGGCACAAATCACTCAGTGAGGCAAACAGAGAAGGAAACCATGGAGTTTGATGTTTTACAAGTCTATTTCAGTGTCTGCTTGAATATAGTAAGTGCGGAAATTCAGCAATAAAAGTCTGCTGTGAAACTAACTGTGCCTATTCAGGCCTTAACATTAATCTTTTTCGAGAAGTAGAAAGCTGGATGCTTTCTTAGCACAACATATGCATTATAATTGACACAACATTTGCATGGAAAGCTGTAGAAACAGGTTCACCCAATATAGAAAAAAAAAAAACCAGGACGAGAACACACGCGATCACTCAGAAGTAACTTTGTCACCTGTGTAAAGGACTAGAGCCCTTGTTATGAAATACATGCTTTTGTAGGAAATATGAGAAATACAGAGAAAAGTAGAAACTGATGTGCTTCAACCCAGAGGTACACACGCATGCACACACACACTTTCTCACTGGGTTGAAGTGTGACGATCTTTCCTTTCCTTTATATTTCCTCTTGCACAGTCAACACCCCAGGCTCCCTGCCCTGGCCATTCTGTGGCAGCACTCAGCTTGCTTTCCTGGGGTAAGAGCAGCAGCATGGGTGAAGTCCTGCACCCTCAATTGCTACCATCTAACGGATCTCCCAAAACCAAGCAATGACACAGTCAGAAAGTGAATCCCACTATTCCTCCCATCACTGTTGATCAGAGGCACTGAGTTCTTTCCATCAGCACCTAGCTCCATCAGGACCCAGCTCCCACAGACAGCCCCACAGAGGCTCCCAGATCCCTATGAGGAGCCCTCCAGGCGACCCCCTCCCTGGGAGCTGGCTCCAGAATCACCCCAGTGGGAAAAGCGCTCCCCAGCGTTGGGGACACAGCAAGATGCAGGCGTCCAGCATCCCCTAGAGGGCCCTCCAGGAGAGGACCATGGGGACGTGGATCTTTTGCTGCACTGTGAGGGAAGGGCCTCCTTCCTAGAGCTGGAGGCTCCTCTTCCCTTCTTGTGACCTGCTGGTCCCCAGGAACGGGAAAGCCCAGACCTGCTGTCAAACAAAAGCCCAGCGGCTCTGCCACAAGTGGGGTAAACACAAACAGTGGGCGGCAGCAAACTCCTAACCACCCCCCATGAGGTGCTCCCCACCTCCCGCTCTGCCCCCTTCCTGCCCATGTCTTGTGGCCTTGAGCTTGGACACTGTTTTCCTATTTTATCTTCCATTTAATGTTAAATTTCACTGTGACTTATTTATTCATCCTGAATCTGGGGGGAAATGATCATTGTAAACACAATATTTGGCTTCCTCTTCCTCAAAAAATTATTTGCTGCTGCTTCCGCTTTTGGGCCACATTTTTCCAAGGAGTGGAGAGCTTTTGTCCATCGTGTCTGAGCCCCAGGTCCAAGAGTAGACACCTTGCCCTGCATGCAGGAGCCCTGCAGCTGAGAGGTGGCTGCCCTGTGAAGAGGGTGGCCCTGCCTGGTGCAGGTGAAGAAGAAGCCTGTCACCACGCTCCCCAGCTGGCAGGTTCTGCCTCACCCCACACCCTCTGCCTCACCTCACACCCCACACCTGAATCTGCTACCTGAGGGTTCTGGGCATCGCTCACAGTCTCCCCTGCACTGGCTGTGCTAGAGAAGGACCCCGCTGACCGACCTGCTCCCCTCACCATCCACCTGACTCTGATGGTCTCCAGGGCTTACAGCACTGGCTGTAGGCCTTCCCTGCTTCCAGGTTCCAGACGACACATGCAACACCAGCCATCACCGGAAACGTGTCAGAAGGGCAGATCCCCGGACCCTGACCAGCCCTGGGGATTGGGCAGCCCTCTGGGTTGTCACAAGCCCTCCATGCATCTGCACCCTTTCTGCGTGTGAGGCTCAGATGGAGGGGCCTGAAGGCTCTAGTCACTTCCTCGCCACTCCATCCCCCTGGGTTCTCCATTGGGGTTTTGGCTCCTCCAGCTCTTCCCGCAACCACAGCTTCTGCTCACAGGACAGAGGTACCCCAAAGCTTGCCCTGACCGAGCAGTACAAATATGCATTGAAGCCGAAATAAGTGGACCATGGAAGGCTTTGGACTGAGAGTGGGTAAAACAACGTTTGTATTCATGAAGCCAGAAGTCACAAGGAAAGGAAGGCAGAAGACAAAAGGTCCAGGATGCTGGAAGGGTCAAGCACTCACAGCCCCGGCTACAGGCCCCCAGCCCTGGATTTCAGCTGGGGAGGCAAGACATCCCCTGCCACTGCCACAGGACTTCTCAGTGCCATGTCCACCTCAGTGGCACCAACTACTGGAATGAGGCTCACTTGCGAGTTCTCGGCCACCTCTTACTGGATCTGAGCCCTTCCAGCTGCAAGGTGCGGCCTCTACCTTTAGTCAGATGTCCTCACTAACTAGTGTGTTCTACAAGTTCATCGGGTCAGCTGCCCTAGAGCACCGGCCAGCAAACTTTGCTGTGCAGGACCAGATGTTAACTGCTTCAGGCTACGCAGGCCCAGTGTCTGCTTGGTGGCAGGAAAACTGCCATGACCATGGGTCCTGAACACATGTGCAGGTTCCAGTGCAACTGTTTAAGGACTAGAGCAGCTTGATACCATTTTCACACTGTGCTCTTTTTTCCAATCATTAAAAATGCACCTGGGCTACCTAGTGAGTTCAAGGTTAACTGGACTACATAGCAAGACCCTGTCTCAAAATAAAATACATATAGATACAAATAGGAATGAGACTATATATACAATTTTAATCCTCAGCTCATGGGTCATATAAAAACAGGCAGTGAGACAGACTGGTCCTAGAGGCCACGGGTTTCCAGGCCACTTTACTTGTGCTATGAAACACTGCCCCGAAACCACGCTCTGGCTGGTGGCAGCTTCCTGCCACTGAGTGACCATAGGGAGACCAAGTGGGAAGCATTTTGCTCTGACCAAGAGGTGGTGGAGGGCGGGGCCTCCTCCTCTAGCCTCAGCCGCTGTGGATGGGTCTAGCAGCTTTGAGCACGCTGGTGATTGAAGAGAGGCTGTTGGTAAAGGAGGAGGGGGAGAAAGGAGACGCTGGAGCGTGGACATTGGGAAGTTGTGGATGGGAAGGAGAAGCCCGACCAGAGGCTTCATCTTGGCACCACACCGACTGGCCCCGTAGGGCTGGCACTGGGGAGCCACTGGTCCTGCCGCTGGCCCTGGAGCTACAGCCTTCACAGCTGTGCACAGGCTCCTCACCAGCTTCAATGACCCTGCCTTTGCTCTTCTAATGCACAACTCAATTGTATGTGTGTGTTTTTAACTGTACAACTATCTGTTGTTTATGGTGAGTCTCTTAGCATTTCCTGTTAGGTGTATATTTCCTATTGTCCAGCCAAATATCATAGATTATTGATTCAAATAAAGCAACCTGATAATCTTATAGTTTTGGAGGTGGAAAGCCCAAACTCCAGGCATCAGCAGGTGCTTTCATTCCGGGAAGACATGTCCCTCATGCCCTGGCCTGGTCTGATACCCGTCCTCCTCCATGAACCCTGGCAGTGTGAGGAGCACCTTGAGTCTCTCCCTCCCAGCTCTGTCTGCTCTCCAAGGAGCCGGGGTGGGGGGCACTAAGCCTCAGGACAGAGCCCCAGTGCCCAAGCACTTAGTGCAAGACTCCTAACAAAACCAGAGAGCACGTGAGCACCCCACTGCACCCTCTGATGTAGCACACAAAGCTGGCATTTGGAGTCCACCTGGAAACAGCTTGTAAATGAAGTGAGTTCAAGCTGTCATCGTCTTTCTGAACTCCATTTAGTATTTCAACAAAAAATTTCACAGCCAGATGTGCAGAAGCATCCCATGTCTCACACCTAGGACTATCACTCTGTCTTCTGCTCCTGGGGCAGGGGAATCAGTGATACCTCATGGGAGGATTTCTGGGTCTGTGTCTCTGTCCCTTCCCCAGCCAAGTGTCTGTTCTCTGTCACTTACTGAAGATTTCCCGGGCTCAGCAGCAAGAATTCTGATTGTTGTGGGTTGCTTGGTGGTGATGAAGGCTCAGTTCCCCTAGAGAGTCTCAGAGTGATTTTTGTTGTCCTTGATGTTCACCATGAGTAGGACGCAAGGCAGGGGAATTAGGGAACTGGAAGTGAGAAATGCATGTGAATGTGAATGCGTGTGTGATTCCGTGATGCCTCCTCCATCACACCCTCAGGGTGCTGCTCTGACCCTGCTGCCACTCCCAGTGCCTCCCTCCTACAATTAGCATTGCTGTAAGAAGCCAGCCACTCGCTCCACCCATGTGGCCATGGCAAGAGGGCAGCATCGTGCTTCATGAGAGTGTGGCTTAAACACCCTTCCACCCGGAGGCCACTGGAGTCTCCCTCAGCTGTGGGGTTGGCAGGCACCAGCACCATCAATGCCAGTTATGACCATGGTAGAACAATGAGAAGCAGGAAAGTGCTTGGGGGATAAAATCCTTCAGGGTTTTAGAGGTGTTTGATTTGCTGCAGTCACCTGGGGGGGAAGTATCCGGAGCATCACCTGGCAGGGCTCCTAGCAGTGGATCGTCATCATCAGCTTTGCTGTAAGAACATCTGTTTTTCAGGCATTTTATCCCCTCCTGAGAAAGTGCCATGAACAGCACAATGCCTGAGGAGCCCTAGCTGCACAGATTCCTTCTCCTTGGAGTCTGCTCCAGCGCGTGGGCACCCACACCATGATCCCTGCTGAAGGGGCTACTGAAGGTGGCTGGGCGGGCCTGGCCTTCTGTATTCCCCCAAAGTCAGGGCCTTTTCCTAGCAGGGGCTGCCACGGTTTCTACTTCCAGGAGTGGCAATATCTGGGCTGGCCACAATCACACTACTGCCTCGTTTTATCCAAAACAAGCAGCAGAGTTCCCTTTGAGGAGGACGGAGAGCCCTGTGCCTGACAGCCACACACACTTGAGGAAACCCTTTTGGCTGCACATGGCAACCCTCTCCATGGAAATTATAAAATATTAAACAGGCCGGCAGCTACTCTGCAGGTGCCTCTGTTGGAAAGTTCTCGAATCTCTGCCATGCTTTCTGGTACTGACAGTTATGTTTTGAGTGAGTGTTTATTGGACCCTTGGTATGGGTTATTTTTCATTTACTCGCTCCATTTTCTGACTGCTTTCTTGGACAGGTGGTATGTCCAGCCTGTTACGTGGACTGTTGCACTGAATCCTCATGACAAAAACCAACCAAACCACTCTCACTCCTGCATTGTAGAGGGCTACACCTGGTTTAAGCAGGTCACCCTGGCACAGTCACGGGACGACTGTGAAACCTTGGTTCGGTCCCAGGCAGCACACGTAGCCTCACACCCAACTCTCAAGTGGCTTCAGCAGAGGGAAAGATCAGGAGAAACAGGTGCTTTCTCAGTTTGCCTTCGTGGAGATGTCATATGAAAGGTGGCTTCACGTCCACCCAGTCAGGGCTCCTGTGCTCACCATCGCCCAAGAGACCTCCAGCCATCACCAGAGGCTGGCCCACCACAGAGGAAAGAGGCGCATTGAGCTCACAGTTCCTGAGGCCCAGGGCCCTGGCTAGCTTCTGGTGGGCTCAGCAGAGGACACTACAGGGCAGGAGCACCTGCAAGGGCATATGTGGGAGACAGCAGGCACCTGGCCACCTTGCCCAGTGTGACAGCTCATGCTTGCCCACCCCCGCCAAGAGGCCCAACGGGCTCCCTGGAGCTGAGCCAGGTGGCCTCCCTCACAGGGCATATCTGCGGGCCCCTGCCTTGCTCTGGGCCGCGTCTTCAAGATTCCTTCTCTGGATATCATGTCTCTGGGACCCTTTCTGCCAGCACAGGGCAGGGGTGGGGTCCACACTCTGGCCTGGCCCCACTGTCTTTGGCAGGGGAAAGAGTAGACTGAGTCTCTCTGGGCAGTTCCGAGGCCCAGAGTACGGCCCAGGCAGGATGCTGTCCATTTGTCTAAATGACACCCCACTCTGTTCACAGCTGCCCGTCCTATTCTGCAGTTTTTTTTTTTAAAAAGAGAATAAAACAAAAGAGGGCAGAACAAAGCAGATCAGAACAGAACAACATAAGCAACACAACACTTTACAATAAGACAACCGGACATTAACAGCAGCTATCAAAATATCTCTTTCTCTGCTATAGTTGAGCATAGTTTCAAATACAATAATATCAAACATAACACAATAGTATAAAACCATTCAAGAGAATGAACTAATTACAGGACATTCTGAACCAAATAACTATGATCAATGGCTACTATAATATCTCATCTTCAATAAAAAGATTTGTTTATACCATCACATATATTAAAATCCCAATAAGACACAACATGATAGAATGGATGGTAAAAGCAGAGTAGAAGCATGGTAGGACTTCTAAGAGAGACAATATTAAATCAGTAATGGCTGCCATAATGTTTTGTTTTCTTCAAAACAGCTGTTCATACCATCACACATAATAAAGTCAAATAAAACAGAATAAAAGCATTCCAACTGATGAATAAAAGCATTGAAAGGCTTCAAAGCAATGAAATGGGAAATCATGATTACCATAAAATCTTATATACTCTTACCAACTCTCATACTAGGGAGACTATACAGTATTCAGTTTAAGAGCCAACCGAAACTGTAGCACGGCCTTAACGTGAACTCTGACATCTTCGTTGTTTTTCCTGATGCTGCTGCCTGGTCTCCTCAGCTGTCCCGACAGCTCTCTGAAGGTGACGGCTGTGCTTGTCTCCCTTACAAGATTCCACACGGAGGGAAGGTCAGGCACTGTCTGGGGTTTCTCCACGGTTCTGTCAGAGCCTAGCTTGCCTGTATTCTCCAACTCCCAAAACCTCCCTTCCTATATCCAAGGGCTCGGGTGCCCAGAGGCAGAAAGAGCCTCCTGGGATACGGAGAGGGGGTCACATGGAAGGCAGGTGCCAGTGCCAGAGCTGAGGAAGATCAGGGTGGTGTGGAAAACACCATGGGACAGGATGCGACAGGGCGGGGCTGGTACTCCCAAAGGGACTGAGGCTTACAGCTCAGCAGATGCCTTGGTTATAAAACTGCATTCCAGGTAGCAATCACAGGAAGTTAGAAATGTAGACCACCGCAGTGGGTGGTGAGCTCCCACCTAGTGTGTGGGCCCTGGGTTCCATGCCCAGCGTCACAAAGATCCCACTGATCCATGCATCCTACGTTCTGCACACACGTGCACACACTCATACACACACTCAACCTTCCCCACCCATCTGGGCATCGTGTCCACTTCCCTATTCTGGACAGATTTCACAGAGAAATGAAACTCTGACAAATTCCTAAGGTTGTGGTAAGTACATCCCTCTCTGGATGACACAGTGCACTGTGTGTTCCTCAGGGCAAGCTGGGGAGTGGTCGACGCCCCACCCCGTGCACTCTGCAGTTCTGTCTTCTGCTGTGAGGAGCCCTGAGCTCAGCACAGAGCAGCAGGTGTGGCCCAGGCATCTCCAGCTCCCAAGTGGTTCTGATGCTCCTAGCCGCAGGACCTGGGAGGACATCGAGGTCTGTGAGGCCTCAGTTTCTCAAGCTGTTGAGTGGGTGCATCCTAGAGCTTACCCCGAGACAGAGAGGTACGTGGGCAATGTCCCTGAGTCTCCACTGCCTCCAGCGAATTCCCCACTCTGAGGGTGCAGTGGGGATCAGCCTCACTGCCTCTGCTCTTTGCTCTTTGTCTGTGTGAGGCGTGTTCTGCTGTGCGGGTGCCCAAGGTCCTGTCCTGCTACCATGGGGGATGGGGAGACGCACTCCACAGAAACCTCTGTGAGTGTCTGAAGCCAAGGCCATTTCCATTAAGAAAGAATGACCATCTCAAAAAGTCAAATAACAAACGCTGGTAAGGCTGTGGGCTGGGGAGGGGACCTGTTAAACTGTGGGTGGGAATGTAAGCTGGGATGACCACTGTGGAAATAAGTATGGAGAGTCCTCAAAAACTAAGAATCAAAATCCCACTTGACCCAGCTATTCATCTTCTAGGAATATTCCCAAAAGAATTAAAGACATCATATCACAGTGATACATGCACATCTATGTTCATAGTAACAGACGTCATAGTAACTAAATCTTGGAGGCAGCCTGTCTGTCCTTCAGCAGACCCATGAGTGAAGAAAATGTGGTGTTGACACACAGTGGAGTAAAGCCATAAAGAGGGAAATTTTTCAGTCATTTGTAGGAACATGGATGCACCTTTGGACCATAATGTAAATGAAATAAATTAGACACACAACCTGAAACAGCATATGGTTTCTCTTACATAGAAAACATAAAACATAAACAGAAAAATAAGAGGTAGATAATAGGAAGCAGGGAGATAGATCTTTCTTAAATAAGATTGAAAGGGAGGAGGAAAGGAAGGGGAGAGAAAGAGGTTAAAAAAGGAATTAAGATGTGTTCTGCACACGCACAACTCCACACAGGACTGTAATATTGTAGACTGCAAATGTGTACTGAGAAAAAGATAAACATAACTAGTAAGAACCAAGTTGCCGGGTCATGGCGGTGAAGGTGTTGCTCAGTGGAATAGCATGTGCTTAGGATGCTCAAGGGACTGGGTTCTGCCTCGGGCACACACACGCACACATGCATGCACACACAAGCGAAATTGCCGAGAAGCCACGGAGCTGGCCAGGCCTGACCCACCACGCATAGACTGGTGTCTGACTAAGCGGCAAGGAGCCTGTGTTGCAGGAGCCACCCTGGGCAAGCTTGTCTCAGGCCAGAGAGCTGGGGGCAGAGGCTGTGCGGGCACAGGTACATTACTGTGAAGCCAGGGCTCTCTGCAAGCGCATGAGCCAGGCAGCCCCAAACCCCATCCTAAGCAGGTCAGCAGCCATCTCTGCCCCTCCCCATCAACAGCGTTGAGTTCCAGGGCACAGCTCCTATTTTTATGCAATGGGAGACAGTAAAACCCGGTGAGCAAGTGCAACACCGTGATTCATACCTGACACCTCCTGTCAGCTGCAGTCACTTTCCCAACTTCCCCACGCCTCACCCCTTAGCCGGGTCAGGGACTCTGAGGTCTCCTGTTGCTTCCAAGTGAACGTTGCTTGGGGGCTGAGGGATACTGAGAGCACAAGGAGTCCTTTCCCTGCCCTGTGTTACTAGAATAGAGGACCCAGGAGAACATCACATATCCTGCTGGTCTCCTGTTTCAAAATACCTGGGGCTCAGCTCTGAGGTAGTCCTGGGAGATGGGGTGTCACTTGGGAAGGCGTGGCAAGTGGCCTCTGGCCTCTCTGGAGCAATGCAGCAATGCGGGGGCAGGGATTCCGGAAATGAGTCCCAGGCAGCTGGCTATGGCTGAGCTGGGTGGCAGGAGAGGTGTGTGGCAGGGCAGTCTCACTCAGTCAGCACCCTCAGTCTCCTCTGCACCCAGGCCGAACCCTACCAGCCAGCCTCTGCTGTGCAGGAGGACCCTGAAGCTAGAGCTGGGAAGGCCACAGAGCTAGAGAGTGTGGGCCCCAGGTGGGGCCAGGGCACAGGCAAGCCCCTTGCAGAGATGGAGCTGGAGGCCACAGGGCCAGTGAAGGGTGCCAAGGACACAGCGGGACTGCACACAGGACCGAGCCTCCCACACTCACCCTGCGGCCCCAGAAGCCCTGGTCACATCCTGGATCAGTCACTCTTGCTGGGAACACAGGATGAGCTCCCTGGACTGTCAGTGATTTTACTAGCCGTGAACAGCTTGGTTCTTCCATTAAGAGATAAAGATTTTTCTTGGATAAAAGGAAAAATATAACCCGTGCAAAACCTGACTTTGTTGACCAGAGACACACATGAGTCACACTAGAAGGACAGGCAGTTTTGAAAGTCTGAACCATCTGACCCAGTTAGGCTCTAAACGTGACAGAGACCCACATGTCACAGTCAAATACAGTTGGAGGTGGAAAGTTCAAACAAGTGCACTTCCCTCTGGCAAAGGGAGCGGGCTAGGAATGCCCAGCTCTGTACCTGGGGGCCAGGGGCTGCTAGCGAGATGAGGCCCCAATGCATGTCCAGCCAGGAGGCGGCATAGAGACTCAGGGTTTCAGGACACTGTAAGACATTTGCCCAGGACAGGGTTTTGGGGGTATGGAAAACACCAGTTATCTTCAGTCCCCCATGGGACAAGGGCTGGAAGGAACCTGAGGAGGCAGAAAGTATAGGGTGGCCTGAGGCTGCAGTCTGGATTCCAGGAGGGGCACAGCCTCTAGAGAGGGGCCTGGGCTGGGCTGTGAGTGAGCAAGGAAGGGTGGGCAGTGGGGGCGGGGGCTCAGGCTGAGAGCTGAGCTGGGCCACAAGGGAAACTGCACCTCTGCACGTTCTCTGTCCCCTTCCTGCCTCTCACCTTGCCATCTCTGTCTTTGCCTCCCATTCATTCATTCTTTCTTCATCCTCCTCCCTCCCTGCCACTCCTCCTCCTCCTCCTGTTGATCCCCAAGTGAAGTCCCAAAGAGGACCCCAAGTTCAGGCCTCTGAGAACCAAGGGACCCCAAGACTCAGGGGCACCGTGCTGCACAGCAGGAGGCACCTCTGCCCATCAGACCCAATTGCCCCTCTCTGGCCCACTTGGTTTTTCAGTGGGTGTTCATCTCATTGCCATCCTCTCCTTGTGAGAGGCTCAGGGAGGGCTGGAAGGGACGAAGCCATCACTCACACTGTGGCGTCCGTGTCCAGCTGAGGCAGAGCTGGTCCCAGGTCTTTGGCTGGTTTTCTCTGCTTCTTTCTGCCCTCTCACTGAGCTGTTCCAGGGCTGAGATGGCCGCACTCACCAGGGCCCCTTGCTGGCTGTAGAATGTGCGTGATGTGCACCTGCGCCCTGTGCATCCAGCCCGTGTAACCATGGGGCTGGGTAATCGGGCCAGGCTGGATGAATCCTAGAAGGGGTCCTCATGGTGTAGAAGGTGGCAGCTCAGTAGACAGACACAGGCCCACCATGGGACTGACCCAAAAGGGGCCCTAGGCTTCATGGCTTCCCTTAACTCAGGAACCTGGGGCTTTTATGCACAAGACAGACATTAGGACTGAGTGGTGTTCAGGCATGATTGAGATGGGGCTGTGTGTATTTGTGATGTTTGTGAATGCATGTCACACATATTGTTATATGTGATTTGGGGGCATGTCAGTGTGTTTGTGCCTTTTGTAGGCCTAAGTGTGAGCATTGTGTGTGTTTATGTTTCTGAATGCCTGTTTGTGCATGTGTGTTTGTAGAAGTACACCTCTTTTTGTGTGTGTTGTGTGTGTGTGTTTATGGAGGCATGTTTATGTCTGCATGTGTGTTGTGTGTGTGCTGAGTTTCTGTATTGTGGTAGCACATCTGTGTGTGTGTTGTGTGTGCACTGAGGGCACCCATGGTGTCCAGGGGAGGCTCCCATTCCCCACGCATGGTCTCCGCACCCAGCCCTGCCTGGAGGACAGCGTCTGCCTGGCATCTGGCATCAGGGGAGCAGCAGTGCCTTTAGCTGCTAAGCCCTGCTCCTGCCACACACAGAGCAGCCCCTGGCATCGCTGCCATCTGCATCCCCAGCTCGAATCAGGAGAGGCTTGTGCTGCCAAGCAGCAGTGGGACAAGCAGCAGTGCCAGTCCAATCAGTTAAACAAAAGGAGCAAGCTGCTGACAAAGCAGGGAATTGCTCTGTGATAATCCAGGAGTGGGCTCCACGGTATGCCCCTCCCCCTTACCCTTGCCCCACCCACCCATCCAAGAGTCTGCCAGGCAGTTAAAGGATGAGGGAATTAAGGTTATAAATGGCAGGGGGTCAGGATAGCGGGACGCAGACAGTGCTGCTGAATCTGAAGCCCAGACAAGCTGGGTTGGTTGCCGTGGACAGCGTCTCCCCAGGCCCTGCCCCAAGGACAATGCCCCATGCAGGGCCCAGCCCACACTCATGTACCTCTCGGTGGGTGAAGGTGCAGGCCATCAAGGTCGGCCTTGGAAATGGGAGAGATGTTTAAGTAACAATGAACATGTGCATCATGTATTCTGAAGTGTCAGGCGCTGTGTAAAATCAAGCTCCTAACAAACTTGTTTCAGGGTTTATTAGTGTATATTAATAACAAAGCCCCAGGTAGCATCACCCCTCCTTTCCAAATGGCAGGACATTTGCCTGGGAAGCAAACTGGGGGTCCAGCTCAGCAACTGCAGGTCCAGAGTGAGCCAGTAGTACTTCAACTGCACCATTGTTAGGTGTTTGCGTTCTCATCTTGGGCTCGGGAAGCATTACAGACACTCACACCCTCACAATGCATCACAGAGCAAACCTTGAACATTGTCTAATTCAGGCCAAAAGCCCTCAGCCAATCCAAGAGGGCTCTGAGCCATCCCGGAGCGGACAGGGAGGTCAGGGAGGATGGAGAGGACAAGGAGGTGGCTGCTCTCTGGGCCAGGGCAAGAGTTGACAGACGCTTGGTGGATCCCAGAGACCAGGGACTGTGGCCTGCATGTCTGAGTGCCTGGCCTCCCAGGCCACACTGTTGGATGTGTGTGTTTTGGAGCCAGAGAAGGGACAGCTGTTTTCAGGGCTCACATCTCCAGCCCCACAGCACGCTATTGTTTGAGGGTATGGAAATATGCAGGGCTGTGGAGCCATAGCAGGTGCTGGAAAGCAGGGTTTTCCTGTTTTCCCGACTCAGACAATGGAGACACCAAGAAGAATAATAGGAAAAGGCTTTCCTGCATTTACATATTTAAGAACTGAGTTATTTTGAATGTGGTGACTTTTTTTGGTTAAATCTCATCTGTTCTAGTTTTCCCAGAACTATTTATGGACAAAGAGGCTTGGACAGAAGTACCTGGTCATCTACAGAAATGTGCCTTGCCGGAGGCTGGTGCCCAGCAAGGGAGGAGACAGCACCACAGGAGGCCAAGTCCACTTGGCCGGGCACACAGGCACAGCAGCACTTGGGCACACCTAGCATTTTACTCTGAAGTCCTCCTGCGGGATGGGGACAGCAGCAGGCAGACTTCGGGGTGACAAGTGGTTCAGTCTCTGAATCACAGGCTTTGTCCCTCAGGCGACGCAGGGCAGCCCGGCTCTCATGCTCAGCCCTGGCCCTATGGGATTCAGACAGGAGACACCACAGGAACTGCAGTATGTGGCCCTGGCCCTTCCCGTACCCTCCATGGGCCGAGACTGAACCATGGGAGCCCTCATGGCTTGTTGGTGGCCCCCTGGCTGGGGGCATTTCCACTACGAGGTGGGGGTAGCTCAGAGCCCCAAACCAAAATTCTCACACCCTGAGCAGGGTGGCAGCAGATGTGAATGGGAGGAGACAGCCCTGAGGCCAGCGGTTTTCCTGGGGTTCACTGTCTGAGCGGCCAGACCTTGGTTGCTGCTTCCCACGGGAGTGGAAAAAGAGCTCCACTTGCTACCAGAAAGGTGCTGCGGTGGTGCCAGCCAGGACTCTGGGACCTGCCTTCCTTTGCTGCCCATGTCCCCTGAGGTCCTGGGGAGGTCACGGCATCTGGGGCATGAAGCTGAGTTGCCACCAACAGAGACCAGCACACAGGTCCAGGCCACGTGAAATGTGAAGAGGACCCATGGTGACCTCCACGGGGTCTGAGCAGGGCCACACAGGGGCTCAAGACAGGGCTGTCTCTTCCACCCTAAGTGGCCAGGACAGAACTGGGAGGCCCAGAGGTACTGGTGCTGCACTCACATTTATTTCTTTCAAGTGCAAACGTTGCCATCTTTAAAAACATCCGAATGCTTAGTGTCAGCCCCTGGGTGAAGGACACCCAGTCTCAACAGGTTGCCGAGGTCCTGTGGCCAGTGCAGGCTCCTGCCTAGTGGACACAGCATTGGGCTTCCTGAAACATTAAAAAGCAACACGCAATCATAGCACTCTGGGAAGGTGAGGTAGGCTCAGGCAGGAGGGTGGCAAATTCAAGCCCAGCCTGTTCAACTTTGTGACTTAGTGACACTGTCTCAAAAAAAAAAAAAAAAAAAGCCCAGGGGTTTAGCTTGGTGAAAACACTCTGGGTTTAATCCCAAGAAGAACAAAAAAATTTGAAAATTAAAAAAGAAGATGAAAAGCAGAACTCCCACTAAAACCTAAAGGGCAAGAGCTGACTTTAGAAAGTGGAAATTGCCCCCATCTTGCCCGTGTCTGCTCTGCTTGTACTCCCCACATTTCCACACTGACAAAGGAATTCACTTAGCTCTGAAGGTCGTGTCCAAGTGGTCGCTGTCCACTCCAGCCCCAGGATGGCAATGCTAGGGGGGACACAACAAGACCTGTGGGACCCCAGGGTGGCCCTGCCACGCTCAGGCAACTTCTCAGGGTGTTTTGCAGGCAGGCTGGGCTGTGAGCAAGGTCAGGTCTTTACACTTAGTTTACAGAGGCCTTGTTACAAAAGGTGCTAGAGGTTCTCTCTTTCCCCTCTCTTCCTTTCCCAGCCCCTAACTAAGGTGAAGACAGAACACGGGACACAAAGCATTGAAAGACTGAGCCCCAGCAGGTCCAACCTTTCCTGTGCCCTGAGCTAAAGTGCTTCAAAAGCACAGCTGCCCAGATGGTCTGTGCCCCTGCAGCCGGACCTGAGCAGGAGGAGCGCTGGGAGCCACAGCCGAGCCGCCCTGCCTTTTCCACAGTCCAGTGTGTTCACCTTGGCTGTGCAGGTGAAGCAAGCCCCACCGGTCCTTCCATGCTGCTCACACCGAGCTCTCTGCTCCTTCAAGCAACTGTCCTCATATTTTCCAGCCTCACTTGCAAATAAACCCAAGACCACAGGAAATGTAAGAACCAGAGGATGCGTGTCTATGCTTCCTGCGTCACGGAGCAGGGACCTTACTTCCGACCATTCTGAAGGTTTCCGCAGCTCAAGGGGCCGAGCCAGGCAGCACGGATGCAGATGGAGGAGCCAGTTCCAATCCCAGCAAGTTCCCGCTGGCAGCACAGGGTTTCTCGTGCAGTCAGGTCACCAAAGGCCAGAGTGCCGGGAAAGGCACCAGTGCCATTCTCCACTAGGAGGAGAGGGGCTCACAGGGGCGCAGGGAGCCTTGGGACCTGGCTCCTGGCCTGACCAGATCCAGGGGAAAAAGGGAATCAGCTGCATCTGAATTTGGAAAGGGGGTGGCTGTGGGAGCCCTGCGTGTTCACAGAGTCCCCAAGGTTGCAGGGGGACATATGGTTTCTGCTGCAGAAAATATCACCAGCACCGAGAAAATACCTGCACACCCCAAGCCACAGGCCCTTGGTGGGGAAGGTGTAGCCGACCAGGCTTCCAGTGGGTGTGGCCTCCTCTTCACCCCTGGCGTGGTGGCAGCTGACCAGAGGAGTCCCCAAGCCACCTCCCCTTCAGCAGTCTGACCCAGGTGTTGGACTGTGGAAACAAAAGGTGATGCCAGTGTTGACGGTGCTCTGTTGTGCCCGCATTTGACCATGGACCCCACCCACTCACCTCTCCCCATACTAAAGAGACCAGCACCTCTGGGTGCCTCTTCTGCTTCTGCCCTGCCCTGCCCCACGCTGTCCTGGTGCACCCTGCACCTCGGCCCTCACCTGTACTGATTCTCATGGCCCTCGGCCCGCTCCGGGACCCAGGCGTAGCTATCTGCCGCATTCTGTGGCTTCTTCTCCTTCATCTCCAGCTTGGCTCTCCGCTTGCGACAGACCAGGATCCCCAGGGCCAGTGCCAGCAGCAGGGAGATGGCCACCACTGTGCCCAGGATGTAGAACAGCAGCAGCCTCTGCCCATTCTCACTGTCCTCACCCAGCGGCTGGCCGTGGCCAGCAGCAGCTTTGGACAGGGTGGTGCTTGGCTCCGTGCCAAGGCCAGGGTGTCCACTGGGGGTTGGTGCTTTGGGGTGGGCAGACAGGGTGGGGACATCAGAGGGCAAGGAGGCCCTCCCTGTGGTGAGAGTCCCTGTGGAGAAGCTGTCGGAGCCCCTGCTGGAAGTGGGCACGTCACGGGGCATGGAGGTGGGGGGCACAGAGGCTAGCGGCACGGAGGTAGAAGTGAGGGTGTTCCACTTCCTGGCTGGCTCATCCTCTGGCAGGAGCCCAGCCAGTGATACTGAGGACGCAGAGTCCGGGATGCAGGAGAGCCCATTGGGGCCCAGCGTCCAGCCCTCCAGGCAGCCACAGTGGAAAGATCCTGGCACGTTGGAGCACGGGCCTTGGCAGGGGTTGCCGGTGGGGCCTGCACACTCGTCCTCGTCCTCACACTGGGTGGCATTCTCCCCAGATGGGGTGTAGCCTGGCTGGCAGGAACAGTGGAAAGAGCCAGGGGTGTTGGTGCAGTGCTGGGTGCAGGGTGCAGGGTCGAGAGCACACTCGTCCACGTCTACACAGGCCTCCCTCTCAGTGCTACCAGCTGTGTAGCCTACCCAGCACTCGCAGCGAAAGCTCCCATCCGTGTTGACACAGTCCTGGGCACAAGGTGCATCCTGGCACTCGTCCACATCCACACAGTCCAACTGGCTTGCATCCAGCTGGTAGCCACGGGGACAGTGGCATGTGTAGCTGTCCCCCTGGGGCCCGAGGATGCAGGTGCCCCCCCCTTTGCAGGGGCTAGAGCTGCACGGGTTCCTAGAGGTGCAGGACACCAGGTCATCCCGCAGTCGGAAGCCGGGCCTACAGCCACAGCGAAAGGAGCCAGCGCCCCCCTCGAAGCAGTCCTGCTCACAGCCCCCATTGTTGAAACTGCAGCCGAGCTCAGGGTTGACACAGATGGGCCCGGTGATGCCCCAGTCGAATGCCTGGGTTGCCTTCTCCCTGCACAGCAGTTCATAGCTCTGCTGCTCAGCCCCCACTTCACAGGCCACACTGGCCAAAGAACCAAACGGCACAGTGTCCAGTGAGGAGGCGGTGGCCCTGAAGGGGGTGCTGTAGTTCACCTGGCCAGGGCCCCCCAGGGCCAGCGGCCGGCACATGCCTTTGAAGCTGAACTTGCACACGAAGCCCTCTGTGTTGCTTCCTGGGTTGCTGGAAGATCCGCAGGGGCCATCAGACCACTTGGGGAGGTGGCCTGGGTGAGGGATCTCAGACAGGTCCAGTGTCAGGGCCACACAGCGCTGGGAGAGGCAGGAGCTCTTGAGATCTTTCTGCCAGTTTGTGTACTCTGTGTCCTCCCCGCCACCCACCCAGCTGAAGCCCTTGAGTGGCAGCTCGGGGTTCAGGCACTTGCCCTTCTCGCGCTGGAGCCCCACCCAGAACTTGCCCATCCTCGCTGCCAGGGGCGCCCTCGACTGCAGGAGCTGGGCCAGGGTGCGCTGAGTGAGCCGGGCCTCCTCCTTGCTCTTCACCGTGGCCAAGTTGCCCCCGTTTTGCCTGCAGAAGCCCTGGGCGTCAGCCGGGCTCAGTCTGCCCCAGTGGGCTGTGTAGCAGGCAGTCCCTGCACACACCACGGCCTCCGCGGCAGCCTCTGCAGTGGGGGCCACAGCTCCCACCCAGTGCTGGCCCAGGAGCAGCAGCAGGAGCAGATCCCAGCGGCCGGCCATTCCGCCTCCGAGTCCCCGTCGCAGGAGGCCTGGAGCCCCACAGTGACCACGGTGATGACAGAAGTCCGGACCCTGGCTCCCGGCTGTGCTTCCAGGGGCGGCGAATATAGAGCCCCAGCAGCTCTGACACGGAGACTGCCGCTGCCCGCGTCCCCCTGACCCAAGGCGCATCCTGTGCCTCCTACTTCTTGCTTCTCACCGGAAGCCGGGGCTTCCTGCAGTGAATAGCCTTCCAATGCCTGCTGCTTCCATGAGCTCTGTTGTTCCTAAAAGGGGCCAGGCTGCCGTGCAGGGTCGCTGGCCCGAGCTGTGGAAAAGCTGCAATTGGGGATGACAGATGTGGCTCAGAGATACACCGGCTGCTTGGTTAAGATTGAGAAACTGAAATGGCAGCTACTGAGCAGCAGAGACAGGGAACTGAATGGGATCCCACAGTAACCCATCGCGAAATTCCTCTGGTTTGCAAACAACCAGAGAGGAAAAAATCTCTGAGGCTTAAGACACCAGACTGTGGATGGTTATAATTTTCGGCCTTTTTTAGAAGCAAGCCGGATTTTTCCTTCCCCTATCTCATGTTCCCCGTTGGCTTTGGGAGTCCTTTTTCTTTCAGTGCCCCCAAGTTGAACTTTAAATAGATAGACAGTCTTTAAATAGGACCCGGACCGTGAGAATGTCTGGGATTCTAACACAATGCCAACCACCTCAAGATCATTCAAGAAAGTTGGTTGAAATTTGGCAGTTTTCAGGATCTCATTGTCCAAATAATTGCATAGTGAGGTGGCAGGGTCACACAAAGGGACCAGAAACCAAGGGTAACAAAAATGTTTCTGGCCTCAAGGCCACAGGCTTGCATGCTTTTCCGATGGCTCAGAGTTCAAAACGGATGAGACCGAGAGGCTGCAATCTGGGCAGGGATGGGAGCCAGGCTGGAGGTCTGGCCAGGGCAGGAGTTGTAGCTTGGTCCCTCTCCCACACCAATGCGTCCAAATACTTTAATGTGAAAGGTTTTCTTCCTGCCCTCAGCAAGGCTGCTTTTAGTTGGGGTCCCTCAGGAGGCCACATGATAAGGACTCAGAGCAAGCAGGTTATTTGGAGGCAGATAGAGCCAACATGGGTGACCTGCTGAGCAGATGACCCTGGACTCTTGCAGCCTGAGTGTGGACACTCTGGACATGGTGGGTCTGCACCTCTGTGCTGACCCCAAGGACAGGAGCTGTTCTGTGCCAACCCCTGTGTCACAGGCAGCTGAGTCTGTTGCCTGTCTCAGGGCCCAGTTATACACTCTGCCCCCTCCCACCTGGCAAGGTGGCTACTTGTGGGAACACTGCTGCCTGGCAGTGGCCTCATGGTTCTTGTGTCTTCTGAGTCCAGCTGATTTCTACTCCCTCCTCGGAGAAGAAGCAGACAGGCCAAGGGATGAGACTCCAAAGAGGGAACTCAGTGGGCGTGAGAGGCCACAGCAGCACTTTTATTCCACATGAGCCTCCCAGGGCCAGCAGGGAGGAGGACAAAGATGGGGGAGGGCTGAAGTCGCAGTCCCTGCTGGAGGCCAGGTCACTGACCCTGCAGGTGTCCTAGCAGAGTCCTGGGCTCTCACTGGAACTCGGTGGTAGCTTCTACAGCCATCTGTCCAGTCCATGTACAGGTTAGGGTCAGAAGGGGGAAGGGGAAGTCCTCAGGAAGGTGGCCACCAGAAGGCAGGTATACAAGGTAGATGGCAGACCAGCCACATTGTGGATGGACAGGGTGGAGGACTAAGAGTTATGTGTTAGTCAGGGTTTTACTAGAGAAAACAGATATAACACGGGATGTACAAATGTGTAAGAAATGACAAGATCGGCTTACGATGGTCAGCCACAGAGTCGGATGAGGAAGTGTGCAGAGGGTGTCTACATACTGGAGGCCGAAGAATTCAATCCAAGGTCTGGAGTTCATCCTAGTGTCTCATACAAGTCCACAGCAGCAGGCTGATGGGTCTGCGACAGAAGGCTGAAGGCTCTACGATGGAAGGCTGAAGAGTCTATGTGGGAAAGCTGGAGTCTACACTGGAAGCCAGGAGACGAGGTCCAAACCAAAGGCGAAGACTGGAGCTTCTCCAAGAATGGAATGGAATCATCTTTGCTCCTTCCCTTTATACTTCCAGGTGATGAGCCACCCTGGGGCAGGTCTTCTATACCCTAGGATATAGAGTTGCTAAACCCATTTAGTTAAGTTTCTAAATGTCTCAAATTGACATAACCAACCACAACAATCTATCCCTTGTCAACTTGTCAACCAGACACATTTCATTAAACTAGTTCCAGATACACAGACATACATATAATTGCACCTACCATGTTATAACTGTCCTTCGTACAAACGGAAATGCACTAATTCCCCTACCAGAATACACAACGTAACTTTTCTTTGGTTGATGCTTACTCCTATCAGTTTATAACTTTAACATTATAGCACAAGTTTAATAATTCCCAAAAACCAGCATTAAGTCTAACATTATGTTACATTAAAACCCTACTTGGGGAGAAATAGTAATTATAATCCTCTTTTCTGTAACTGATCACGGGGTCTTTAGAACTTCCTTCTTCCACTACCCATTCTGTATTCCCTTGACCTTCAGCAAGCACCTCAGCAGGTCTTTGTTCTTTTCCCGGTGGAGTGACCCATACCTTCATTCTTGAAGGTTCTGGACCACTTGTCACTTTGTCTGGATTAGGCTGCTGTAGTTTTCCATTAACCTTAATGACAGGGCATAGTAGTACTAAAAGGCACCCTAAAGAATCTCCTGCATTCCATGCTTATTATTCCTTTCCTCCATTGTGGAGTAGGAGTCCAGTTTCCCCTTGGTAGTCTGAGTCAATCACCCCTGAACACTATGACTCCCTTTTTAACTTGTTTCCTCAGAGGCATGAGGAGACCAAAATGACCAGAGGGAGTCTTAGCTTCCAGTTCAATAGTACCATTGTTGTGCTTCCTAGTATAAGACTTCCCCACTCTGGAACTGAAACTTCTCAGACAAAAAAAAAGCTGGAACTGAAACTTCTAAGCCAGAAGAATATGAAGTCATGGGGACAGAAAGCAAAAATTTTGCTAGTGGATCACTAGGGGTAATGGTGAGTGATACCATTCCTACTTCCACCCCTTGATTCCTGGACCCATGAATCCTGGCTATGGGAGACACAGTGCCATATGATGGGAGTTGATTTAAAGCATATACAGCATTTTGAAGTACCTTACCCCAGCCTTGCAAACTGTTGCCACCTAGCTGGCATTGTAACTGTGTCTTCAAAAGGTCATTCCACCTGTCTATCAAACCAGCTGCTTCTGGATGGTGAGGGACATGGTAGGACCAGTGAAATTCCATGAGCATGAGCCCACTGTCTCACTTCTTTAGCTTTAAAATGTGTTCCTTGGTCAGGGGCAAAGCTATATGGAATTCTATGATGGTGGATAAAGCATTCTGTGAGTCCATGGATGGTAGCTTTAGCAGAAGCATTGCATGCAGCAAAGGCAAAGCCATAACCAGAATACATATCTATGCCAGTGAGGACAAAGCACAGTCCCTTCCATGATGGAAGTGGCCCAATATAATCAACCTGCCACCAGGTCACAGGTTGTTCACCACTGGGAATGGTGGCATATCAAGGACTCATTGTTGGCCTCTGCTGCTGGCATACTGGGCATTCAGCAGTGGCTGTAGCCAGATCAGCCTTGGTGAGAGGGAGTCCATGTTGCTGAGCCCATGCATACCCTCCATCCCTGCCACCATGGCCACTCTGTTCATGGGCCCATTGGGTAGTGACTGGGATGGCTGAAGAAGGAGGTTGGCCACTGTCCAGAGAACAAGTCATCTTATCCACTTGATTATTAAAGTCCTCTTCTGCTGATGTTTCCTTTGGGTGAGCATTTATATGGGAAACAAATATTTTTATATCTTTGCCCATCTAGAGAGGTCTATCCACATATCTCTGCCCCAAATATCTTTGTCACCAATTTTCCAATTATGCTCCTTCCAAGTTCCTGACCATCTGGCTAGACCACTGGCTACAGCCCATGAATCAGTATACAGTCTCATGTCTGGCCATTGCTTCTTCCAGACAAAATGTACTACCAAGTGCACTGCTCGAAGTTCTGTCCACTGTGATGATTTCCCTTCACCACTATCTTTTAAGGGTATCCCAGAAAGGGGCTATAATGCTGCAGCTGTCCACTTGTGGGTGGTGCCTGCATAACATGCAGAGCCATACATAAACCAGGTCCTAGCCTTCTCGACCTCTGACCTTGTGGGGTATGGTACACCCCACAAGGCCATAGGTGCATGCTGGGAAACCAAAGGCAATATAGCAGGTATAGGAGCCATAGGTATCTGGGCAACTTCCTCATGTAATTTACTTGTACCTTCTGGACCTGCTCTAGCTTGATCATGAATATACCACTTCCATTTAATGATAGAAAGTTGCTGTGCACATCCAACTATATGACTTGGTGGATCAGATAATACCCAGGCCATGATAGCCAACTCAGGTTGCATGGTGACCTGGTGTCCCATAGTCAAGCATTCAGTTTCCACTAGGGCCCAGTAGCAGGCCAACAGCTGTTTCTCAAAGAGAGAGTAGTTGTTTGCCTGATGGTATGGACTTGCTCGAGACACTAGGGTAAACTCCAGACCTTGGATTGAATCTTTTGGCCTCCAACGTGTAGACACCCTCTGCATTCCTCCTCATTCCACTCTGTGGCTGATCATCATATGCCAATCTTGTCATTTCTTATATGTTTGTATATCCCATGTTATATCCGTTCTCTCTAGTAAAACCCTGAGTAACACAGATTTTGGTACCAGGAGTGGAGCCATTGTTGTGATTATACCTGACCATGTGGTCCAAGAGCATTTGGAAATGGCTTGTGGGCAGAGTTTGGAAAGGTTCAGAGATGTCACTTGAACGCATAGAGCTGGAACAGTGTAAGTTGTTCTGTAGAGATGATTCTGGTCAGGGCTCAGGAGACCAGGAGGCGGATAAAAAGCCTGCCAGTAAAGACCAGGCCCAAGAGGTTTCTGCTGGGAATAAGAACTGCACTGGTTGTTGGACTCCAATTGATGTATTTTATGGCTTGGCAGAAAGTTTGTCTGCATTTTGCTCATGTCCTGAGACTAAGAATAAGGGTGGTGGACTAATTAATCTGGGAGAAGAAATTTCAAGGCAGCCAAATGTTGAGGCTGTGGCATGACTATTGTTGGGGGCTTTCAGCAAGATTTATGTTACAAATCAAAAGCAAACAGCCCAAAAGGATAATTTAAAACACTGTGAGTTTGGCCAGAAGGAAAACTCCAGTAAAGCTGTGGACTGTAAAGATAGAGCTGAGACTTCAATTGCTGAGAATGAACAGAGAAATAAAAAACATGACCAGGGGGCATCCCAGGAAGTAGCAGATCTCTATCCTTTGCAGCCTCAAAACTATAAAAGTGAAAGACTTTGCTCGGAGGAGAAAGCTACATAGAACCATGCTCCAGAATGGCAATGGAGGCCACGTGAGGTTCCAAAATGGCGGCAGTCATATGATGTTCCAAAATGGTGGCAACCATATGCAGTTCCAAAATGGCAGTAGCCATACCAGATTCCACAATGGTGACAACATAGAGAAGCTTTTCCTCACAATCAAGTTCACAGAGCCCAGTGACCCAGACATTCAACCCCTATAGCCAAGAGAGAGAAAAGCCTGGCTACTTCTCCAGCTGGCAGCAAACCTTGGCAGCATCCACATGGTTCTGATTTTGGGCGCAAGAAAAATGCACAAATTCTGATGGTAAGACGGCTTCCACCTCAATTGCAAAAGGCCTGGGAGGCCAAGCAATGTACCCCTGAGAGTGTAATGTGTAAAGATGTAAGGGTGAAGCCAAAGGTGCAGTGGAGACCCCAGAGGTTTGGAAAAGCCAGGAATGTGGATCATCCAAGGAAAGTTGCAAAAATGGAGCAGAGGGGGCTTAAGAGAAAAGCTGCAAGTGCTCAAATCCCTGGAAGTGCCATGGGGCTGGAATCACCCAAGCCTTTTGGAGCTTGCAACCATATTGCTTCAAATGCTGAGCGTGGAACTCTAGGACTTAATGTTCACCCTGCTGGATGTTTGACTTGCTTTGTTTCCAATGCTTTGTATTCCCCTGTTTGTAACTTTTGGAATGGAAATGTTTAGGAAATGTTTGGAATGGAAACTGTTAGGACTTTGGCAACTCTTGGAGATGGACTAAATGTCTTTTGTATAAAGGATGCACATGAGTCTTTGGGGGCCAGGAGTGGAATGTTATAGTTTAATGTCAGTGGCTCCCAAGCCTCATGAAATTATGAATTTGTGATTAATTCATTGTTTAGCACTTGGATTGGTGGTGTGAGTGCTACACCTGCCTAGGGGTGGAGCCAGGATGTGATGTAATGGCAGGAAGAAGGAGTGTGTCTCTTTCTCTTGGCGGTTTCTGCCTTGCTGTTTGCAGCTGCCATGAACTGCGGCCCCACCATGCCACCCTGCCTTGGAACCAACTGAGTATGGACTGACATCTCCAAAACTGTAAGAAATAAACCTTTCCTTCCTTAATTTTGGGTGTCGGGTGTTTTGTCTCAGCAACAAGAGAAAAGTAACCAAGACAAGCTTTGTCAAAGTTCACAGAGCCCTTATGCTCCACATCAATGACAGAGAAGCATAAAACTGCAAGATTCACTGCACAACAGCAACTTTCTGGTACTCTGGGCTGACCATGAGGGCCTACACACCAGAGAAAATACTCAGGGAGAAAATGCCCGGGAGGAGCCACCAGGTGAAGGGCAGGTCACCAGCACCTGCCACTTCGCCTCCATGGAAATCTGAGTTAGGATGTCTTAGGGTTAGGACCCACTGGCTCCCACAATGCCACAAGAGAAGGTGCCCACCTGAGACTCCAGCCAGAAACCCACTAAGTTCTTTTAAAAAAAATATTTAACACAGGCCAGGGACCTTCTCTCAGAACCCACAAGAGTCTCACTATACTCCTTGATGCCTGTGAAGAACCATTCATCCATCTGCTCATCCATCCACCCATCCATCCACTCACCTAATTACCCTCCCACCCATCTATTCACTCACTCACCAATTTGCCTATCAATTTATCCATCCACTCACCAATCCACTCACCTATCCATCCACTCACCCATCCACTCACCTATCCATCCACTCACCCATCCACTCACCTATCCATCCATCCATCCATCCATCCATCCACTCACCCATCCACTAACCCACCCATCCATTCTCCCACCCATCCATCCATCCATCCATCCAGCCAGCCATCCATTCACCCTCCTGTCAAACTGATGATTTTGTTCCTCTATTGTGCTGTGCTAGGCACTAGATTCCAGGAGGAATTCTTGCCTTTGTGATCCTTGAATTTGTTTAGAATCAACAGATTTGAACAGTTGCAGCAATGATAGTTTGGAAAGTCTACTCTGGAGGAGACAGGCAGTGAAGTTAGACTCTAAAGGGGAAATAGCTAAGAGGTGTCCAAACAGGAGAACAGTCAGTGAGATGACCGAAGGGTGGTAAGAGTGGAGCCTGGGGAACAGGAAAAAGGCCATGGGAAGATGGAACCCTATGAGCCTAAATGATGGAGCACTGGGTTCTGCTTTGACATACATGGGGGAAAGCCAAGGGCCTACTCGAGAGCTGTGTGTGGTAAGCAGTCCATGGGCCTGGGGTCACCTGGGACCACGCAGCAGGCAGATGCAGGTCTCCAAGCCAGAAGGGGTTGGATTGGGCATGAGAGATGTAAGAGTTGTTGGGGCTGCAGATCAGATTGTCCTTGGCATGAGCTGGGGTAGGTTTAGCGCACAGGGGCATCAAAGGATTTCATGGCTCCTGCTCATGTTGCCAGGAGCAACATAAGCTCCTCTGGCCCCCTCCTCTTAACCTCAGTACTCTGAATTCATTCCCAGAGCAGGGAAAGTAGCCAAATTTGAGATGACCTGGGAAGGCAGGTGTCCCTGGCTCCAGTCCACCATAACTACCCATGCACTGAGAAGTCCATGCTAGACACCTCTGGAGTTATTTGCAGGTAGGTGACTTCTTGATATCCAGGAAATGCATCAAATAGCTGTGGCCTTAGGTTGCAATGTGAGCTGGTGTCCACTTGGCCTTTCTCCTACCCTGCAGCCCAGAGTCAATTCCTCAGGGAGCCCATAGTCCTGCGAGAGTCCCCATCACCCACACTGTGGGTGCTTAGGGGAATGATGACTTCTGCTGTGAGTGCTCTGTCCCCAGATGTACATCTTCTACACAGGATCTTTCAAACCCACTACTTTTCACTTAGCCAAGTGTTGACATCTGAAAGAAAACAATAAACCAGAAGCAAGTAAGCCTTTGTATTATTCATCCACCAACCTAGGAAGTGTTTGTGAAACACAGGCCACAGTGATAAGAAAGGCCAGCCCTGGGATCTTGGTTTCCCCCTTATTGTTTCCCCGAGGTCAGCCTTGCACTTATCTCCAGCATCTGTAAATAAGGAGCAGGACACCCTTCTGGCTCTCGCATCAGCCACAGTGAGATGGAGCGTCCTGCCCTTGGGATCCAGGAGAAAGCAGCTGTGAGGGGGAGTGGTATAGTGCGTTTCACCCAGCCCTGCCTGACCCTCCCTGAATGCTGCCTGTGGAGTCCATGCGCAGCTCCCATTCTCGTCCAGCTCTGGTCTCCCAGCCCTAGGAGATTGCAGAAGTCACACAGGGCTCAGGGCAGCCGGAGAATTTGTTTTTCCTAGGTGAGCTATGGCTGTAGCTGGATCAAACCTTGCCAAGGACTGATTCTGAAGTGACAGGAATCTGTATCCCTGAGACCAAAAGAACCTTTCTCAGACCTTCCAAGGGCAGCATTTCTTGGAGGTTCTGGAACAGTCAGGGCCGAACAACACAGGCAGAGTCATGGCCCCAAGTCACCTGCTTCTGCTCCCGAGGCCCACTGTGTGCCCAGAGAGCTCTTTAAATCACCTGAAACACACAGCACACCATGCAGGAGTCGAATGCTCTACTCCCGAACATGCAGATGCTCTGACGTCAGTTATTTGTGGACACACTAGCCATTTTGTGGATAGTTCTGACACCTGGCTTCTCTTCCTTTTTGAGGGGACTGCAGATGAGGAAGGAGGTTTCCAAAGCCACCCGCGTGTGCCCTGGCTCCCTCAGTGAACATGTCACCCTCCATGCCTGCACTCTGCAGGGGAAGGAGGAGTTGGGTGACCAGCACAGACGCAAGAGTGAAAGCCCCAGGGGAGGTTGGCCATGGCCATTCTCTTGGGGAGCCAAGGGCAGGTCCCAAAGCTGAGCCAGGTTGTTGGGCCAAGTGGCCTGGCTGACCTGGAGAGGACCTGTGTGTCCCACAGGTACGGGTCACTGGGTTGGTGGCAGAACTCAAGGTCGGTTGGGGTCAGACACAAGAGATGCAGGTGATGCTCATACCGGAGAATTTAAAACGATGAGAGATTAAGTTATCTTTTCACTTTTGGCCAAGTCGCAGCAGTTCTCAGTGAGGTCAACAGTGAAACCCTTTTCCCCCAAAGAGCAGCTGTGGTCTAAGCCCTAAGTAACTGTGTAGCCCCATTATCTTAGTACCACAAAGGCAAGCTTCCAGTTAGCACACCGTGCAGCCTTATTCCAAAGGCCTTTGTTCAGAGGTTAACTTGAGCAGTCCTAGTCCACAAGAACTGAACTGCCCAGGGCCAGGGCTCGCTGTCCAGCACACAGGGCCTCAGGATGCATGGCCACAGGCACAGGCAGGAAGCCAGGAGCCCTGAGCTCAGATCTGCTATATTGGGCTGCAGGGCATTTGCATGTGCATAGGTGGCCATCAGGCCTCATCATAGTGCAGATGGGTTTTGGGGTGTGGTCACATGCTTGAGCATATGACATTCAAAGGTCATTGCCACAGGAGCTGGGTTCTCTGGTGTATGCTCATCCTTCAAAAAGCCTTGCATGTTCTCTCCTGCCCTGGCCTGAGCCCAGGAGACGCTGCCAGGAGGAAGACTTAAGAATGTGACCCAGAGGATTCTGGCTGGACAAGTCCAGGCCATCCCAGGGTCAGAGCTGGTGAGACCCCAGGTCTCCAGCCCCTCGAGGCCTCTTCTTCCTGTGCATGCAGCAGAGCCACAGTCAACAGCCATGGGGGCAGGAAGGAACAAACCCAAGTTGATTCCCTCAGATGACCACCCCAAGGACACAAGGGGCTTCCTGTGCCATGCCAAACTAAGCTGGCAGTGGATAGATGAACAGGAGAAAAGCCACCAGGGTGCTCACCATGGGGCCCTGGATGCAGGGTACACAGTAAGGAAGAAGTCAAAGAAGAGCGTGAGTGCTGCCCGCCTGGCGGGAGGCAATAGGCAGCAAACTTGGAGGAGCAGTGATGATTTTAGGGAGATGAAGAGGCCTGGGAGACAGAAATTAGCTCATAAAAGATTCTCTTTGGATTTTGGATGAGCCCAGGACTGACAGATTCCTCCAGACAAAGCATTTGACAAATTCTTTTGCCCTTTGTATGTGACATTTCAGCAGGGAGGAGGAAGGTGTTGGTTTTCAGGCAGACAAGGGAACCAAGATAATGTCTCTCCTAGCGCCACAGCCTCTGGAACCTCACCTTTCAATACATGACTGCTTGGAGTTCTGTGTTCAGAGTTCAGGTCAGGAAGAGACAGATGGTAAGGCCTGATATTTTGCTTGTATACACAAATTTTAGTTCATGTGCAGGTTACTTAATTGAATTTGAAAACCATTTTCAAAACTGAAACTTTCTCTTCCTTTCATTGTTTGGGTTACGACTCAAGAACAGAATGAAAAACCTGTTCTCACTGACTGGCAGGTCATCTCTACAAGCATTTTGCTGTAGAGATGTAGACTTTGGCAAAGCCACTCGTGGACGAGTTCCTCACACCAGATGGCCTATGCCAGCTCTGAACTAAAGACACAGTAGATGTCCATGCTGGGTTCGAATCCCTCTCTCAGCGTGGCCTTGGCGAGCTGCTGAGCCACTGTGCTGCTGGCTGTGTCCTCCTACACAGACCACTGTTTCCCTAACTGCCTGCACATCCAGGGACTCAGCAGAAGGGCCAGAACAGTGCTGGGGACCATCTCCAGGGAGCTCAGGGATCTAAGGCCCCTCTACCTCTGCAGCTTGCCCCGGACCCTGGCCAGGAGTGCGTTTGCTGCTGTGGGCTTGGGATTTACCCCTTTGCTTCTGGGGCCTCAACTTCCTATTTTATCAGATGAAGAGACCAGGTGTCAGAAACACATGCTGTGGGGAGTGATCTGATGAAGTGAGGCCCACAGCAGGTGCTGTCGCTCTGTGGCAGCCACAGGACAGAGCAGTCGGCATCACTCTAACCACAACCAAGGGGAGAGGGGCAGTCACCGCACCTCCAGGCTTCATCCTCACCCAGGCAAAACCACAAGTGAGCCAGAGTCCTATGCCTCTGCTGGCGGCATGGAGATTTCATTTTCCGGGGCTTCCTTGTGCTTCCAAGTCTTTGCATCCTTTGCTAATAAACATCTTAGAGGGTGACTGATCTGCCCACACTTAGTAAACAGTCTCCTAACCTAATCTATCAGGTATTTCCAGAAAACTTGGCTCAGCTGAGCGTTGCTTTGAAGGCTGACTCCCATTCACCACTTGGCAAACAGCATCGATAGGCGAGGCTGTGTGTCAGACTTAGGACGCAGTTGGATCGCAAAGAGCAAGGCACTGCCGGCTGGACTCCTCCCCAGCGACAGCTCTGCCTGAGACGCAAAGAGGGAATCGTGCTTCAGAGGCTGACGTGGGGGATTTGCAGCTCCATTTAGCATTTACAGACTCTGTGGCTCTGGAAGATGTCCAAGGAGTTTGTCCCTATTTAGACAACAGTATTCGATCAAATAAAAGTAAACCTTTGGCCCTGACAGCCGAAAATCAGATTCCCCAGAAAAATGAGAACAACGATGTAACGATGATTCAAAACGAAGGCACGCAAGTAGAACAGAGAAAGAACTGTCCTCTGGGGAGCATCAGTTTCTTTGGGGAAGCTGGCTGGGGACTCTCCGAGCCCTTGAGCCATGGTATCCAGCTCCTCAGAGCAGACTTCCCAGGGGACTTGCTCCATGCCGCCAGGCCCACACCTAGCAAGGTAGGACTGATCTTCCCGGTGGGGGGCTTCCGGAATACTGGAAAGAGGGGCCTCAGTCCAGCCCCAAGGTCAGGACTGCTCCCTGGGCTTGCCTGGTTCGGTGGGCTGCTCCAAGCTTAGCTGACCAGCAGATGCCAGCAGCTCCATCCTTCCATCCTGTAGCTCTGACTGCAAGCAAAAGTGCTACGCCTCCACACGCCCTTGGGCGGCTTCCTTCCTCCCCGGGCCTCAGGGTGCCGCACCCACAGTGGCATTGAGATTCATAGGATGACCTAGTGAGGTATTTGGCATGGCACACGCTTAGTCAGCGGTTGCCATGATCATGGAGTACACACAGCCTCCTTCGCCACATGACTCAGGTAACGCTCACGGGTGTGTTCGCCTTGGAAGGAGCGGATGTCTCACGTGGCCCGGATCAGCACCCACCGGCCAGGATACAGAGAAGGGCAATGCCTGCTGAGGGGCTGTCCTGGCTGGTGAGGGCATAGGCACCAGACTTGCAGCTTAATACAGGACTAGGACCTGAGCCACAAACAGGCGAAAGTGTCCCCTGCTCAGGATGCATTCTGAAGCCCTGGCACCAGTGACCAGTGGGCAATGCATCTTTGTGCCAGTGCATCCCCAGCTGCTGGGTTCAGGGACATTGACAACCAGGCTGGACCAAGCCAGTCTCAGGTATTGCACCTGCAACTCAGCAATGGGACTGCCAGTGATGCCAACTGAAGTTATCACAGCCCCGGGGGGGACAAGCCGGCTTTGGAGCCCATAGCACCAGCCAGGACTTCAGGTGCAGGTCACATCAGAGCTGGGCTGGCCACACACAGAGCTCCATGCACAGTCACACAGACAGCAGCTGGGTACAGCTGCTCCCAGAGTACTGCACTTGCTGACCCCCCCTGGGCTCCCCTGTGGACACCCAGATTCTCCCCATGGTCCTGGGCTGGAGGAGCAGAGCCCAGCCACAGACAAGGCACCTGGAGCCCCCTCCTCATCCTGGTCTGCCCATTCTCCATGACTGCAGAGGAAGAACTCAGCTCTCCTGTGTCCTTCACATCCCTCTGGAAGGACCAGAGAGATGCAGACCAGGGAAGCAGAGTGGAGACCTCTAGGGACCCACAGCTTCCCTACAGCCCCCTGGTGCCCTCGTCGTCCCCTCCCTGTGCTCTTGCAAGACAGGCAGGGCAAAAGGCCCGGCTCATCTGGGAGGGCAGAACATGCTCCCCAGTTCTTGCTGGAGCCCGAGTGTCTCCCCAGCCACCTGCTGCACCAGTGAACAGGGTCAAGTAGCCCTGGAACCACGTGACAGCTCTGCTTGTCGCCTCCTTCCTAGGATGAGGCTCCCGGGGTCTCACCCTGTGGCACTGACTGTTAGACCTGCATGTTACACCCCAATGTTTCGGTGAACCCCCATGCTGGAGAGAGACTCCAAAGAAAGACCTGGACTCTGGACTTCTGTCAGGGAGCCCAAGTGTCAGCCCCGTTGTTCCCCTCTGAGTTGGGGCTCGGTGGCCACAGCACACCCTCGCCAGGCCTGGAGGTAACATGGGGACCTAGCCACTAACATGGAGTGGGGCACCCACATCCCCAGGCACAGTGGGAGTGGAGAGTCCTTGTCACCACACTGTGTGGTTTCTCAGGTGTCCCACAGCTGTTAACCCTCAGCATCTCGAGAACTTGGTTGTACACCAGATACAGTGGCCTCGGGAGAGGTGAGGCCCTGTGCAGTGACAGTGCAGTGGATGTCAGCCCCCCGAGGCTTGTCCACCTAGGAGGGAAGGCCTGGTGCCCTGGGAAAGTCCCTGCCCTTGGGAAGCAAGGGAGTTGTGGTCATCTGTCCTCTGAGCAGCTGCCTCTTGGCCAGGACCAGGACCAGCACGGACCAGGTGAGGTGAGCAGGCTGGGCCACAGGGACCTCTGCGATGTTACTGCTTCTCTTCACTGCAGTGCCCAGGTAGAATCCCGTGCAGACCTGCCTGGGCACGAAACCCCTCCCCGCACCCACACCATCACCTCTGCTTTCCCACGGGAATGAAGGGGAGACGTGGGCTTCAGTTCCAACTCGAAGAGGCACTCCAGGGCAACCCTGGGAGCAGACCTCACCCTCTATCCTGGAAGAGGTATGGCCTACTCTTCCCCACCCAGTTCCCTGAGGACTGGGCCACCACCCCACCCTGCCCAGTCTCTCAGCAGATTGCAGGTGGTGCCACTGGTTTCTTCTCTGTGAAAGGCTGTAGTGGTTTGGGTGTCAGTAACTCAGCCCTGAGCCAGGAGAAGACATGGCCAGTTCTTGGCAGTTACCTTACCATACCACTTCCACAGAACTCAGTCAAACCTGTGGTTCCCGTTCTGCCCAGAGCTGCAGGCCAAGTGCAGGGAGCCAGCACCCCACAATCAACCCCAGCTGGGGAGGGCATGCCCAGGCACCACTCAGCTTGAGGCTTCATTTCCCACAAAGTCCACTGATTCTTAAGGACACAGAGAGGAGGCTGGTGACAAACCTGTGTCTTCTGAGACCGGCTCACAAAGCCACGTGCAGGGCCACTTGCTTCTTATCTCCCCTTCTCCGAGCACTGTGTCCCCTCCTTGCTCCAAAGGTCTTGAGCAGTCGGCACAGGCCCCTCCACCAGCCGGGTCCTGTCTACAACCGAACTGCTCCCCACTGCTGGTGGCTGCCTCCTTCAGTTTCCCCTGCAGCCAAGTCCAACAGCTGCACTCCACACGCCCAGCACAGGGCGGAGTGGGGACACTGGCTGGGATACCTAGCCCCTGCCTGGGTACAAACAGCAGCAGTTGCATCAGAGACTCCTGAGGGTCCTCACTGGAGCACCTCTGCAGAGGAGGGAAGAGCGTTTATTACACCAGTACTTGGGGGCACTCCTCCACCGAATTCCCCTCTCACAGGGCACAGGGCTGGGCACATGGAGACTAAGCCCACCCTCCCCAGACGCCCTCAAGACAGACACAATTGTGCCTGCTCTCTGACGCCTGGCACTCACCTGCAGGCAGGTGTGCCCTGAGCCGAACTCACACCCAGGGGACCAGAAGCTCGCAAAGCTCTTTCCCTTCTTCAAGCTAGTGATCCTCTTCCCGTGCAGCACGCAGACTATTTGTGGTGGTCCCTTCCAGCTGGCAGCCTATCAGTGTCCCTGCAAGGGGGCTATGCAGAGGAATGGTCACTGAGGGGACCAGAGGACCTGGCTCAAGAGGCCAGGGGATGGAGGCCAAGGAGGACAGTAGAGGCACAAGGTGACAGGGACCAGCTTTCTGTGAACTCTTCTGCCTGCATCCCACTAATGGCCACTATAGACTCTGCCTCCTCCGATTCTGTGAGGCCACTAGTGAGTTCCCTTGCATGATTATACACTCTTCCCCAAGGTTTCTATGGTTCTGTACCCAGAGAACCCTAACTAATAGACCTGTTGGGCCCAGCCACAGAGCCTGTCAGGAAACACGGTCTGCAGCCCAGTCCCAGTCCTCCGTGGTTTGACTCTGCCTCCTAACTCCGTTCTCACATGCAGACCTTCCTGGTCCCAGCAGCTGTATTCGTAGAGCTCAAAAACCAGAAACCACAGTTCATGCGTGCCATGAAATGCCACCCCATTGTAGGGAGGAAGTCCTCGATCTATGAATAGAGCTGAACCACACCGAGTGAGGCCACAGCCCCCTGGGTCACATGTGGTTCCAGTCACGTGGAAATCTTGATGTGATAAAGGATTGCCATGGAGAACAGATTACCAGTTGCCAGGGGTTAGGGTATGAGGAGGGGCTGGGATATTTGACATGGTGGGAAAGGGCCAGAAGAAGTCCTAATGGGGTGAAGGCGTCCTGCACCCCGTGGTGACATCATCCCACAGTTCTGTAAGCCATTATCCTGGGGAAATGTGGACGAGAGCACCCGGGATCTTCCTCATAAACCATACGGGATGCTGCAATTATCTCAAAACCAAGTTTTCGTTTCTTCAAAGCTCAGAGGGAGTGTCGCCCATGTCTACCTGCACACTGCATGAGAGCTGGATGGAAGCCAAGTTCCATGCCTCGTCCAGGCAGCCCCTCTGACCACGCATTTTCCTCGACATTTTCCTCACCAAGCCTGGGGTAGTCTCACAGCCCCCTGGACTTCGGTCTCCATGGGACCCGAGCACAGGCCCTGGAGGTTGGGGGGCTCCCTGCCTGGGGATGAGGGACTTGTCTCGGTGGCTCTGAGAGCCCAGGGCTCTGTGCAGCATCTTCCCAGCTTCTCAGAGGCGCTGCTGCTCTTCGGCAGGCGTCTGGTGAGACTGGAGCGCGCTGCAGGCCCAAAGCTCAGCTCTGTCCTCACGCTGCAGATGGCAGCATCTTCAACTTGGTGGGCAGCTGCTTATGTCTTGACAGTTTAAAGCAACTATGGACAATAAAACAGACAGGCTGTGTCCCAGTAAAGCTTTAATTATAAACACAGGCTGTTGCTGCATTTTTCGAGGTGTACCTGTCCACCGCTACCCAAGGCAGGGATAACCAAGGTGTCAGTGACGGTGGGGACAGGGACCTTGCCTTGGTGCAGAGCCCTCCACTGTCTTCTGACCAGCTTTGGCCTGCCTCTGGGTAGAGTCCATGGAGTGTGGGACAAGTGGCAGAATCTGGAGGCCGACTTGAGGGCTGAATTCCTTGGCTGCTGTGAAGACCTTGGGAAATGATTCAAACACCAGGAAGGAAACATAAAAAAAAAAAGAAGAAGCTCATTTAAAACAAGAACAAAATATAATAGCAGTGGGCTAAAATAACAAGGAAGGCTGTGACGTCAGCACGGTTTTTCCCACCAATGACGCCAGCCCCACCCTGAGTGGACCTGGGGGATGGGGTGGGGGTGGGGACGCCACCTGGGAAGGGGGCTAGGAACACCCTGTGTGTGTTCACAACCTCCTGCTACGAGATGCCACTCACCGAGGCCCAGCCTGCATTGCAGTCTCCACGCTTGATGCCACCGTCTCCCATTGCCCTGTCCTGGTGCCCCCATGTCCTCCACGAACACTGTCACCCTGGAATGGCCACTGCTGCCAGCAGTGGAGTTGAAGATCTCTGCATGGGACCCCAGGTGGGGCCCCAGGGTCAGGTGCTGGTCCTGCAGCTGCTGTGGGACTGCACGGGCTGGAGGCTCCGTCTTGCTGTGGACAAGTTGGGGACAGGGTCCTGAGTGAGGCGGAGGGACAACAGGGAGACAGAGGGGTGCATCCATGTGGGTCACCCCGATTCTTTCCATGAGCATGAGTTCCCTGTGGGGGCCCTGCCTACGGAGGCAGGAGGGGTGACGAGTGCATGCCCCACCCCTGACCCCTGCCTGGACCAGCCCCACATCCAGGACCTGCCTCAATATCCTCCCTTCAAGCCCCTTCCTACAGCTTGAGCCCTTACTGGGCCACCAGGGTGAGGACAGTGCTGGCACTTCCCTGGAGAAGCTCCGGGACGGCAGAAACTGGTCAAAGCCTGCAAACCGCACGAGGATGGCACCGTGGGGACTGCGGGAACTGGAAATGGGGAGGCCCAGCAGGAGGTACAGCCCGCAGAGTCTTGGGGGTCTACTTAGGCAGCTGGGGTCCTCAGAGACGGGGTGAGGGGGATCCAGAAATCTGCTTCTTTGAGGTGAGAGGAACCAGCAACCCCTTCGGAGGAGGAGTGGGGTGGAAGCCCCTTCCACTCAAATGCTGAACTGTTTGCAGGCCTGACAAGGGTGCTTGGTGCCTGGTATCAGGGGTTCCTGAGCTGGGGGGACCCAGCCAGGCCTACATGACAGAGAGTGACAGTACTCTACAGCCTGTTCTACCACCAAGGACCCGTGAAGCACCCACTGCCCCAAAGTCTGACCCCCAGAAGGAATATAGATGCAAATAGAGGTATGTCCTAGAAGTGACCATGCACCCTGTCCTCACAGAAGAACGCCTGACTCAGCCACCTGTCAGTCCAGGGGACAGGCTGGGAAGGCTTCTCCAGGGCACGGCCCCTGGGGCTGGGCTTTGCCGAGTCCTCCACCCCCACTGCCACACACACACACACGCCCTAGCAGGGTCACGTGGTCCCCACTATGCCCTGAACGTTCGCCCAGGCTTAAAGCCTAAATGAGCCGTGACCAGATGGATGCAGTAGAGCTTGTCCCCCAGATGCCCAGTTCCTCTTGGAGCCACACCTCAGCAGGGGTCCCAGCGCAGGGCTCTCCCAGCATCTTGTCCCATGGAAACATGGCCGTATATGTGCAGCTCTGCTCTGTGGCCTTGTCCCTTAGAAGTCAGTTTGGGGACAATCCCTCCTCGGCTGCACCTGGCGCTTTTCCAAGTTTGCATCCATGACCTTGTCATCTCTGCCCCCTGCCCAGGGACTATGATAAAACCCACCACTTTCCCTAAAGGCAATGATGGTGGACTGTCTTCCTTATGAGATCCTGGTGATTTTCTTACAGAAGGGTAAGACATCTTTATACCGTTAGCCCTCTGTGAGGGGCGTGTGTGTGCCTGTGTGTTTGGCTTTTTTTGAGACTGGGTCTCACTATATAGCCCAGGCTGGCCTTGAACCCACTGTATACCCCAGCTTGGTCTCAAACTCAGGATGATCCTCCCACTTCAGCCTCCTGAGCCTGGGGTTATATGCGTGCACCACCACACCCAGCTGCCATTTGTCTTTTGATGTCATTGGAGGTAGGTTTCTTCTCCAGCCTCTTATCTAAGAGGCTTATGGCCTGGGTCCCTTTGGGCTTCAACATTTGCATTGTATATACAGAGGAATTTTCTTCCTCACTTTTTTAAAATTCACTCCCATGTTTTCTTTCAGCTGTTCTGCAGAATTACTTTTTACTTCAATTTTTGTTACATCTGGAGTTTGTTTTGACAGGTGGGGTGAATTAGAAATCTAAATTATTTCTCCCCAGTGATAATTTAGTTGGTAATTAAAGGACCCGAACTTGCTCTTCTGTTGATACTTCTTACACACTGGGTTCTGGTACCGGTCCAGTATCTGGTTTGGATCCTTCTCCTGGCCCTGCTGCCCATCTGTGCACCAAAATGCCAGGTGGCCTGGACTCCTGGGAGTGTGTCCAGGACACTGGAATGGTGGACAGCTGACATTCTATCTGAACTTTCCCAGTATCTTTCTATCCCATCTTTCCTTGGTGATACTTCCCCAAAGAAATCCCAGAGGTGGAAGTCAGCTTTATCGGCAGTGTCCTTGACTTCAAAGGGACTCCTGTCCCTGGAAGCCCTGGCCGCAGGCTGGGTGCCCTGAATGCTTCACCACAGCAGATCCGGTGGGCAGTGAGGGCCCCAGCACCCTGTGCCTTCCCCCGTGACCCTGAGGATACTGAGAGCTGGACTCACAGCCTCTGCCCTGCGGCACAAGGGCAGGATGGGGCCTGTCTCCAGCCTCACACAGTGTGGTTTCTACCGACCATGCATCACTTTGCTGTGGGGTTGGAAACTCCAAAGTCCAGCACATCGGCATGAGATCAGCACCATCTGTGCTCAAAACCAAGCTGTTTTATGCAGACCAGAACCAGTGTGAGGGGAACTCAGGAGGCATCTGCACAGCGAGCTGAGCTGTCTGCCCAGAGCAGAGCCACCTCCACGCAGTGACCACCGTGTGCGTCTCTCTCCCTGTACAGGATTTTGTCCTAAGGATTATGCACTTGCTTATTTGTATTTTCTGGCTTTTTAAAAATCCTTTTTTAAGAAACAGTTGCCACTGGTGGACTATTTCCTGCCGTATCCACTGAGCAGCTTGGTATTCACAGACCCAGGTGTGACTTCTTCCCCTTGGTTTGGCGCCCGACCCCGACACACTGCTCCTTGTGCCCAGTGTCATTCCTTCCACCTGCAGAGCATGACAACGACCCTTCCTCTGCTGCATTCTGACTCAGTGCTTGCTCTGGCAAAGTGTGCTGAGCAGCGCTTCAAGCCAGGGCTAACAGATGGAGGCTTTCATGGGACAATTCCCAGCCTTTCACCATGAAACTTGCATTTTTACCAAAACTAGTTAACTTTTTTTTTTTTTTTTCCGTACCGGGGATTGAACTCACACCTTGCGTTTAAAGGCAGGCACTTATGCCACTAAGCTAAATCCCCAGTCCTGTTAGCTTTTTTACAATGGACATTTTCAAACCCACATAGAAGCCAAGAGGGTAATACAAGAATAATCACCAGTGTAATGCTCTCCTGTGCTCACTGCCCAGCTTCTGCGAGCTCTCCGTATTGCCGGTCCCCTTATATCAGCAACCCCCACCCTCACCCCCAGCACACACACCCCAGCCAATTGTGGGGACACAAACAGTGGAACTCATGACCAGACCCTGTGTAGGCAGCTCCAGGACCCACCACTCCCTCGCCTGGAGCCAGAGCCCCAGTGAACCCTCTCTGTCGGGCGCTGCTGGTGAGACAGCTGCCCAGCCTGCAACTGGCCACAGCCCCAAGCAGGACACGGCCAGGCGGGGTCTGGACTCGTGACAGCACCTGCAAGGAGAAACTGGCACGTCACAGGCAGCCACTGCCTGGGGCTCATCACCGGGTGGGGACAACTGAGAACTGGGGCACCTGCCTTTGGAGAATTCTAGGGATTCCTCCTAAAAAAAGCTGATTGAAACGGAATCAAGCCCTCACCCATCTTTTCTATGAGTGGTATTTTAGGACAACAAAATAGTTGATGAGACCAGTTTTCTTTCTGGTAGGTTCTGCTAGCCTGCGGTTTAGCTCCATCCTCCCAACTTGGTACTAGACCCAGAGAAACAACTTATCTCTCCAAGCGTAACTTCTCCGTTCTCCTTCTCATTCCAGAGATAAACCTCCTGCTCCCTTTTGTACATGTGCTGATCCCTTTCCAATCCCAAGACCCCACAACCACCTAAGCCTCCACCTCCAGCTCCTAGTAAATCTTTTGTCTCCTGTCTTACACAGGCAGATGCTACTTCAAATCAGCGGTTAATATGTCATTTTTCCCGCTTCCCAAACTCCTCCCCACATCAGAACTAATCAAAAAGTAGTCCCACTTCTTTGTTTTCTAAACGCCCTGCCCCATGAAGTTTTCCCATGCCCACATTAAAGGCCTCCTCCTTTGTCTCCTTCTTATCACTCTCATTTTCTCTGCACTGCTTCAGATTGAGTGCCAGAAATACTCAATCACTTTCTCCGAAAATATGCCAGCTAAAAAATTAGATAAGAGTAGATTTAAAATGTCACTCTGCTATTTCCCTTAATCTAGTACTGACTGCGTGGAGGTCATTAGAGAAAGAAGAAATGCACCAGATGTCAGCCATCTGCTTAGAGGTGCCCATCTCCATCTGCCAGGTGACATCAAGGATAAACCCACAGTCCGGTAAAGGAGCCTACGTGGAGGCCCACAGAGCTCGGAGACACAGCACCAATCCTTGGGGTGGAGGACACTGAGACACCACCTACAAGATCCAGGCTGGGATGATCTTCAGGGCGACTGACTTGCTTAGCTTGGAGAGAGGGAGCAGGAACAGAGGAACCTCGGACCAAAATGACTCGAGAGACCCTGAATTTACCGCAGTTTCACAATTTATTTATTTATTTATTTATTTGTTATCTCTTTGAGAACAGTCTCACTTTGCAGTTTAGGCTGGCCTTGAACTCACTTTGTAGCCCAAGCTGGCCTGGAACTTGCAGTGATTCTCCTGCCTCAGCCTCCCCTGTGCTAGAATTACAGGCAGGAGCCACCACGCCTGGCCTCACACTTAATTTAGATCCTGACTCAAAAAGACAAGTTGTAAAAATTGTTCACAGAAAACTGCATAATATGAGCTCTAATTGGACATTTGATTGTGGTTATTAAATTTGAGGAATGTTAATACTGTTGGCTATGATTTTAATGATATTTTATTTGGGGAGATATTTTCTGAAACATTTGCAGATGGATTATTATTCTGCCTGGGATTTGTTTCCAAGCAACCAGCTGGGGCTGGGGAGGTTCACATTAAATTGGACTTGCTGAACTTTGAACTGAAGGAGGCTGGGTGATGGGTACATGGCGATTATTAAATTATTAATACTACTACCGTGTCCCATGGGCTTTCTGAATGTGTTTGAAAATACCCTTTATAAAAACTTAAAATTGCAAGGAGAAAGTTGGTAAAGCATGATCTTTTAGGGAGTACTCGTCTCATGAAGACTCACGCACGCACACACGCATGCACGCACTCAGAGAGAGAGAGAGAGGGAAATTCGTGGAGAAGTCTAGTGTGCTCTGAGAACACATCTTCCCCGGCAGCCTGCACTGGTCAACACGTATCCACGGGACAAGCCATTCTGGGTAGTACCTTGCTGGATTGTCAGTGTGGTGCAGGAGCCTCCCTCCTCCTGGCTGCCCCCTGAGACTGTCTCCAAGACTGTCACACAAGGCCACAGAAGGCCGGCGCTACAGAAGGAAGGCTGCTTCTGTTGATGCAAACACTGCTTGGGAAGCTGCTTTGTTTCCTGAGTGCTGATTCACATGCATGATTCTGCGTCGGCTTCCAGTGAACAGAACCATGGAGACACGGCAACCAGACAGCAAGATCGGGCAGGAGGAAGGCTCCTGTGCACACTGTCAGCCCATGAGGGCGTCAGCGTGCCCCAGATAGCCCACCTCACCCATTGCCCCTCTGGCTCTCTGGTTAAGCTGTAACAATACCACTGATGCCCTGGGGTTGCCAAAGTCCTCCAGACAGACACATACCTGGCCGCACCCCAGCTGGCTCACCCGACCCCTAGAAATCAGCTGACTGAGTTGCAGAGGGTGATTCTCATCCAGGGTTTCCCATTTCCCATCTCCCCCAGACTATGGCTGTCGGAAGGATCTGTGACTCTTCCCCTCACAGATGGGGACACAGAACACCCTGGGCCAGGATCAAGGCAGAGTGGGACCCTAAGCTTCAGGCCTCAGGCAGTCAGAGCTGGGAATGAAGCCAGCATGGCCACCAGCTACTGGGGACTCTGAGACAGGATTCCCAAGTGTGCCATCAGCAGGTTCTGCCAAGGTAAAGCAGTCACAGAAAGCTGCTCACAAGAGCCAGGTCTGGCAGAGCCTGGCCTATCCATGCCTAGCACTATGCAGCGGGCCCCAGGCCTTCACCCCCAGCCCACAGCACTGTCCCCCTCCCAGGCAGGGACACCTGTGCCCGCACCAAGGCCATCCACTCACTCCAGCTGCTGAGCGACTTGTGGGCAGAGACGAGCAGCCCAGAACCAGCCCCAGTCCAGGGCCTTGGAATCTTATGGTCCCTGAACTATAAGCTCCTGCAAGTCACAACCCCCAAAATCCTGAATGTCGTAATCTTGACCACTGAACTCCCAAAGCCTCAATTCCCATTGGGGAACAAATAGCCAGTCCAAGAAGGGTGCAAAGCAGAGCACAAAATTCCCTTGGGGAGGCCCAGGTTCTCTTTAGAAAGACGTAGCCGGTGGTGTCCTTCCAGCTGGGGGCTCCCAGGCCCCCCCCAGAATTCAACCTGCGTGCGTCTGAGGATTGGCATGGCCACTGGCTGGGAAATAGTCACTCACCCAGCAGGACAAGAGGACGCAGGGGACAGGGACAGGGACCAGAGGCTCACACAAGGCAGACAGAGGATGTGTCCGTAACTAACCTTCTCCTCGACACATAGATAGGTTTCGTATTTGTCTTTTTGCCCCTGTTGTAATCATTTTTTTAATGAAAACTGAGGTGTCCAGCATTTTGGATGTCAAGATTTATATTAAGAATTATGAATTTAGGATTTGGCCTTCTAAGGGCCAAAACCAAGTGGCCCAATGTGTAGCCTTTCCATTGTATCATTCCAGGGACAAACTCAAGGGCCCATATTGCAGTACAAATGGATGCGTGCATTTTAATAGTCACTCTACAGCCTAACAAACTTGCTCTAAATTTCCCTGGTTTATCCTTCATCAAGACTGTGCATAATCAGCTTACAAGATTCTGAAGGTGTCATCATCCAATGTGCCCCTAGCACAGCACCCAGCTGGCGGCCCCAAGAGGCTCCAGTTCCTTGTTCCCACTGGCAGAGGAGCAGATGATAAGGGGGCTGCTCCTCAGCTGCATGGGGCGCACATGGAAATGTTAGTGCAGGGGTCACACAGGCCCTGCCACTCAGTCCCCACACACAGACATGGGGACACACCCTCCGCATGGCCCAGCTGTGACCCACGCTTGACACAGAAGGGCAGAGTCTACTCTGACAAGGATGGGGCTCTCTGAAGTGTGTCACACTATTCCTTCTAGGAGAACCAAGGCAGGAAGCCACGCCCACCCTGCCTGCTGCTGCTGCCTGTAGCACACATGGCATCCATCTGTCCCTTGCCCATGCCAGACCAGCTCCATCCCTTCTGGGCTCCCAAACCCCCCAGGGCATGGCCCCCACTGAGCTCCTGAGGATGAGACAGGCAGGAGAGCTGGGTAGGTGCAGGACACTGCTCACAGGACATCCTGGAAGCTTCTAAGCAGGGTGGGCAAAGAGGGAACAGGTAGAGGGTGTCCACTCTGCATCAGGCCGGTCCCAGGCTGCGCTCCATGGAGCAGGTGTGGTTTTCTTCTCCTCAACCACTCCTGCTTTCTGAAAGGCAGCGAGACAGGGAGTCAGACATGCTAGTCTGCAAAGAAGCTGGTGGCAAGGAGGAGGGCTGGGGCTGCGGCTAGGGACAGAGCAGCCACCTGGCACATGCAAGGGCCCAGGTTCCACCCCAGCTCCACAAGAAAATCAGCAACATAGCCTCGGAGAGCCCATGTCTCCTCTGAGCCTCAGCTTTCAAATTGTGAACCAAGGGACACCAATGCCATTGGTCTGGACAGCAAGAGGCAGAGCGGCTTTGCAGGCCATTGTGTGGGAACTCATCAGTGTGACCCCACTGTCACCCCAGCTGCCCCATCCTGGTGAGGACAGTGACACTGCAGGCTCTCCGGGACCTGCTTTCAGTCAGCTCGATGTGGTGATGACCCTCAATATTTTGGAAAAGGCCAGTGGGTCATGTGACTCCAATAGGTCCAAGCATTGTTGGGGGACCCCTCACCAGGGTGACACATGAGAGCCAAGGGCTCAGTTGGGCAGCTGGCTGCAGGTGAGCAGCTGAGGACAGCTGAAGCAGACTGGACGTTCAGCTCCCGGGGGCTGCACAGAGGCAGAGTCCAGAGTTCACAAGGTCATTCCAGCTCCGGAAAGATGGAAATCCCCGCCTTTCCGAGATGTCTGTGGGATGTGTGCTTCCTGCCCTGCAGCTGGTCCCGAAGCTCCCACGGGTTTATCCTCAGATGTGCACCCGCTGACGTCTCCTAATTGCTCACAGCTCCTGAACAGGACTTGTTGTTCCAGTTCTGGTGCTCTCCACAGCTCAGCGAGAGGAGCCTGAGAGTCCTGATGCTCTCCCACCACTGCCACCTAATTCCAGGCCTTCTGAAAACAGGTCAGAAGATAAGGAAAGGGGCCGCAGATGCCACCAAGACATCTCCAATATCATGAGGTCTCCACTGCCCTAAACCTGCTGCACCTGGTGGGCTGCATGACTGGATGCAGAGCCGCAGCAGGGGCAGAAGGCCTCCACCCCAGAGAACACAGCAGCTCATCGCTGTGTGCTGTGTTTCGGCTGGGATCTGACTGCTCCCCACCTTCCCCTTATGCCCCTCCTCAGCATTCAACTCCAGCAGGGCAGGCCGCTTCAGGACTTGGGCAGCACAGCACTGCAGTCACAGGGCAGGGGCACAGGCTGGTGTTGTGCCACTGTCTGCAGAATATTTTTTCCCTTGGGTTGAGAAAGAAGCCCACTCCCCTCCCCCACCAATATTAAGCACATGCTCTGCCAGTGAGCTCTCCCCAGCCCTGCTGTGCTGTCTCCTAACTGAAAACTACCCGGCAGCTAAACTTTGCAAATGTTTAGTGCAGACTCCACTGCAGGTATTCAGGAAAGTGAAAGCATGTCCTACATAAAGGAGCAGCCTCATACCCAGAGGGTGACGCACACTCTTACCCCAAGGATTAAAGGTCAAACTGGGTGGCCCAGGGATGTGGGATGGGATGAGACAGGATAGGATCCCAGCACTCTAGGAGGCTGAGGCAAAAGGGTCAAGTTCAAGCCCAGCATGGGTAACTTAGTGACTTAGGCAAAACATGTATCAAAATTAAAACTTCAAAAGACTGGGGTTGTGGTTCAGTGTGAAACTGTGGGCTTGCAAAAAAAAAAAAAAAAAAAAAAAAAAAGGAGGAAAAAGAGAGGAAGGGAGAAAGGAGGAAGGAAACAGGAAAAGAAGAGAAGCAAAGCCTCCATGGAGAGCTGCGTGGAGCCTCTTGCGGATGGTCATTCCCATGCTCTAACCGCAGGGAACCTCAAGGTCATTGGCTCCAACCCTTCATTCCACAAGTGTAAAGAAATCAGCTCCAGAAAATGTAAGTAACTGGACCAAGCTGAAACACTTGGTTGGCCACAAAGCCAAACTGGAAACCATGACCTACACACACGTGTGTGTGTGCAAGTATGTATTCATGTGTGTGTTTGTTCATGTGCCTGTGTATGTGTTCACATACGTGACCACTGAGCTTTTCTCCAAAGAACTGCTCTCAAGAGCCCATGCTGGGGGAATGATCTGAGTTACAGCACTTGCATTAGTGTTGTGGAACCGTCACTGAAACAATTAGCGCATTAATCCAACAAGGATAGCGCAGTTAAATTCACTGTCGTGTAATCTCGTGATGACGTGTTGTGTATAAATTAATTGTGGTGGCCAAGTGTCTATGCACGGCCAGGGCAATATTATCTGCCAACACGCAGCAGGAGGAATCTGCCTCCAGACCGCAGATGCCCCAGTTGGGGGGAGCCAGCAACCTGCTGAGCCACCCTGAGGAGTCCCCTGGATGGTGTGTGGACAACCATCTAGTCTTGAATATTTCCCTGTCTTTTCCAATTTTCTATAAAAGTACAGACAGAGCATTTTAACTGGAATGCACACGTGACTCTATCACTAAAGACATGCAGTGACCCCTGCCCCAGGCCCTTGGGGGCCTTTGCCTATCTCAAAGCTTGCCTTGGTGCCTTTTTCATAGTCTGCAGCTTTACTTTGCACCCCACTTGCAGCTGGCCATTGGGGAGAGCTGTTTCCTGGCTTTCTGGGGCTCTCTACCTGTGACACCTGAGTGGCCTCATGTGGCCATGGTAGCAGTCCTTAGTGCCCCCCCGCCCCGCTTCTTACCCAGGATGGCCCTGACTCTGAATTCCTCTTTGTTTACTTAGGAAGCCCGCAGAGAATTCTCAAGCCTCTGGCCTCCTCTCTGACCTCCACAGCCCTGCCAAGGAGCTTCCCTGGAGAGGGCCCAGTAGGGGCCTCCGTGGCTACAGCAGGCCTGGGCCTCCTCCCAGCACAGCCCCTGGGGACACGGCTCTGCACAGGGCAGTATGAAGCCAATCCTACTCCACGGTCACCTGGCCGAGCACTGGGGGCCGTGGGAAAGCTGTGTCTGCTCTTCCTTCTCAGAACTTGGAGGAGCTCACTCTGGAGCGGCAATGCCCCAAGGCCTTGGTTAGCAGCGTGACATGTTGCAAGGGGACTGGCCATGTCCTCCCTACAGCATTGGACAGTGACGCTGCCCACAGCACCAAATCTGCAACAATAGTGGGGCCTTGCCGCAAGATGGGGCAAGGACTCAGAGAGCGAGACAGTTTCCTGGGTCAGGGAAGTTATTTCAGCTCCTCCAAAACTCTCAGGAAAACCACCCGCTGAGCGCTGGGACCACTTTGGACACACATCCTTTACCTGCACTTGAAAGCTTTCAGGAGCACCAAGGGCGCTGCCCGGTGGGCAATGCACAGGTGTTCAGAGAGTCAGTGTGATGGTAGTCCAGGCCACCGGCTGGGGACGTGATGCTGAGAGCTGGCAGCGTGGTCTTCTGGGACATCCAAGGCCAGCCGGATGCAGAAGTGGAGCAGGAGCATCCAGGCCAGGAGGCGGGGACGTATGCGAATGCAGGGTAAGCCCTCCACACCCAGAGGGCACAGGGCACAGGACAGGAGGCAGGGGTAGTGGCCACTGTAGGGGAGCAGGGCCCTGGGTGCCTGGGCGAGCTGGGAGCTCCATACTGGAGGGGGCAGCATGGGGCAGGGAGAAGTCAGGAAGGCACATTACCATGCTATCACCATGCACAAAACTAAAGTCTAAGTGGATCAAAGACCTAAACATTAAAACAGAAACACTAAATCTACTGGAAGATAAAGTAGGTAGAAGTCTTGGAGACATAGGGGTAGGCAGAGAATTCATGAACAAAACGCAAGCTGCGTGGGAAACGCTTCAGAGAATCAACAACTGGGATCTCGTATTATTGAAAAGTATCTGCACTTCAAAAGAAATCACCAACAGAGTGAAAAGAAAACCCACAGAATGGGAAAGAATTTTAGCCAGCAATCCCTCAAAGGACTTATATTAAGAACATATAAAGAACTGAAAAATATCAAGCCCCCCAAATTCAAAGACCCTCTCCAAAAATGGGACCCCTCATGTCCACTCAGCTCTGGAGCTACTCACCTCATGACTCCCTCTTTGCCATGGTCTGAGGTCTGAGATGCACTGTGAGACCCAGGGCGTGGGGTGGAGGTCACAGGCTGGGGACTGCGTCCTGCCCCACTCCTGCTTTGTGCCCTTCACTCCAGAGACAAGAGCCCCCCCCCCAGCAGGGCCTCCAAGAGGGGTCATGTGGAGCTGAAAAGCGGCACACACAGAGGAGGCCCAGGCCCCATGGAGCCTGAGCTACGCCAGCTACTCAGAGGTGGGCTGGACTCTTAGAAGCAGACTTAGGAAGAGAGCGAGGCCACCGGCTGTGGTCACCAAACTCAGCGCCAGCACACTCAGTGCTGGCTGCTACCCCCACCTGCACGGGACTCACCAGGAGCCAACCCCCGAGAACACCTGTCCTCGCTGTCAGAAGTGCCCTGCAACTGAAACTGTGTGCATCGACACAGTGGACAACAGGGCAGCCACCTGATCCCTCAGGACAGGCTGTGACGAGCTCACCTGTGGCTGCCTGAAGGTAAAGGGCATTTGGAACAGAAGTGACCAGTTAGACTGGGACCCCTCCCCCAAGACAGCTTCCTAGGTGTGCACAGATATTCCAGAAACCTGAAAAAATGCAAAATCCAACACCTTCTAGCCACAAGCACTTTGGATGCTCAACCTGAAGCTCAGACTACAGCTGACCACCGGGGAACCAACTTCCTCACACCAACCTGTGGGGGCTGGAGTCTGAGCTCAGGGCACCAGGCAGCCCGAGACCTCGTTCTTGCATCTGTGGTGCCATCTCCTCTGTGTCTGTGTCCCAGGCCCTGGCTGCAAGGCCATAAGCAGTGTAGGAAGAAGGTGTGTCTCCCCAGAAGGGCTCGTCTCTCTCAGCCCCACGGGGCAGGTTTTCACCAGCCTCCTGTGCCCAGCTTCTGGGAGTGCAGGGCTGGGGAATCCAGCCTTGCCTTCTGTGGTCCAGCTTCTCTCCAGTCGCTGGAACCCATGCAGCTCAGGGGGCACCAACCCAGGCAGGAGTGCAGAATCTGGGCCCTCGTGCTCATTTGCCCACCCTGTTCTTTCCCAGCTCAGCCCCCAGAGCCCCCCCCAATGGCTCACAGCCACCACTTAGCTCCCTGGGCTGCATTTTAATGCTGACACCAGGGCTGCTCCGAAACCACAAATGGAGGCTGCGGTCTGGCATCTGGGGTGCTGCAAACACTTGGCTCCTCTGCAGCTGTGAGCTGTGTAGTCCCTGGCCCTGGACACCTCCCCAGGAATCCCTGGACTCTGTGGGGGTGGCCTTGCGTAGCATGAGGTCCTACCAGAAAAGTGAAGTGGCTGTCAGGACAAAGGCTGGAGCAGGCTGAGCCCTCCTGGTCAGGTGTCACATGTCCCTGCTGGGTATAGACAGCCCTGGGGTCAGAGGTTGAAGCACAGAGGGCAGGAAGCAAGGCCCCAGGGGACCCAGTAGTGTGGCTCAGGCGTCTACCTGGGTACAGAGGCCTGGCTTCTCTGAAGGGCAGTATGTGACTGCCGCATGGGGCATGGAGGTCCCCACAAGGGCACTGGTCGGTCACCAAATCCATACATGCCCAACCCCCATAACCTCTCCTCCCATAGCTGGGAAGACCTCAGTGCCCTCTCCCATGGTGCCCAGCCCAGGGCTTCTGGCCCAGGAAGGCACTGTTGACCAGCCCATGTCTCCCCACTGTGGTGACTGGGACAGCTGGCTTAAGACAGGGTGGATTGCGCTCAAGCAGAACATGAGAGACTAGAAGTACTGCGTGGTTGAGCTGGTCCTGGAAACTATGTCATCTCAGCCTTGCTGCATACTGCTGAGACATCTTGGTCCAGACCTACTGGCCTCCCCCACAGGGGTTCTTTCTGTTCCTCCCTCCGCTTTTGGAAGAAGAGGGATAGAAATCATTTTAATCTGATTCTAGAACTCTGGGAGGCTGAGGCAGGAGGATCAAATTCAAGGCCAGCCTGGGCACCTTGGTGACTCAGAAAGACCTTGTCTTAATTAGTTAACAAATTAATTAACAAGGGCTGGAGGGATGCCTTAAGGTGGAGGACCTGGGTTCAATCCTCAGTACTGCAGTAAAGAAAAAGAAGAGAAAGGGCAAAGGAGGAAAGAGATCCGAAGAGAAACCCCACTCCAGCCTTATCACCACACCCTTGACAGCAAACCCGGACCATGGTGGGGAAGAGGACTCAGTGCTGCCCCTGGCCAAGTCCATTCTGGGAGATGCAGCTGCCACTTGCTTGCCACATGAATTGGTTTTTCCAGTTTTAATTTTTATTAATCACATTCATGGTGGGGAATTGGTGCATGGCTTAGCACATCTTAATTCCTTTCACTGGGAATTAGAGAAGCTGCCTAGGCAAAGGCTTCCAGAGCTGAGCCTGGACGAGAGAGAGGGACATGCATTGCTCTGCCCTGTGACAGTGTGGTCCAGTGGCAAGTGCAGGGGGCAGCACTCTGCAGTGTACCCTAGCCAGCCACCACCCCACACTGAGGACATCACAGAGCCCAATCTCAGCTGTTACAGTGTCTCTTGGTCTGTCTTATTCCAAGGCCCTCTAGATGAAAGTATAGCAAGAATACAGCAGCTTTCAGGGAAAAAAAATAACACAGGGGACTCTAAGCTATTAATGATGTACATCTGCTTCAGGATTCACTTTTGGGTGAAGAAAAGAACTTTTATGCACTGTGGGTGGGAATGTATTAGTATAGCCTTTTTGTAAAATCACAGGGTAATTCATTAGTAACCTAAACATGGAACAGCCACATGGTCCAGCGATTCTCCTACTTATTACACATCCACACCAAACCAAAAAACATCAGACCAAAATGATAATCTAATCCCCAGCTTGTTGTAGCCCTACTCACAACTGCTATGTAAGGAGCAGCCCATATGCCCTTCCCAGGGTGAGTGGGTGAAACTGGAACATTCAGTGGGATTATATTCAATGCAAAAAAAAAAAACAATGAAACCTATAATGGTTGATAGATTGCATCAATTTGTGCAGTTTAGCAGTTTAACAAGCAATTCAGTAGGGAGCCAGAGTCCTTACTTTGTAAACATTCAGCTTGTGCAAGAGGTGGTCAGGGAGATGGTGTAAATGAGTGCTTCTCCAACACCCCCACCACCCCCCACCACGGGGAGTGGTAGCCTGCTTAGGTATCAGGGAGGAGAAAAGGCTCCTTCTGTCTCCCTTTTGCTCTTGCTGCTTTCGCTGTCTTCTGCTGCCTTGACCAGTTGCCCCCGGGACCATGCCACCCTGCCTTGGAGCCAGCTGATTATGGATTTAAACCTCCACAAACTGTGAGCTAAATAAACCCTTCCTTTCTTCACTTCTGGTGTTAGGTATTTTGTCTCAGCAATGAGAGAAAAGTAACTAGGACAAAACCTGACCCCTGCGCCTCATTGTCCCCAGTGCCATCCAAACACCAAGCAGGCCACAGCACCATGGAGATCTGGACTTCAGAGCACCTATTTGCCCACCATGGGAATGTTACAACAGCTGTGAAGCAAAAATACTCAAACCCCATGAACCTGAGTGTGGTGGGGCCAAAGTGCTGGACAGACAGGCAGGCCCCTCCAGAAAGTTGTGCACCTCGGGCCTCTCAGCCCGGCGTGGGAACTGCCTCCACTGTGACATCCATTATTGACACAGTGAGAACCATGCATACACGCAAGAGCATCCTGTTGCTGATTTTCCAGAGAAAACAATGGAACTTCACTCTACCGACATTTCATTTACAAACATGGTTCATTAGACGAGGAACTAAGATACAAAACACATCCTCAGGACCAGAGAAAACTATTTTGTCTCAGGAAGCCATAATCGCAGTGAAAGGAGTCAGCCTCAGCAGTTACCTCGAAGGGCTGATGGCAAGCACAGTACCTTCAAATGCTAGCAGAGGCCGAGAAGCAATGGGACAGGTGCATAAATTAAACCCCAAGGCTGAGGAGTAGGCAACGTCACAAGAGGATACACGAGGACACCAGTGAGGGCAGCGGATTTGCAGAGAAATGAAGAAGGTTGGTGCCTAGCACCAAGTCTCTCTGAGCTGACAATATATTTGTTATTTCAAAAATGCAATGATATTTTAGGTAAAATTTTTTGATAAACTGGAGTATGTGATTTTCATCACATTTAGGTACCAGGGTTCTAATCACAGGGATCATCTGATGTATGACTTGAGTTGACTCATTGTTAAGATTCCAGTATTTATATGAAAATGTAACTTTTTTTAGAAGCGCATAAAAAAAAATGATATTGACAGTGCATCTTTCTAAGGTAGAATGTCAAAGCTTTTCTTGCCCTGGGGCTTTCCCTGGCTGTGGACCCACCCCACCCCAGGGCGCAGCAGAGCCACCCTTGCATACACACAGCTGCCTCGCTGCATGAACTAGAGTTCTGTGTGTGAGGAACTGGCTCTGAAAGAAGAAACTGTATAGATGTGAAAGACATCAATTTATATAAAATAACTTGCTCTCGTAGAAACCACAGTGTTTTATTTGGTATTTAATGATATTTTTGAGTGAAAATTATCACTAAGGTAATATAGGACTGCAACAGAAATAGTACTTTATTGTATTAAAGAGCACCGCATTGGTTTGCCAAGTTTTGTAACTTAGCAAAGGTATTACCTTCCTTGGATTTGTGCTTTAGGACTCAGCACGCTGTACTGTGGGCTGGTTTTGCTAACTAGAGAAACAGTGCCTGGGTTCTGCCACACTTGTAAACAGCACAACTTAACACTCACACAGCAAAGTGGCTGTTCACGTCATTTAGCATTTCATATTTGTTTAACTTATAAATTGTCATGTGTCAAAACTACAGCTTTGTAGTCAGTTGCTAAGGCCTGGTATTCAGGTTATTTGACTAGAATTACTTTGTGCAATAATTGTGACCTTGAAACATCTTTTTCATATGAGGAGCTGGTGCGTCATTTGAAAGGTCTCAGATGAAGTCTTGATCTGAAGCATCAATCCCAGGTACTTAGTGTTTTTAATAATACAGTGCCACAGCAGAGTTGGGGTGCTAGGGGGATGAAATATGCAGTGGAAAGTGGCGTGGTCTGTACCAAGCACTGCAGGTTTTATCAGAAATCCCACATTTTGAATTACAGGGTGGCTGTAAATGTATTTTGTTTAGTATTTTGTACAGTCCAGTAAATGTATTTTGTTTAGTATTTTGTACTGGGAAGTTAACCAGTAAATAATATCTTTAATACTTGGAAGTGTTATGTGCAATTTTTGTTAAAAGGTGATTCGTTTTTGCCTTTTATAGTGCTTAGTATGATCAACTTTTAGTTGGGTTTCCTATTAAGAGATCATTTAATACATGTACATAAAGCACAGAAACAGTACCTACCTTTTTAAATTAGTGTTTCTCTACTTAAAATATTGTGTGGATTAAGAATTCTTAAGGGGCTATGCACGGTGGCACACACCTGTCATCCCAGTATTCAGGAGGCTGACACAGGAGGATCATCATTAGTTTGAGACCAACCTGGGCTATAAAGTGAGCTCAAGGTCATTATGAACTGCATAGTGAAAGCCTGCCTCAAAAAGACAAAAAAAAAATTCTTAGGGACATTGCTAAGCTCTGATAAGTTTTCTGACACACATATTTTGTAACCAGAGATGCTTTTTACAATTAAAATGCTATTTCAGATTTTTTTTAAAAACATGGCTAAATATGTACTGATATTTGACAATACATAATTGACTTGCATAATTTCTGTAAATTATACTTGTTCTGAAAAAAAGGTGTAATGAGCCAGTCATGGCGGTACATGCCTATAATCCCATCACTCAGGAGGCTGAGGCAGGAGGACTGCTGTGAGTTTGAGGCCAGCTTGTAGCTACAATAGTGAGACCATGACTTTAAAAAGAAAAGTGTAATGCCTAATGATAAATATTTTTGTCCTTCATTTGATTTTTTTTTTACTCAGATCAAGTGATAAAACATCTATACTTGTTAATTTCCCAGTGTGGGCTACCTCTGCTGATTCATGGTTTCTAGTTCACAAGCTCATTGAAAAGGACTAAACTGGAACAAAATGTTGAGTTACAGCTATAAAACATCCTATTTAATATTAAGATGAACTTACAGGGACTAAAAATGGCCTTTTTAAAATACTTTTTAACTGTGAAAATTTTTTAACACAGAATGAAATCCTACCATTTGCATAATGTGGGTGGCGCAAGAAGTCTATTAAGCAGAACTAGTCAGAAATCGAATGAAAATGCCACAGCCACATGCTCCTCTGTGGAAACTGTAAGCCAGCTGGGGAGAACAGAGGAGCATGGCCCCTGGGGCTGGGCTGGGCAGGAACAGAGTTCAGACAGCACCAGAAACACACAGCTGGGTGAGTGCACTGCTTCCTGGCCCAATGGGGTAGCATTAGCTGAACAGCCCACAGTGAATTTTAGGATAGTTAGAAAAGAACGGTGCAAACCCCACGCTCAAAAACCTGGCTGCTGGCTGCTGGCTGCTGGCTGCTGGCTGCTGGCTGTGGAATGGACCTGCTCATTTCCTGGCCTGATCACTGCGTGCTGTGTGCAGGCTGAACTACCATGAAGGGCGCACCTAAGAAAGTACAAAAACAGAGCAGAGAGGTGCTCGAGGCTCGAGGCCTCACCCAGCTTCTGTCCCTGAGTTCTCGGCTTCATCCCTGTGACTGCAGAGGAGGCAAGGGGAGGCCCAAGGCACAGCGAGCACCCCGAGTGAAGTGAGCCCGCTGCATGGTGGAGGAGCCCAGGCGCTCCAGCGAGGACGTCCGGGCAGACCCCCCAGGGTGAGAAGGCACAGGGATGAGACTGGGGGTGGAGATGACACCGAAGCCTTCCCTCTGCCAACCCTCCTCGCCTGGCACTGTGAGAGGGTCACTGGGGTGCTGTAGACTTCTGTGTAGGCTCCTGCTATCCAAAGAACTGGACACGAAATGGAGCAGCAAGATTTTACTTGTGTTAAAGGTGAGGAAAAGGAGAAGTGCTCCACAGAGTAAGTGTGGAGGTAAAGCAGGAAAGGGACACGCTCTCCAGAGGCCAGAGAGGGCTGCTAAGAAAGAGAGGGAGAGCGAGGAGGGAAGTAGGGGAAGGAAAGAGGGAGAGGAGGGAGGGAGGGGAGGAGAGAAAAGCAAGCTGGAGGGCAGAGCAAGCAGTGGCCGACATCTTTTACGTGCCCTTCTGATGTCAGACTGGCCTGTCCTATCCGAAGCCTGCTTGATCTCATGCAAGACGAGCTGAAGATCACGTTCTCTAATTGACCCACTACAGGGCTTGGCTGCTTTTCTGCTTCTGGATCTCCACGACTGACAGGTGGCCCACTCTGATCGCCTGCTTCAGTGCCACTTGGGGCAGTGTGGGGACCTGTGGGCACCACACCCCAGCATCCAAGGGACTCACAGTTGAAGAAAACAGAATGAGAGGCAGAACCATGTGACCCCAGGGAGGGCGTCTGCTGTGAGCAGTCCCTCTGCTGGACAAGCTCCCCCTAAGATGTCAGGAGTCCAAGCCTCTCTGTGGCCTCTCAGGGAGGGTGCAGCCCTTTGAATTGGCTGGTTTGCCCAGTCAGGGAAAGTGCCCTCTTTTCTGTTGGAGTGGGAGTTTTTGTCCCTACATGGGCCTCTGAAGGACAGAACTGATGGCTGGCCCCAGTCCTGGACTCTTCCTGGGCTGGAGCAGATGGGTCCAGTGGGGAGGCGCTACCCCTCCATCCTCCACCTGCCCCACACCTGCTCCCAGCCACCCTCAGGGCTGGTTGGTGTAGGCACAGGGTCTCTGGAAACCTAACTGATCCCAATCCCACCCCACCCCCGCCTTTGGGGTAAATCTGCCCATATCAGGAGCAGGCAGGATTAGAAACAGGAAGTGAGTCAGTCTCACCAGCCCAGAGCGGGCTGCAAGCTGGGAAGACGGGGCAGATAAATAACCAGGAGACACGGGCAGCAGGCCCAGCGGGTAAGCGAGCGCCTTCCTTCCTGGCCCAGCACAATTAGACTGCCTGCACCAGGCACGCCCAGCAGGCCGGCTGACACCCCAAGTGTCCACAGAGATGATACGTCAGGAGAGACTGTGCCACTCGGCACTGAGGATGCAGCACACTGTCCAACAACTCCTGCCCAGCCAGGCTGCCCATAGCTGCAGATCCCACCTGGGCCAGGGCCAGCAGTGGCCTTGTCCTCCTGCTCATGGTGACAAAGTGCAGCTGCCCCACTGCTCCTCAGCATTAGGGTCCTGCAGGGCATAAGGTTCTGTTCCCCAGAGTCCCTGTCACTCTACCCAAGTCACCTTGGCCTCTCTTAGGCCACCCCCCTGCTCCCCATACCCCGGCAGATCCTGGCACCGCATCTGTTCCCAAATGGCCACTTCTTACCACAACTCTGCTGCACCCTGGCTGATAACGAGTCACCACAATGCCCTCCAGTGTGGCTCCTCTACCATATGGGCCTCTGTTGTAGTCAGGGCTTATGAGAACAATTACATACAGGGACACAGAATTTATAATACTATTTTATGATGGTCACTCGATATTAAATACAAGAAATTGCAGAAAATCTGTCCACAACACTAAAGACCCAGAATACTCAGACCACAGCAATGTCCTGTGTAAGTCCAGACGAAAACCTAGAGCCCATGACAATGCCTCCCACAAGTCCAATGGAGGTCTAGGGCCCATGAGGACTCACGCCAGTCTCTTTTATGGATCTGTGCTGGGAAGGCCCAAAGGTCAGCAGTGGAAGCCAGAAAGTCTATGCCAGCAGGTGAAGGAGCTGTGAGTAGACTGAGGGTTCTATAACTGGTGCTAAGAAGTCACACTCACGGTAAGGACCAGGGTGCCCTGAAAAGTACCATAGCCATTCTCAGTGACAACGAGGTCCCGAGCTCCTCCAAGGGTGAGAACAGTTGAATGAATACATATCAGAAAGCCAGCTTGACAAACCTGGAGATTAAATAGCACATGTCTTCACCACCGGAGCCAGGAAGCAATGCTCAAAGTAAGGACCAGAGCCTCCGCACAGTGACCCAAAGCCACTCTCAGCAACAAGGTCCTGAGCTCCTCCAATGATAATGGCTGAATCCGTACTGGGGAAGCCAGCATGACAAACTCCTCCAGAAGAACCAGCAGCTCCTAACAACAACACTTAGGAAAACCCACAATGCCCCGCTCTTCCTCGCCACATCTCTATTTATGCTGTCAACTTTCCTCAGGTGGAACAGCTACACTCAGCACCATGCTGATTTAATTCAGCTGGTGTTAAGGGGACCACCGGTTTTTTAATCCATAACAGCCTCACAGAGGCCTCCAGGCCCCAGGGCACCCAGCTGCACACTTGCCCTCTCCCTGCGCTGTGCAGCCATTCTCCCCATCCCTAGGGCCCTAGAGGCTTCATTCCACTGGATCCCAAGGTGCCTGCTGGGTTCCGTGCAGCCCTCTCGGTCCCCACCATTCCCTCTCCAGCCCTGTTTCACTGCTTTGAGCCCATCTTACTGTAGAGTGAGGGCCCCAGGAGGCAGAGCCCTGTCCCTACCGCTATGCCCAGCATACTAATCCATCCCCTGCAACGGGTGCCAGGTGAGTGGGGCATCAAGGAGCTCCCATTGTGGCACAGAGCCATGGCCTCCCACCGCCCCCACACTGCACAGGCTCAGCCACTGGGAGCTCGAAAACAAACCCTCCCAGCTGAACATGTGTGACCGATGGCCATGCCGGCCACCTTGATATCCTTACCCTCTGCACTACTGGTAGCCACCCTCTGGCTGGAGGCTCCTCTGGGTCACAGAGCTGGTGCTGGGCCCCGAGGACAGCCCGAGGAGACAGCACTACTGCTGCTAAGGGTCACATCCCCTACTGAAGGATGCGACCCCCAAAGGCTTTCTGCATAGTGCATGCGGGTGGGCTATGTGAGTCTGGCAGAGAGACCTTGGCCCCTGGGACTCCCTGAGAGTCATGGACTGGCTTGTCACCCACTGCACAGCCAGCCTGGCTGGCACAGGGGGAGATGTTTGCCATCTCTGACATTTGTTGGTGGGAGACTCAAACCCAAGACCTGGACTGCCTAACCTGTGACAGGCACTGCTCCCCATGTTTCCAACCTTGCCCTCTGCTCCATGCCCCACCAGCCACCTTCACAGTGCTGTCCCACCCCATTAGTCCCCTCACACAGGGACAGTGCCACAACCTCCCTGCCATCTCTGCTGTATGCCCTTGCTCCCTCCCGCCATCCAGCCCCCACTCCAGGGCCCTTCCCCTCCCACACTCCACTCCTCTCAAGCTTCTCATGTCCCTGAGGGGTCCCCTGGGCCCATAGCAGTGAGAAACCTGCCCCAAATCCTGCTTCTGGTCTCCACCCCTCAGTGGCGCTGTGGCTTCTCCTGCCCACTGTCCCCAGGCATCTGCAGAGGAGCTCCCCCGCTCCCACAAGCACAGGCTGGGCCTGCTTGGCCTGTGCATCGCTCCCCAAGGTGAATTTCACCAGTCAGGAATGGGAAGCAACAAACTCAGAACTGTACAGCAACACCCTGAACCCCAATGTCAGACTGAGTCAGGCGTGATGGTACAAGCTCACTTCCATTCTTCGAGAATGAAAATTCACCCCCAGCGATGAGGGCTGGGCAGGGGTGGCCCAGGCCCAGGATGAGGGAGGCCATCTGCCAAGGAGCACGGTAACTTCTGGAGGCGGCGAGGTTGCCTGGTGTAGAAGCCCGATCTCCCAGCGGTGTGCCCCGCTGTGCACTGTAAACTGGTGCGACACACTGTCCAGTGTGTTCCTCAGCTGGTGAGAGGACCACACAGCAAGGCCACGGTCCTGATCAGCATCGTCTTCCGGATGGGACTCAGCACCACCCTAACAGCGGTGACACCAAATGCACGAGAAGCCGTGGATCCGGGCTGGGACCTGCACTCTGCCTGCATGCCGGGTCGGCATGCAGCGCCAGCGGGGCAGAGCTGCAGGGACCACAGGGGCTCGGCCGTACCACCCGGTGACCCTGCAGCCAGGAGCTGCCCCAGCCGTGCCCACTCTCCTCTCTGCCAGGCCCACTGTGCCAGCCTGGTTCTGGGCACCCCATTTGGGAATGGTCTTGCTCAAATAAACTGCACAGTATTTTTAAAGTCTGAGGGCTTTTCCTTTTAGCGTTAATAATGGCTAAGAGCGATGTAGCAGTAGGCTGGCAGTGCAAAGTTAACCATCCCAGCACTGGGCTAGGCACCTGGGGCGTAGCCATATGCCTAGAAAGTTTACTTACAACAGTGGATGGTGGGCCAGGGCTGCCTGTGGGCTGTAGTCAGCCAGCCGCCTGGCTGAGGCCTCTGGTGTGTCTGCCTGGGCTGGGAAGCCTTGGGTCCATGCCCACAAGGCTGTTAGTGTTCCCCTGTCATAGGGACCTGGGTTAATTAAATGAGATGGGCCATGACCAAGGGCACACAGTCACTCAACAAATATGGCCTGCCCCACTCACACTGAGTGCAGAAAGCACAAGCTGCTTCCCTGTACCTGCATTCTTGATGGGAGGGAAAGAAGAAATGGGAAGAAGGAAAGACCAAAGAGGGCGAGGGCAGGCGCATGTTGGATGTGGCTAGGCTGCCGCACTGAGGCTGAGGCAGGAAAGTGTTGCCCGAGATGCCCTCACTCCCCAGGAGTCCAGGTCATTTCTGACTGGCCAGGCAAAGGCAAATACAAGGGAAAGCTGGTCCCTGAGGAGATGGGCAGCTTCCGGATCTCTTATCAGGAGCGACACAGGTGGGAGACAGAGCAGGCAAGGACCTCAGACCAGAAAGAATGACCAGCAGGAGTCCCAGGACCAGGGACCAGGGACCAGGGACATAGGGAGGGGACAGGAAGATGGAAGGCTGTGGGAGAGAGGGCTGAGCAAAGTGAGGGGTGGGAGTGCACTGAGCTTTCTCTCGGCTCAGAAAGGAATCGCAGCTGCCTCAGTGTTCATGCTCCAGACCTAGAGCACCAGCGGGCTCTCGGCCATTATCGGGGGCCACCAGCAACCCTTGCTCTGCTGCTGCTGGCTTTGGCCCTTGGTGTCACTAGACCCAGCCTCTTTGGTGTAGCTGCTCCCAGTGCCACAGCCCAGGCCACTGTACTCCAGACTGGTATAGGGAGCAGGCCAGCCCTGCCCTCGGGGGAGCCCCAGTTTGACGTGGAGCCAGTGAGGGGAGGCTCCTTCACTCACAGAAGTGCCTCCAGCCACAGGGGAGTGGACAAGCCCTCCTTGCAGTCCCAGCTGGGGCTGGCTGCCGGTTGCCACCTGGGGTCCTTGACTGAAGCTTGCCACCCCAGAGCTGTCTCCTGGAAGGGCCATGAAGGAGTCATCCGCAAGCAGCTGGGATCTGGGAAAGTTACAGAAAGAAGATAATAAAGCCACTTTGGGAGCATGGAGGCCCCATCTCCTGCCTCAGATGGCCCAGGGTTGAGGCGGAGGAGGAGACAGCAGGACAATGCTGAGGGAGAGAAGGCAGCCCCAGCAGGGCCATGAGAGGGCTGTCACAAATAGGGGGGGTGCCCCACTGGGAATGGTGGCCAGCATGTCCTGAGAGGTGCTGGAGGGAAGGAAGAGGGGGCGCTGCCTCCCAGCCTGGCTGTGGGATCGAGGCTCACCTGAGGGGTGCTCAGGGCAGGGGCTCTGAACCCATGAGGACAGTGAAGGCTAAAGGACTGGAGCCGTGGGAGCCAGGGGAGAGTGAATCCTGCTGCCCGCTCTGGGTGCCAGCCACACTTGGCCAGCTGACAGCCTCGCAGGTCAGTCGAAAGGGTCTGCGGACCCCGAGAAGGCCCAGCGACACCCCGAGGTACAGAGCTGCAGCCGACATCTGTGGTCTGCTCCCTGCAGTGGTCTTCAGAGTCCTGAGCTCCTGCTCGACTTTTCCTGGTTCTTCTGATAAGACACAAATGGGGCAAACATTTTCAAACTGTGCTTTGCTGAGACAGCAACCAGGGCTCCAGTTAGACACCCAGATTTCCTTCCTGGGGCTGGGGTAGAGTGTACCCTGTGCCCGAATTTGAAGAGAAGCAGACAGCCTGGAGAGGGATGCACCTCGGGATGGGAACAGCATCGAGATGGGGCAGCAGGACTTCAGCTCTGTGGCTGGGACCCCATGGGGACCCGGAGAGGATGGGAGCCCTTCAGCATTACAGGTATGTGTTTTTGTGAGGGGTATCTGCAGGTTCCAGTGCCAAAAATAAATATGTAAAAATCTTTAAAACCACAGGTCTAGACCAACTGTGTCCCTCTGCAGACCAGGACCCCACAGCCAGGCAGCAGGGCTGTGCGGTATCAGGAAGACCAGGTCTGGGGGTCAGCTGGCCTCAGCTGGCAACTCAGCCTCATGGAGTCTCCACCCCACCACAGGAGGAGCACAGCCTTCGGGTTCCACGAGCAGAACGGGTCTGTTGTCTCCATGGCCAGCACCTGGACAGTGTCCACATCTTGGCCCATGCCTGGTGTGAGAGGCGGCACACGGTAGAGATGGGGGGCCTGGGTCTATTCCCCAAGTGGGATTCTCGGCAGGACCTGGAGACACACATTCACATCCTTGAGCGGGACCTAGCTCAGCACTGAGTGGGAGGGTGGGTAGCGCCCGTCTCTAACCAAGATGGCTTACGCCCTCCACTCCTCCATCTATCCACTGCCTTTGGTTCCTGAGGCAGCAGAACGGCTGGGGACTGGATCCAAGGGACCCTGTCCAGGTGCCAGAGACTCAGCTTTCAAGACAGAGCGCAGGGCCCAGCAAATCCCTTCGTTTCCATCCTCTGCCAGGGACTTGATGGGACCAAAATGAACCAGGCGTCCGAAGGGCACAGGCTAAGCATCAGAAACTCGGTCACCTTCTGCTTCTCCTCTGGAGGCCTAGCCAGCAAGCCGCTGTCTCTGGAGCATGCATTTCCCAGGTCTGTGAAGATTCCACAAAAACCAGTGAGGGACAGCATAGGTTCCAGTGCCCCTGAGTGTCCCTTGGGCACTAAAACACAGTGCACAGCTGGGAGGGGCTGACGCCAGGAGCAGGGAAGCCGCTTCACCTCTCGGGGTGGTAACGTGTGATCCAATGCCACATATTTAAGAAGCAGGTGCTCCTATCTGTCGCTCCTGTTCCCAGAAGGGTGGTTTGTGGACCCTGGGCTGCTGTGGCTTTGATCAGTGCTCTTGGGGCTGTGTATCACACAGGCTGTGATCGCGTGGCCCCTCAGCCCCGAAGTGCCCTGTGAGCACACAGCCCGCTGGCCCTGGACTTATCCCATGTCCCAGGGGTGCAGAGGAGCCAGGGCCAGTGTACACCGTGGGAGCTGGGTCCCTGCTCTTGGGCAGCCCCAGAGTCCCCTGGGCAATAGCCCGACTGCAGCTACTTCTGTCATAGATGAAAGATTCAGCTCCTCGAACATCACCTGTGTCCCCCACCATGGCCAGCTGTCACCTTCATGAGGCCTGACCTTGAGCCACAAGGAGCTCAGCTGTCCTCCCACAGGCAGCCAGTGTCCTGCACGGACCTCACACAGGAGGGTGGCAGAAGCACCGTTGTCCCAGGGAGACCAAGCCCTTTGCCTCAGCCCAGGTCCCTGATCCTTGTCACTGCATTGTTAGTGCCACCCTCCTGCTTGCTCCCAGCTGTGTGGATCTTGCACTTTTTACCCCGTCTCTTCTTCTGCACCCAGGAAAAACTGCATCACAAAGACAACCTCAGCCTGACACCTCCTGCCTTGAAGGTGGCTTTCAGGGACACTAGTACAGAGGACATGCATCACATGTGCCTGGCAATGGGGCTACAACCAAGTCTGAGACCTACTCCTCCCATTTGGTCCTGGCTAGGAGCTCATGAGGCCCATGGCCCATTTCTGGGGGTGTGGGGCTTGTCCTGCAGAACCAGACATGGACCCAGGACTCTCCAGCACCCAGCCCAAGGACAGCTGGTACGGAGCTCTCCTGATACAGCCAGGAGAGGAAAAATTTGTTTCCAAGCCAGCATCTTTCAAAAGCGGGGAGGTAGCCAGGCATAGTGAGGCAGGCCTATAATCCCAGCACTTGAGGGGGCTGAAGCAGGAGGCTCTCCACAAGTTAAAGGCCAGCTTAGGCTACATAGTGAGATCCTGTCATAAGAAACAAACAAAAAACTGGGGAGCTGTCCCCTGGTGTGATTTCCTTCTGGAAGGCATGGGAGCCAGAGACGAACCCAGATCTGCCAAGACCCCAGGAAGCAAAGCCAGACCCTGCTCCCTGACACTGAGGCTCGGCAGTCCTAGCTCAGCCTGGGCTTGCGGGAGACCCCCGCTGACCACGTGTGCCATGGCTGAGGGGTGCAGAGACCCCTCCGGGAGGCCCTGTCACAGCTGAAGTCGGCATCACAAGAGGAGGTGGCTGTGCCAGGTGTCAGTGCCCAGTGGCCCAGGCGTTGATGCCTCCTCTTCCTTCTGGTCTGAATTCCGGGTTTCCTAGCAGAGGTGGGAGCTGTTTCGGCAGAGGCACATCCTGTGGGATGTAAGGGCTTCCTCTGGAGGGTCGGGGGCCAGAAACATCAGCCTCCCGTGTCCACAGGGCTGGCCTTGTCCAATGAGCTGGAACCGCACACACTCTGGCAGAAGGGAGTCTGACCTCAGGACCCCGAGGCAGGGGCCCCAGGGTCACTGTGCCCCGCAATCAGGATGGCCCCGCCCTTTCTCAGCAGCAGCTGCTCCAAGAGACCTGAGCTGTCCAACAATTGCAGGAACTGCAAAGTCAGTGGGAAGGGCAAGGGTGGGGCAGCACTGGCTTGGCTCCAGCAGTGCAGCCACAGATAAGGAGCCTTGGGCAGGGGCTCGCCAGCCCCTACACCCACGTAGCTTCCTTAGCGGCTACAGAGTTTACTGGAGAAAGGACAGCAGCAGGGACAATAGAGCTCAGGTCCCCACCCAGCTGCTGCCTCCATCCAGGGCAGTGTGGAGCCCACACACTTCCACTGGCACAAGACCAGGTCAGAGCCCTTCAGCTTTGGGGTCCGAGAAGGGGCTGTGGCCCTTTTCTGAGGTTTGTGGGGTTTTTTTAATGTCTATTTATCTATGAATTCAATTTATTCAGCCTGAGAAAAGAAAGAGGCTGTGCAAGACTCAACAGGCATTGGTACTGGACGCTCACGAGGCACAAGTGTGAGCAGGACCATCCAGGGCGCCGGGAGTCGCAGGCCTCTCTGGGCACAAGTCCCTCTCCAGGTCTGGACTGGGGCTGCCTAGGGCTCCTCAGCCAAGTGGAGAAGGGGTCAAGGCCGTGCAGCAGCTGGACAACCATCCTCACCTATCAAGGCAGAGTCCAGCAACAATGGTCAACCTGAAAGGAAACTGGGAAACAGTTCCATTTACAATAGCATCAAAAGGGCCGGAGGAATAAACCCAGCCAGGGAGCTAACGACTTGTGCCCTGAAAAATATACAACACAGCTGGAGGAAATTAGGGAGTAAGTAAGGGAAAGACATGGGGTGTTCCTGAACTGGAAGGTGTCATGTTGTTAACATGGGAGCACAGCCCAAGATGGCCTGCAGACATAACGGAATCTATCAAAACCCTCAGGAAGAGGCAAATCTGTCTTAAAATCCAACAGAATCTTAGTAGCTAAAACAATCTTGAAAAAATAAGAACAAAACTGGAGGTCTCTTACTTTCTGATTTCAATGTTCCACAAAGCTGCCAGAGTCTAAGCAGGTTGCTGGCATAGAGACAGATGCCAAGGCTGATGGATCAGAAGAGGGAGCCCAATGATAACCCTCACACACCCGGTCAGCCCATGCCTCACAGCAGAGCCAAGGCCATTCAGTGGAGAGGGGATGACCCTTCAGCACACAGCGACGGAGAAACCAGATATCCAATGGGGGAAGACGGAGCCTGAATCTTCACCTCACACCATAGACACAAACAAACTCACAGTGGCTCAGAGATCCAGACAGATCTGATACTGCAAAGATCTGATACTGTCTTAGAAGGAAATACAGAGGGTAATCTTCATGGCCTTGGATCTGGCAAGGATAAACAAACACCCAAACATTAAAACAGAAATAAAAATAAATCAGACTATATCAAAATTAAACCTTTTTTGTGTTGAAGGACCCAAACAATAGAGTGAAAGATAACTAAGTAAATGAGATAAATATTTACAAGTCGTGTGTCATATCAGGGCTTAGGGTTTAGAATAAACAAAGTACTCAGCAAGAAAACACCAATAGTAAACAGAACAACCCGGCAAAAGACAGCCCCAGGGCTTGCGCAGAAATTCTCATAAGAAGACTCACGCACTCTGCCTCCCTGTGACTGCGCCACGTTGATGAGCGCTGGCCCTGTCCCAGGCAGAGACGCACACACCTGCACACTTGTGCAAACACATGCAGCACTCGTCCCTACACGGGGACCCATGACTGACTTTAAGAGACGCTGCCAGCTGCACACTCAGGCTGGCGGCACAAGGCTCGGCAGGCAGCAGCGAGTGCCAGGGTCCTGGGATGGTGCAACTTCTGGGTGAGGCCAGGCGATTTTGATGCCATTTTCTCATCTTTTTCTACACATAGCAACCACTGATGTTTTGTTTCTATCTCTACTCTTTACCCATTTGGCTATGGACTCATTCTCTTATCATCGACTTGTAATGATGAAATATGAAATAAAAACACTTCCTTTGGATTTAATCAGCATTACAAACATATTTCACATTTGGTTGTTCTTTTTAAATTTTATTCACGTTGTTCCTTTGTGTAATAAATGTATTATTTCTATTTCCATGTGAGACTAACATACTCACCTTTTGCTCTGGGGCCTGTTGGGCCTTATTCATACCTCTCCATCCCAGGTGCAATGATTTTTCTAATTCTCCTACATTTCCTCCTGGAAGTTTCATGGCTTAACTATTAGCGGTTACGATATACACTCAAATGCTTGAACCGCCAGGCCGAATCAGAACTCTCGAGCCCCAGCTCTGTCTTCCCTCTTTGTACATGCCTCTCCCCAGGCATCCGGGTTGTGTCACACTCGTGTTCCTACAAGGATGGCTTGAGTCCAACCCCTCTCATCTCACTGCTTTTCTCTCAGCCGCCAGGTCCCTGACTTACCGGGGCTCTATGCCATCCCCCCCCCCCCGTGAGCCTGCACTGTGTCCCCTCCCCTCCTGCATGGCTTGTGACACCAAGTTGGGACTTGCTCCAGGAGGGTGTCTCTCTGTTCTTCAACCCCAGCTCTAGCTCTTATCAGCCCAAGCCATTCCTGGTGGACACTCCCATTAGGGGCCTTTGGAGGAGGTGTTTAGCTTGGAACCTTGACCTCTTAGGATTGTTTATTTGAAGGAAAACTCCAAAATATTTTTTAAAGTCATTGCACTGGAGTCATGAGACATTATGTCATGAAGAGAATGACCTCATGTTACTGACCAGAGCAAGGGAGGGGTCCTCAGGGTCAAATTTTCCATGACACAGAGCTGGCCTGTCTCCCCTCTCCTCCACAAGGTGATTTAGGGGGTGTCAGCTGCACCCCACCCTGTGTGGACCTACGCACCAAAGTTGGTGTTGCCTAGGCATGTCCGTGTGCTGACCATTTGACACCCAGTCCGGGCAGCTTTGAGTCACACCCAGGCCGCTCCTCCTGGAGCTATTTGGTAGCCTGGAGTTGCCACAGGTGGAGGGCACAGGACAGCTCAGGAGCCAGTTCCACCTTTGGGATGGAGGCACAAGCTGCAAAGTTCTCCTACAGGAGGCACCTCGGGGAGGCCTCACCCCTGTTACCCCTGGCCATGGGACCCCCAGGCCTTCTCCAAGGACAGAGATGTCTTCAGGTGCCTCTGAGCATCCATGTCCCAGCATCTGGTCTGGAGAGACAACTGATGTGTGCCCCTGGCTTCCTGGTGCCTGGTCCTTTGAGGACAGGTCCCTAAATAAGTGAGGAGAAGGCAAAGCCCCAGAGAGCCACAGGGTAGGACAGTGACCCAGAGAGGCAGTGAAGTGTCTAAGCTGAGCTAAGGGACCAGCTGGCTGGCTGACCAGTGTCCAGGTAGGCTCCCATGTCCCTACCCACTGCCCCAGGACCCCAGCAGTCCCACTTTCCAGTGCCTTCTGTTGAAGTCTGAAACAGGGTAGGACTCAAGAACACCCATGGCTCAGGTCAGCCCATATGTCCCAGAGGACTCCAGCACCCCAGGGCTCAAAGCCCACAGACTCTGCTGTAGCTCAGGAGAGCTGGGAGGAAAGGAGTGAGCCTTGCATGGAACAGGCCTGAACTGAGATGCTCTAGGAGAGGGGGTGTGAGGTCACTCAATGCCAGTCCAGAAAGCAAGCGTGTGGAGCAATGCCCTGGAGAGGATCCAAGTCAGAGGGGTCATCTCTAATCTGGCCAAGGTGGCTGCTAGCTCTGGGCTGAGGGTACAGCGGCAGCAGCAGGCTCTTCAGGAGCCAGACTGAGGGTGCAGAGGGATGCTCCAGCCAGTCAATGAAAAGCAGCCTTTCTGCAGGTAGCAAAAGCCTCTAGTGTCTTCCCAGCACTGACTGTAAGGTCCAGCTGTCTGCACCTGGTAGGTGGTAAAGTCCTTTCTCATAGTGGGATGCCAATAATTTCACTTGGTTCATTTTTTCCATATGTGTGATATTTATTTTAGGCATGTGTCATTTAAAAGGGAAATTCTTTTCTCAAGTGCTACTCTCTTGGTTTTTATAAAGCAAATCTCATACCAAGTAGTGGTCTTCTCTGTATCGATAGCCAGGAAAATCTAGATGGTTTGGTACTATTGAAAGGCCACTTGCCCTGTGCCACAGGAACCATGCCGTCCTCAGCATCCTCACATGATGACAGATCCGCTGCTCACGGAAGGGCCCTGTAGCCGCCGTCATCCTGTGAGAGACATAGCAGCCCAGATGAAAGGGCTGGAATGCCAGTAACTCACGGTGCTTTGTGGGCAACCTTAAAATAGTTACCTTGAAATAATACCATTTGGAAACATCAAAAAGCTTCAGTGTCCTTGGAGTCTATTATCTGGTAAAAGAACAAAGAAGAAAATTATTTAACACATTTTCTTTCAGAAAGTGCAGAAATGAGTTTTGATGTACAAATAAACTCTTAGAGAAGTCATGTTTAATAAGAACAGGAAAGAGTCTGTCTCAAACAGCAGACAAGTATGTGATAAAAATCCAGGAGTTTGGGGGTCACAGAGGTGAGGATGCTGGGTAAATCTCCATTTTCAAGAAAGGGAGGACACAAGAGAAAGACAGGAAGCCTAATGAGCCATGTGCATGTGTATGTGTGTGTTCCATTGCGTGCGTGTGTGTGCCTGAGTGTATATGTGGGAGCTGTGTGGACTCACAGTATGTGCACCTTTGGGATGTGTCCCAGCCTCAGCAGCCCCTTTGCTGTCTGTATCTCACCCCTGCCCTTTCCCCAGATGCTGTGGAGCCGAGAGAACTGTGTGCAGCAGCTCACGGGCAGATCTTGGTGCTACCACCTGTGCCCTTCCTTGCGTGGTCTCTGTCTGGATTTCAGAGCCATGTGTCCCAGGGCGGGCTTTGGAGGTCCCAAGCCTCATCCTGAAGCAAAGCCCAGTGCAAGACCCGATGCCTGTGGGGCACTGTGGGCCCTGCTCTCTTCCACCCTTTGGCCTCCTGACTGCCTCACGATGAGCAGCACCTCTCCATTCTTTTACTGCTTCAAGAGGCCCCCGGACCACTGACCACAGCTGAAACTCCCAAACTCTTGAACAAACAAACCTGCCTTTCTTAAAGCTGGTTGTTGCAGCCGGTGTTCATTAGAGTAGCAAGAAGCTGCCCAACACAGCAGCGTTTCCTTCAGGAAAATGGAATGATCTGATAATATGCTGAGAAAAAAAAAATTTGCTGGCTGCGGGGCAGGAAGAGTGCGGGTGCAGCTGCCAGAGGCAGGGAGGGCTCCCTGTGGCTCCCACAGCAGACCCGGAGGGACAATGACGAAGGCTACCCTGAGCCTCCCAGCAGATCGGAGTTTGCAGTAACAGAAGACAAGAAGGAGCAGGCAGAGAACACGTGCTTGCCAGGCTGGCCAGGCCAGCCAGGCCACTGCAGACAGACAGGCACTGCAGGAATGTGAGGCCGGCCCAGAAACCTGGCTGGAGAGGGCCATGGTGGAGGACTGTGTGGTTCCTTTCACCCAAGACAGTCCAGATCACAGCAGGTGACTAAACCAAAATCCAAAGCAATGCCTCACGGTGAAAAAAGCAGAGAACTGTGCAATATGTTTGTGAAAGTTTACAGTGAAATAGCTTCTGTGGAGATGGTCAGGCTGATTTCAATGAAAACCTGAACTCTGCTGAGTCACAAGTCCCATCAGCTCTTCTGCTCCTGTGGTGCTGCCAGCAGCACATGTAAACCAGGTGCCTCTCCTTGGAGAGTTTCGAATGGTAGCTGAGATTCTCTGAAAAGTGACAAAAGCCACTCATGGTATATCCACTGTTGACCTATCCTAAATGTTGCCTGGCATCCTGCAAGAGTTTAAGAGATGCTTAATTAATAAAAATAAACACCAGCACTTATTCCAAGACCCCAGACCAAAGCCGTGTGCTCCTGGAGAACTCAGCTGACTCCAGTGGTTCCACCAGCTTCTCAGAGATCCAAACAGCTCAGCAACAGGCTCCGTGCAGGAAAGTGCAGGAGTCGGGGCTGGGCAGGAGCTGGATGAGGAGAGGATGAGGTGTCCACTCTGTGAGCATGGAGACAGGAGAAGGCGCTCTGAAGAGCAAAGCGAGGGCCAGAGAGAGAGAAACACTGAGGAACAATTTCTGTGGAACATTGTGCTGATCGATTCTGTTTCCCTGTGGCCCCCACTCACTCCAGGCTGAGCATCAGAGGAGCATTCAGCAACTCGAGGGGCGTGCAGGCCGTTCCAGACGCTCAGGGCATCGCGTGCAAGAGTGGTCTGCTGAGCTATATTTCCTCCTGGGGAACCCAGGCTCAAATGAAAGCACATTGCCCAGCCTCCATCTGAAGGAGCTGAGTCAGCCTGCAAAGCCACATCCTGGAAGCCACGAGTGGGCAGCCCCATGACTCAGCACCCTCGAGTGCAGACTCTTCTGCAGAGGACAACTGCATGCACAGCAGGCGCAGCAGCAGGACTGGAGGTCTGAGGAACTCCTCAAACTCTTCCTGCTCATCACGGGAGCCTTGGGTGCTGTGGGCCTTGCTGCTTTCAGGCAGGGAGCAGCACCAGAAGCGGTACTGTAAGGTGCCCAGAGCCACCAGGCTTCCTTCCTTCCACCAAGCCTCGGCTTCCTGGCAGCTCCACGGCTGGACCTATGCGCTAAGAGTCCGAAGCTGCAGAGACAGGGAAGCCAGGGCCCACCCTGGAGCCGGGAAGAGAGGGGAGGCAGTGGCCAACCTGCGGCAGTCACAGTCGCAGGACAGGGGTGCTCCATAGTTTTGACACCCATTGGGTCAGCACATAACATGGAGAGGTGTGTGAGTACAGTGCCACGGAACTCTCCCACATACACACTTGCATGGGGATGCACACTTGCACCTCTGGGACCGTGTTTGCAGCAGTCACCCCAGGTTAGTGCTCCCCGGTCACTCACTGGCTTGGGCTAATTCTCCTCTAGCAGCTGTACCTCACTTGTGTAATAATTTGTTTTTCTAAATAAATGGAAACAACCACAGTCCTCTTGGTGTGTGACTCCTGTGCTGGTTGCCGGCACCTCCCTGCCCTGAGACAGGCTGCCCTCGGGACCAACCTGAGCGTGACACCCTCGGCCTGGTCCCCACACGGCTGGGGCCCTGGTGTCACAGGCAGAGTGAGTAATGTCACCAGCAGTCGGGTATGACTCAGGGCATCATGACCTCTGCATGGCACAGGAAGTTGCCACAGTGCTCTGGCCAGGTTGCAAGTATGGTGGGACTGTGGTGTCACGGCCACTTTCCCCACCTCCCACCCTGCTGCGTGAGCAGGGTGGGGGCTCAGTGGGGACACATTACTGGACAGCTGGGACGCAGCACAGGCGCAAGGCCTGCTTGAGGTTTGGCAGCTGCAGCAGAGTACAGCGGTTGGACACCTGTGGAGAGAAGCTGCTGGCTCAGGGTCCCTGGGCACAAGAGGTCTGTAGGCATCCATGTCCCTGCCACCTTTGGACATAAACATTTGCCAAAATACCCAGCACCCAAGCAGGAACTGCAGTGGGCCCTGCCTGGTGGGCTCGTTTACTCTTTAACTGGCGCCAATGGCCACTCAAGCCCCTTCTGAAAGCCCTGCCACTCACTACCTGGCTGTCACTTGGTCACAGGCTAGAAGCCATGCCCCCAAAACCGGCAAGGACATGAGGGCAAGGCAGTGTGCACTGTGGCTTAGCCCGAGGCTCTTCTATGTCTCTCACTGAGAAGCAAATCAGCCCGAAATGGCAGCAACATTTTGCCCCCCACCGAAGGGTGCTGCACTCCTGCTCCTCCTGCCCCAAGTCAGCCACGGGTGTCCTAGGTCCTCCCAGATCCATGGTGGCCGCTCACAGGCCCATCCAGGACTCCTGGCTGGGCTGTCTTGTGTGTCTTCGCTGTATGGCCTGTCACTGTCACACCAGGAGTCCACCAGCCCTCCACGGCCTTGGCCAGTGCTGGCCAAAGTTTCCGCCATGTTGCAGGGTCAGCATGGTGTAAGGAGACAGAAGAAGAGCTGGGCCGTCTCTGGTCATTCTGTTGTCAACATCTTGAGCCCTAGGCCATCTGGTTTACACTGGGGGAGACAACGCAGCTCTCAGCAGGGCCTTCGAGGTGGCAGTGCAGCCCCCAGGGACTGCAAGCCAGGGAACAGTGCTTCCCATCTAGAGTTCCCAGCACCAGGGTTAGGGTGTTGCTTTCAAAAAGACCCTGGGATGGGTTTGATCTCTGGAAAAATGTGTCACACAAACATGCCACTCAGTGGTCACTCCCTTGAAGGGAGCACTTGCCCTGGGGACTGAGCTTCCCCATGGCAGCTCCTGTGTGTGTCACACAGATGCAGTCTCACAGCTGATGGGCAGAAGCCTCTCACCATGGCTGGTGACTGTGCGGCTCACACAGATATGGCCACTTAATTAGGACCAGCTGAAAACAGCAAGTCTTAATCAGGAGCTCTGCCTGGGTGTCACCAGCCTCGCCCTGATGTCTGAGCCTCCATGAGTGTGGAGCAGGAGGGAGGGCCCCAGAGCACAGCGCCCAGAACAACCTCTAAGGCTTTGGAAGTCTCCGGGCCAGGCTTGGCTACAAAACTCGAATCTCGGCCTCTTATGTAACAGCTCGGCCAACTTTTGTTTTCAGTTAGGAATAAATCGGCAGCACTGGGGACACCATGTTCACTGAGAACCAAGCAAAGCACCATCAGTGACAAGAGAGGGGTGCGCTGGACCCTCCCTCAGAGCTGGAGGCCACATCCAGGTTCTCCTGGGAGGGACACGGGGAGGAGACATGTATGGTGGTGAGTGAGGGGGTAAGTGGGCAGCTCCAACCTGTGCTCCTGGCGCTGTCCTCCAGGGACAGCTCTGAGGGCAGCATCCAGCCACAGGGGCAGAAGGGCACCCCAGCTGTCGGCCACAGTGCCGCTCAGCGTTGCTTTAGGACTCTCATCTGCCAGAGATGGAAACTGTCTTCAGCACTATTAGGGTCCGAATCCTTTCCAAGAAACCCAGTGGAAAGGTAACTGTCTCCCAGAGTCTGTGCTTGTTTTTGCTGAGCTGGCGGGACACCAAGACCAAGGACAGAATGCTGCCTGCTGCGGGCTGGGCCCCCTAGGGCCGGGCCCGTGCTGCTGTCTTGGGGGTGGAAGGTGGCAGTGGCACAGAGCATGGGCCAGCTGCCTCCGTTCCATCCCCACCGAAGGGAGATGAGGCCCGCAGAGGCTGCCATGGTCCAGGCTCCGGCCCTATCTTCTCTTCCACCGGAAGCCCACATTTCCCTTCAAGGGACAAAGCCACACTTTTTTAGGAAACTTACAAAGATGCATTATTAATTTTTACATTGAATTTTACAGACTCTGCATCTGCTTCCGCAAACGTGGAGTCTATGGTCTACACCATAAATCTCCTCTTCATTGTCTCCTCACTCACCACCATGCATGTCTCCTCCCCGTATCCCTCCCAGGAGGACCTGGATGTGGCCTCCAGCTCCGAGGGAGGGTCCAGCATGCCCCTCTCTTGTCACTGACATTGCTTTGCTCGGTTCTCAGTGAACATGAAAGGCGTTCACCGTTAAACAGTGAACACATTGCCTTTAGCGAGTACTTTTAAATACAGAAGTGTGAGCTCTCCACAAAGCAGAAGTTTACATCAGTGACTTTGGGCAGACCCTCAGGGCAGATAGACGTGAGGCTGGGGAGCCGGTGAGGCCTGGCCTTGCTCCAGCCCATGGCGTCCTCCTTCATGGCTGCACTGACTGAGTCCAAAGTTCGCCTTTTGAGAGGAGCTGGGACACAGTTCCTTCCCATCCTGCACCCCATGCCTCAGAGGTCCGTTTAGGCACCCAGAGCTAACTCACAGGGCAGCCTTAACCACTGAGATTTTAAGTCGCTGCAATGCAAACGTCCTAACTGGCTTTGTTTCACTCTAGCATTAGAGACGCTTAATCTCACAAAACCCAGGAACCAAAGTGCTACCATGGGCGGAGCAGAGGAGGCCAGCTCCAGCACAGAGAATGAGAGGGGCGGACTGGCCACCTCCACAGTGTGCTCTCAAAACAGGGAAGGAACAGGACACAAGGTCACCACTGACAATGGTGACGCCCCACAACCTGGGCCCCTGGAAGTGTAGGCAGACGGCACCCTGTCAGCCCAGTGACCTGGAATCTCAGCTCCTCACTGGGTTCTGGTTTTCCTGGTTGCAGGGCTCTGGGCAGGAACCTCAGCCCACACCACGGCCTCAGGCTGCTCGGACTTGACTCCCTCAGCATCCCCAGCTGCTCCCCGCTGCACGCTAGCTCAGGTATCTGAACTCCTCCCCACAGGAAGCCCCTGTTTGGACAGAGCTTCCAGGCACGGGCAGGGGGCCCTCCCAGCCTGCACCAGGGAGGCCGGTGCCCCGAGCCAGCACAGCCCCACCGCCCTCCATGGTCAGCAGGCAGGCAGTACCCTGGCCCTGCATACTCAGTGGTCTCCTCTGAACGCCCATGGCTGAAGCGCCTCTTATCCTTAAGATATGAGGAGCTTGTCCTGCCTGGCTGCCTCTGAAGCAGGCGGCTTCTGCTGTGTAGGGGCAGGGACTCACCACGCTGGTGGCAGGCGCCTTTCTGGAGCAGCCAGGGCCGGGGAAGTGATCCGCTGTAGCACAGAAGAAGAGAGAGGCAGGGAGGAGGTAACATTCCTTGCCAGCCGGGGCCCCCAAGGCTCTGAGAGATTAGATGCCTACGTTTGCTACAGGAAAGGAAGGTGTCTTGCATCAATGCCTGGGACAAACTGCTGTGCCCACACACACCCAGCCCCAGCCTGGTGTGTCGAGGAAGGCTCACTGGAGGGCCTGCCACACCAGTGACTCAGCCACCTGCCTGGACCTCGAGGCCACGGGCAGGTGTAGGGGGCAGGGAGAGTGCACCATGTTCCCCTACCCTGGACAGCTGTGGGGAGAGGTCCAGGGAGCACCTTGCCTGGGGCCAGGGACAGACAGGGCACCCACTGCGCAGCGCAGACAGCACACTGGGTGTGAGGGAAAGCACCAGACTGTCCCCCACACTGACCAGGCTTGTTAGTCAGCTGAGTATTGCCTTGGGCTGGGCCCTACAGGAGTCATGGGTCTCTGCCCTTACTCTGATGCTGGGAGCCGCGGGCCCGGGCCCTTGCCAGCCAGCGGTAAAGCTTATTCCTGTGTGAGCACAGGCAACCGGAGGTGGGGCAGACCCTGAGCTCCCCATAGCACTGGGCTTTTTGGGTGCCAGAGGGGCTGTGGTGTCTGCCAAATGAACACCTTGATTTGGGTGAGTCACAGACTTCTGCAGGCCTGAATTTTGAAAACATGGAGGTGAACTCCTTCCATTGAGGGGTCCGCATGACCCAGAGACAGGAAGGTGCTTTGCAGTGGGCAAGACCCAGGAACAGACATGTGGCCCAGCTCTTTGTTACTCACTGTTGAAGAGGACATAACAGGAGGTGACCAGAGCTGCGGCCTCACTTTGGGCCTGCATCTTCTGGGTGGGATTTAGGTTTCCTCATTCTTCAAGCCTCCTGTGGCCACTTGTGGACTGGAGGAGGGCAGCACAGTGGACAGGCCAAAGCCACCCTGGACCTCCTTCCCTGCAGGTCTTCACCTGTGCACCAGAACCTACAGGGGAGACCCAGCCCAGCCCCAAGTGTCACCAGGAAGAAGCAGGCCAGGCCATTCCTTGTGGACATGGAAAGGGGTGGGAACCATGAGCTGCACTGGTGGAGGAGGGGCCATGGAGCGAAGGTCGGGATGAGCATGTCACACAGGTACAAGCTCTGGGACCATGGTATATGTCTCAGGGTGGAACCCTGGCCAGAAAAGGAGAAGCCCTGCTCCACTCTGCAGGCAGCAGCTGTCGAGGGGCCGGGGTGACTGACCGTCCGGCTCTCTCTGTGCCCCACTGCCTGTGCACAGACGCAGAGACCAGAGTGGAACTCCCAGGATAGCATGGAGTAAAGTGCCGTTTGCTGCCTCCTCTGCCAGTCTCAAAGCCGTGCTTCTACTCTGGACCTTATACCCAGCCACATGTGGAGGACGAAGACAGTGAGGAAGGGGTTTCGTGTGACACCACAATATGCACCCCTGGGGAAAACAGGAAGGGGCGGAGGCCTTGTTTAGAGAAGGAAAATGCAGAGGAAGCACAGGCAGGGAGGTGCGGGGTGGCGATGCTCCCCTGAAGGGGCTGCACGGGAGGAAGCGGCTGGGCCAACACTGAGAGCCACTCCTGGTATTGTTTGCCAAGGACAATTTACAGAAGCCATTGTTGGCTTTTCCTCTGGGCAGTTAGGACAAGGCAGGAAGCTGGAGTCCCGACCCTCTCCTTTCAGGGTTCTCTGCACCCAGCGCCTCAGCTCCCCTCTACCCCTGGCAGCTGTGGGGCACAGACTCCAGGGCGTCCAGCAGCATCTGCCCACTCAGCCCCAGCACTGGCCCAGTCCCCACAGGCAGCAGAAGTGGAGACCACGTGTTTCTGCAGCAGGGTTCACTGAGAGACACCCAGCAGAAAGGAGGTGTCCTTCCTCTGCCTGGTGGGCCACCACCGAAGGCTGTGGGCTGCAGCGCCTTCTGCAGGAGGAAGGAGGAAGTGACAGCAGGGATGACAGACCTGCATGGGCCCTGTGCAGACAGGTGCCGCTCAGATGCAAGGACAGGATGCCCTCACCTGGTGTGAGCCCAGTCCCGTGGCTCCCCGAAGGACATTTCTAGCCTGGCTCCTGCCTCTCCTCTCTCCTCTCCTCTCTTCTCTTTTTCCTGTCTGTTTAGCCTTGGTTTGTTGCACTGAGGATGGACACAGGCCTTAGCATGTCCTGAGCACACTGCCTTGCTGAGCTGCCTACTGAGAAGTTTCCAGCACACTCGGCTGTGTGGAGCCTGAACACAGGTCGGAGCATCACGTATTCTGTGTCTACACAGCCCATCGGCCGGTCAGACTCAGGATATATCACCACAGTCTACCTAGGGGTACAGGTGGGTAACCCAGAGAAGCCCACACTAAACTACTTCCCCTTCATCCGGTTCTCCCAGTCTTCCAACCCCCACAGCCTCACCCTTGAAAGGACAAGCTCACTCTTCTGCCAGTCTCTCCACCTTCACTGTTTACACACCTTGCCTTCCTGCTATCAACCTTTTACACTGACTGAAAAATTTCCTCCCTTTTCATCCTCTACTGGTATCCTTTTTGGGGAGTGAGACTTGAGAGAGGGCCACTGTGTAGAGCTAGGGTCTCAAACCTGCAGTGATCCTCCTCCCTCAACCTCCTAAATGCTGGGATTATCAGTGCCTGGCTCTATTACCCCGATTCTCCAAAGCAAAACAGAGTCTTGGGCTGAGCAGTTCCTACCTGTCTGCTCTACACCCCTCACTGTCCCCATGACCCTATTCGAATAGCCAAGCCAGAGAGCTCCATGGTGGGCAGGAAGCCTCAGTTCTCATGTCCTGATGTCATGCCTCCCCAAGGCCCCAGCCAGCCCACCCCAATGACTGAGCACAGCCACTAGGCCTCCCCTGTCCCTAGTGCACATCCTCCTCTTGGGACCCCATGCTCTCTCACAGGCCTCAGGGTGTGGACACTCAAGCCCAAGGAGTGTACACCTCCCAGCAGTGTCACCATGGAGGAAACAGGGCCACGGAGGACACTCCGGACCCAGCATCAAGCCACCTGTGAGCCGGGAAGAGGGGGCCTGAGACTGAGGCCTGGATCCCTTACCAGGGCACCCCAGTTCAGGTGGGGGCAGCGGGACCTGCTGTCCTCCAGATCCAAGGCCCAGGCCCCACTGTGGGGCGCAGGTCCAGCTGGTGCCCGTGGAGGATGTATGTCTCAGGGGAGAGGTGAGGTCAAGATGCTGTGGCCCAGGGGATGAAGGGTGAGGCACCCCACGCTGAGGAGGGGGCATCACAGGGCAGGTGGGAGCTCACTGAGACCCGGTGTCACACTCTGTCTGGGCACCATGCCAGGGACAGGCCTCGCCCTGGGATTGGATGGGTGCCTCATCCTACCCACTGCAGATGTGGGCAGTAGAAGGTTTCTCTTCAGCCATGGTCGAGAAGTACACAGATGGCCTAGGCCGCCCCATGGCAGGGTAGCAGCAGAGCGGGGCTGTAAGCTCAGCCAGGGGAGGGGCCCTGCAGGGAGACCCCCCTCTTCCTTCGGGAGGAGGCCCCACCACAGAGCTACTCCTGTGCAGCTCCCAGGTGGGCTCCTGGCCTGAAGAGGCCCTGGGGGAAGGGGAAAGCTGCCCTGCTGCCTGCTGGCCAGGCCTCTACTGTCCCTGAAGTGACCGCAGGCTGCAGCCCTGAATCTAGGCTGGGCAAAGACATGGTGGTCTGTGGAGAGCAGGGGCAGCCAGCTGGACCATGTCCCCCTGCCTGGACACAGACAGCAACCACCAGGCAATCAGGACATGGTGGTCGCACAAGCCAAGCCAGCTAGTTTTCTCCATGGCAAGGCCTGCCAGCCACACCTATCGTCTTGTCACTTGGAATTGTCCTTGTGCCCATTTATGAGCCTCAAAGGAAAGCCGTTCGGACCTTTCATGCCCACTGCCAGCCTTCTGCAGAGCAGCGCTTTCCAGCCGGTGCCTCCCTAACCCAACAAGATCCCCATCCTCTCGGCTGGCCATGTGGGTTAGGCAGAGGGCACTGGTAGGGCTGGGCAGGGCCCCTGGGACACCAGGGACCCCAGGGCCCAGCTCTCGGGGTGCTGAGGATTTGTGGACCTCTGAAGCCCCACCAGAGGCAGAAGTCCAGGAGAGGGGGACAAAGTGTATCAGCTGCCCACAGCCTGAAAGGGTGCCCTCCATGCTGGCCCTGCTCTGCCACTGTGACTGCCAAGGTGGGCACTTGGCCTATGGAAAGTGTCCCCAGCCTGGTGGTCCCTGAGCAGGGTCAGGTGGGCCCTGGCTGTCCTTGCACCGATTGCCTCTGCCATGCAGTCCTCCTGGGGTGCTCTCTGAGGAAAGGCTGTGGAAAGAAAGCATACACCTTGGAGACATCCAATAATCCTTGCTGCGCTCTGCCTCCCCTTGCTCAGCCCTCTCTGCCCACTCACGCCTACCCTCTTACTCCTCCGTCCCAGCCTTTCCTTCTCCCAGGTCTCTCCCCACTGCAATACCTGGCCTCAGAACTCGCTTTCCACAGCACTCACAACCCTCTGTCCTGGTGTAGGAGTAGGAAGGGACTCCTCATCGGCACCCACCACGGTGGCCCTCTGTATCCTTCACCTGCTGGGTCCCCCCCCCCAGAGAGCTGCAGGCCACAGGTGACCGAACATACTGACCGTCCACCCCATAGCAGTTCTCAAGCTGAGGCCTCCGAAGCCAGCAAGGACCTCACACCCAGTGCATGTGTGCTTGCATCCCTGAGACTAGAACGCTGGTCACCAACCACCAACCCACGCTAAACAATGTCAGAAATTTCAGCTGCCATGGTGTGACAGGGACAACCCTGACAGGGGATCATGTGACTCAGCAGCTTCAAGGCGTGACAAGCAGGCAAGATGGCTGGGGCTGCCAGTGGTAATGACAACAGAGCCAGGCGTCCTGAGGTCACCCTCTCAGCCCTGCAAGCTGCTTGGCATGGGCCACTTGAAGAAAGGGTGGCTCTGTGTGGCACACATGTGTCAGGAGCCCGAGATGCCAGTGTGAGCCTCAGCAGTCTGTGGCAGGCACCCTCCCTTTCCTGAGCACTTATGCTCCTCAGCTGCAGCAACATAAAAAATGTCCCGGCTAACCTGAGGGTGACAGACACAGTGACCCTAGTGCGGAGGCTCTGGAGCCAGGCTCTGCGTCATCTCCAGGTGTGTGGCCAATGTAGTCCCCTAGGTATTTGTCCCAGAAGTCTAAGAGTGACACAGAGGGGATGATAAACTCAAGGCAGCCATTCATTTGCTCTGTCTTCCACAAAAGTATGATCGAGTGTCAGCCCTTTCTAATGACACTGGGAGGCTGTGTGTGTGGGGCCCATGCTGAGGGACGGCGCTCACTGTGGGGGCTCACGAATGCGCCCCACACCCAGCACCACACATGCAGCACATGGGGTGGAGCTGGGGCCTAGAATGCCCAGGAGCATGGAAGGGTCAGAGGAGGATACCAGGAACTGCCAGGGACCCAGCCTGACAGCCTCTGTCCCACACACAGGCTGTGGGGGTGAGGAGCGGGGCTCCCCCAGTGCCATAGGGTATAGGCGTCGGGCAAGCGGCAAAGGGAAGTCACACAAGGGAGCTTGGGGGAGGTGGGGCCCTGTGCGGCCCCTCTGCACAGCCACCCAATCCCAGGCAGCCAAGGCCAAGCTGCTGGCAGTGTCTTCTGCACCAAGCCAATATCAGTGGGTGCACAGCAGAGCTTGATGCCGGGCAGAGGTCCTAGAAACCGCAAATCCCACACTGGGAGTGCTGTTCCGCTGGGCCACACTTCCAGCAGCCACCAGTGCAGGCGGTTTGGCTTTTTCAGCCCAGGAGGAGTCCTGGGGTGGGGGGCAGAACACCCACCCCAGCCTTGGGGATCAGGCAGGGCCATGGAGAGTGGTAGGCACCCAGATCAGCTGCAGCAAGAAGGGACAGTGGGAAGCCCATGCCCGGCCACTCACGTGTGCAGTGCTAGACCCACACTTGCCTGCTCCAGCTTGGAGATGGCTCTGCCATAGGGAACACCACTCAGGATGCAGAGCAGGAACCCTCCAGCAGCAGCAGGAACAGCGTCACTGCCTCTTCCACCAAAGATGAAGGCCCCCCGTTCTTGATACTGTGATTGTGAGGACACAGACATGATTCACTAAGCTGGTCACTCCAAGGAGCTCCATCACCACCCACAGCAGCTCTCAAAGGACAGAGGCAGCTCGAGGGAGGTTTGGTTTAGAGTTTGCATTCTGGAGCTTGCTGAATCCTATGAACAACCTCCACACCCCCATACTAGCCCTGGCCCGGGGCTTCCCCACTTCCTGTAGCTCTTCAAAGCAGCTAAGTGTAGGAAGGGGCGTCCCTGCCCACAAGGGCTTCCCTGGGGAGGTGCCAATCTTTGGGCAACTGGGCAGGGTGCAGCACTGGGAGGGGTGCTTGGTAACCACTGAGATACCTGAGGTTTGGGACCCCTCAGCCAGTGTCACATGTAAGATAAGGACAGTGTTGGGGGATCAGCAGTAGTCTGGATGGCTGGGGTGCCAGTCAGCCACATAAGGTGGTAGAGCCCTGGGAAGGAGAAGGAGGCAACAGATGCAGGCCAGCGGCTGCTTCTCACACTCACAGGGTGGCCCAGTACTCCCAGAGGACAGATACCTCCCACCCACCCTGGCTCTGTCACAGCTGTGGCTCAGCTCACACATGACCTACACGCTGACCTCAACCCTGCTGACTGGGGCACAGGTACACCGGCAGCTGAGAGTGACGGGGCACATCCTCCCTTCACCTCCTTTAATGTTGCAATCTAGCTTGTCAATTGTGGAGACGTCAGTAACACACAATGAAAGACACCACTGAGCACACAGGCAGTGGGTTTTGGAAAACTTGTACCCTGGTGTGACTCCACCCCAGTCAGGAGAAGGAATATGCATATATATCAGAGCTTTACCTGGGCAGCGTTTATGCTTTGTGTGTCAGTTAAAGTACACAAGTTGTTAAAAGAAAGATATGCAATATTCTCCCCACAAAAGCCCCCTCGCGCCCCATCCCAGTGCCCAAGCTGCTGGCATGTGGGTCCCACCTCTGGCACAATGGGCACATGGTCAGAGTAGCTGTACTAAAGGTGCTGGAAGCATGAGGAGCTTTACATGGGCAGAGCTGCTGAGTGCCCCACAGCCCTGGGGTGACCTCGGAGGCCCAGAGTCTGCCCTGGGCCAGAGGCTGCTGGAAGAGCCTGGAAGCTTGCCAGGCCACCAGCCTCAGCTCTGACCTTGCCCACTCAGGCCTTTTCTCTCTCCTCACCCTATTTTGCCGCCCATGTTAGCCCACCAGCCTGCACACCTCCCTTCTCCTATCACCGGAGGCCAGCTGGCCATGTCTAGCACCACCCAAGCTGCAAGACTCTGTTTCTGTCCTCCAAGACTCTGCAGTGCAGCCCCACATAGATGTCCGCTCCTGGTTGCCCAGATGGCCACACAGGGGCCACAACTGAAGCCTGGCTCAGGATGCAGGTGGGGGAGACCACTGGGGACCATGCAGGAGCTTCCAGCCACAGGTTAAAGACATGTGATCTGTTTCCAGGGACTAAATGATGTCCCATGTGCCTGTCTCGCGGACAGCCACGTACCTGCGCCCCTCAGTGCACACTGCCATCGTGGATCCCCCAGTGCCAAGCACTCGGTTCTTCATAGTTATTCCACCATGAGCCACACCTCGGGGGGCTTCCTGTATATAAATGCTTTATTCCTTTATTAGGGTGAATTCCTTCACCCAGTCCATGCCCAGCTCGTGTGGCAGGATTTCACAGTATCTTCACAGTAACAGGATGAATGCCCACCTGACCAATGAGGAAACTGAGGCAGTGCAGACAGCCTTGATGAGGGAGCCAAGGTTCAGGTCCACATCTGACTGCAGACAAAGCCTCTCAGCCCAGAGGATGCTCCTTGCATGTGGTGGATCGAACACAGGGTTTCCTCCCTTGGACTACACAGGGGCTCCCTCTCCTGCTGACAGGGTCTTTCAGAGCATTCCTCTCCCCTCCTTGGGAGTGACCCAGGTGGCCCACAGGAAGAGGAGACAAGCCTGACACCTGTGGTGACAGTATCAGCAGAGTGGAGTCCACTTCTTCTCACATCCACATCAGTGTTCCTCGAGGTGGCTCAGCCATGGGGCTGGGGGCTCCAGGACCCACCTGCCAGACCTGGGGAGGCTGAAGCAGGAGTCCTGATAGCCTGGGGACCTGAGGGGTATGGTCCCCTCACCTCTGACAACCCATCAGAACCAGAAGTTACAGTAAAGGGCTAGAGGGAGGCCCGCATTTGAGAAGCACTCCTGACACTCATGTCAAGGTCGCTTGGGGTGGGTGTGGCATCGGCTGCTGGACCCAGAGTGTCCAGTAAGTGATGCGGAGTGCTGAGGGGATGGGGACAGTGCATGCAGCCCTGAGGAGGAATGAGCAAAGAGGAGAGGCGCCTATCCTCCCGTGCCTCCCCCCACTGCAAGCAGCTGCTTCTTTGGCAATAGGATGTGGTTGCCCACAGGCAGGGTTTATTCTCCTGAAGCAGCACCAGGAGCCCCAGCAGAGGGTGGAGGGCTGACGGCCCAGGATGCTGGGTGCTGAGCAGGAAGCCAGAGCCACAGCTTCCCTTCCTCTGCCTCCCAGAAAACAATGGCAGGACACAATTGCTTATCTTGGTGACTCAGCATTTGGGTCCTGGGGGCTACAAGGCCCTGGGTCCTGGGAGCTCTGCCCTGCTGTCATTGCTGGGGTGGACACTGCCAGGCTCCTAGAAACCTGGGCAGCCACCACCCCAGGCAATCCCTCCCAAAGAGGAGCAAAAATCTTACCATCCTTGGCTTGGGGGGCATAAATTACAGGAGCCTCCAGAGTGGCCCTCGGAAGCCTGGTATGTCACCAAGCTGCAGAGCTTGTGGGGACTCTCCCCTGTCCCTGGCCCACTGCTGACAGGAAGCATCAAGAGTGTGCTGGTCAGACTCCAGTCTTCGGCAGGCACCGCTGTAAGGCTCCCTCCACCTGCCTGGCATCTGACACTGAATAAGTGTCCTCTGAGGTCTCACCTAGAGTGGGGTTCAGTGTCCCCATGTCGTGGGCAATGTGACAACCAGGAGAGTCACTGAGGAGTCAGACATGTGTCCTGACACCTCCTGCATGCCGAGGCTGGGTGGGGACCCGCAGAGACCCACAGCCATGCATGCTGTGACTCAGGGGTGCTGAACACAGGTAACTGGGTGGGCAGGACAGGGAGGGGACCCTGTGCTAGCCCGGAATTGGGGAGAGAGGTGGCCAGACAGAGAGACCCAAGAGAGCTAAACTGAGCCAGGTGGGGTATGCTCACAGAGCACAGTTTGGGGCAGCCCAAGAGTATTCATTTGGATCATCTGAGCCTGCCCACAGCTGAGCTGCCCCTGCCTGAACACTCTGGCCTGTCCTGTCATTGCACAGGCTGTGTGCCCTGCCTGGGGTGTCTTCTCTCCTCCCATATCCTCCCATGCCCCAGGAAACTCTTTTTCATCCTTCAAAACCCAGCTCTGCAAGGATGGTTCTCCTGGCACCATCCCCACCACCAGGCAGGTTTGCACTGGGTCTACTCTTTGGCCTGGCCTGTTGTGGATGGTGACAATGTGCCCAGCACCCCAGGAGAAGCATTGATTCTACCTGGAGCACGTGTCATAGCAGTGCAAGAGCAGGAGGAGGCTGGAGGATCCTAATTCATACCCAGAACACAGCAAACACGGTGCCCACCCTACCACCACAGCAGAAGGAGCAGGGACATACATACAGAGCTGTATACAGGCTTTTTGGGATGGGCTGGTCCAGAGGAGATGGCTCTGCTCTGCAAACTCACCCGCCCCCTTCTGGACAAACTGCACCTTGTGTCCGGACATCAGCTGCTGCCTGGCCATGGCCAGGTCACAGTGAGTTCAAAGCACACGCCCAGGGCTCAGGGCAATCCTCCAGGCCACCTGGCCCATCCTCGGTCTCTGCCAAACCCCAGACCACATAGGGACCTGCAGCTCTGGGGTGCGTAGGTGGAAATCAGTGGCCTAGTGGCCCCACCCTGTGTGTGGAGCTGAGGACAGATTGTGAGCAGCATCTGTGCTGCTTCTGCCTACAGCACGGCCTTCACTTGGGGTTGGCGGGGCCTGCATTGTTGGTGGGCAGGGCTGGGACCGAGGTCAGGGCACTCTGCACCTTCCCCTTCCCCTCAGTGGTGGAGTCCCCCATCCTTTCCTTCTCGAGTCCAACGCTTTTACACCCACTGCCCATAGCAGAATTTGCACAGTGACAGGGTTCGGCACCCGAAGATTTCTCCTGGCAGAGGTGGGGAGACACAAGCCACACCCAGAGCAATGACACTGCATGGGTGCAGCCAAGTGCCACCCCCGCCCCACCTGCACCCTGCGCCGTCTCCTCCATTCCTTCAGTGATGTGACCCGCGTGTGCCTGTTTTGCTCCTCCAAGAGAGGAATACCGAGCCAGCTGCTGGGCACAAAGTGTCCACCATCTTCTTGGCCCACATGTCCAACCACAGGTGACTGGATGGAGAAGACATGGTATTTATAGAAAGTGGAGAATTACTCTGCCAGAAAGAAGGATCAAAGCGTCACCTGTAGGAAAACAGATGCACCCTGAGACCATAATGCTAAGTCACATGAGCTTAAATATCGCATGGTTTTTCTTATATGAGAAACCCAAAATATAAATAAATGGAAGTGCAAAATAAAACATAGACAACGTATCTTTTGCAAATGAAAAAGGGACAAGAGATGGAGGGAAAGGAGAAAAGGGAAGGGGAAGGGGGACAAAAAAGCTGAAGGCATGTCACATACTCCCACCAACTGCCCCCCAAGGAAGCATTCCACACATACAGCAAAACTATTCTAATAAACAACACATCTTCACCGTAAATAACCCAGGCAGTGGAACTATTTACAGCGCAGAAGCGTTTGCCGAGAAGAAACAGAATATGCTTCATATGTGAGCTGGAGAGATTGCCAAGTGATTCCTGTTTTCCACTCTGGTTGTTAAAATCCGGCAAGTCAGGTTTTTTGCTGTTGTTGTAACAAAGCACTGGGTTCCTCCAGCTACGTGATGTTTAACTGATCCAGCAGAGATGGGCAGGAGCAGCTGGACATAGGGGCAGCAGCTCCCAACTGGTTTGCAGTCACAGACTAATTAGACTGGGTTCGCTGGCTCAGGAAGTGTGGCCCAAGAGGCTGCATGCCCCAGGCTCTGGGTCGAGCAGGACTAATAATAGCCTGTGTGCCCGACCCTGTGGCCCAGCCACCACCTTGTTCACTGATGGCTGCATTGTTCAGCACTCGGGAAAATATTTTTGTTTTGAAAGTTACAACGCCGTTATGGCTCTGGGGGCGATGGTAATAGAAACAGGCCCAGTTCCCTCCTTCCTTCCCAAATGGCCCCTGGGAAAAAGCCAGCAGAATCAAACCACAAAGTGCAGTCCTGGCCTTTCCTGCTGGCAGCTCTAGGATTCTGGTCCCCGACTTTGCCCCTGGGCCACAGAGCCCATGGGGAGCACAGCTAGGCCCAGGTGGCCTGGTCAGGTACCTGCTGGCAGCCGTCTGCAGCGGGAAGAAGCTTGGAAATGCAGAGGTGGCTGAGGTGTAGGACGAGTGTGGGCTCCTGCATGGCCCTTTTGATCCAGACCCCGTGCCTGGCTGGCCACCCCAAACTCAGTGGATGCCGGGACGCCTGAGGACATGCATGTCCAGCCGTGCAGGTGACACCAGTGGAGAGGCCCTCCGTCTCTGACCGGCAAAAGGACTCCATGGCGCGTGGAGGGTGGGGAGCTACAGAATGGGGGTCTGCGTCCTGCCAGAGTTCGTGCATGGCCCGGGCCATGGAGCTCATCCTCAGCCATGGGATGAGTGCTGTTATAAAAGGGATCCCAGGGAGCAACAGTCTCCACAACTGGGGGTGCAGAAAGAACATAGCCAAAGCCAACCAGAAAGAGCCCTCGGCAGACAGTGGTTCTGCCAGCACTGACCTTGGACTTCCCGGACTCCAGAACCATGAGAAGCAGGTGTTCATCCGTAATGCTACCCTGTCAGTGGTCACTTGTTGTGGCATCCTGGCTACAACAGGACTTAGTACCAGGAGGCTAGAGTGAGGCAGGAGAGTAGGGCACAGTCAAGGAGTGGGACAAGTAGGCATGCGCATCAGTCACAGAGAGCTAGCCAATGAAGGAGGAGCTTCCACCACCCTGGACCTGTATCAGAAGCATACAGCAAAGACAGCAGCCACTGACCTTTTCACCACTGCCCCCCGTGTTGCTGTGGTCCAGCCGCATGTGGGGTGCATCTTCTCTTCAGAGTACTTCCTCTTCTTCTTTTCTCCATTGTCCGCTTCCTCTCCTTCTTCTTCCTCTTCTCCTCCCCCTCCTTGTCTTTCTTCTATCTTTCTTTTGTTTACTTTTAAATAAATGTTAAGCATTCATGTTCAACAGTTACCCCATGCCATCCTCTGAAGGGGACATTTGAGCCTGGAAAGGACTCCTGGCTGCCATACTCCCTGATAGCAGGAGAAGTGCTGGGAAAATACGGCTGTGGAAGGGGCTGGAACTTGGGTAGGAGTCCCTGGGGGTATAGAAGTGCATGCTGGGAGGGGCTGGGCAAGGGGGCAAGGTGGCTGAAGTGAGTCTACAAGGAATAAGAAGAGAGGGCCACAGGAAGGCCTCAGTCTTTCCCTAGAATGCCCAAGTAATCGCAAGCAGACAGGCAGTGGTTGTCTGGGTGGTGCAGACCCCTTGGGTACATCTGGACAGAACCAAGGGAGGGCTCCTGGACACTGTGAGAAAGATATCCTTGACTCAGAGTGGAGATGGCCTGCTGGAGCTGTGTTCCCCAGTGCTCCTGGAAGGTGGGTTTGTGAAGACAATGAAACTGGGGCTTGAGTAGATGAGATTTCTATGCCAAGTGTCAGGAAAATCCGTGGCGCCTGCTGACTGCTGAAGGAAAGGATGGCTTGAGCACAAAATTATTAAGCAAAAATAGCAACTAAAACCTCAAACTCTAGAAAATTCTCGTTCCATTCATACTACCAAAAAAATGAGAAAATGTAAATGTAAGAGAATACTAAGTGTGAGGCCAGGCAGTTCCTGGTGGAAAGAGGGGCAGAGTTGGGAACCTGAGACCTGATGGGCTTCCCCCTCATCTGGACCAGGGGGCAAAGGGCACAAAGTCGCTCTCTGATCTCTTGGCTCCACAGGACCTGACCTCAGAGCCCTCAGCAAGTCCTCTTCTTCCAGGCCAGCAGAGACTGACCTTGCAGGAGACTCGGGTCATCAAGGCAGCCTCCTCATAACAGAGAGGCCATTAACTGACTATCACTAAGCCAAGCATCTCCACCCCAAGCCATGGGCTATTCTCCTGTTGGCAGAGCTCTGTGGCCAGGACCAAGGCCCTGGGTCTGGAGGCAAAGTGCAGCAGTCGTTCTCCAGCCCTAAGGTTTTATGGGACTCCCCTGGCAGCACCAGACCCTCTCTCCTCCTTCCCATCATCCCTCTGTCTGTCCCACCACTGGATTTGGAAAGCACTGAACTTGTTTGGTTCCACAGCTACACAGATGGGGAGAGAGGAATTCTGTCTTGAGACAAACCCTGCCTTGCACATGCCCCCATGTGACTTAGCTGACTTTTAGGTGAGACTGTGGCCTTAGAGGTTTAGGACTCATCCGGGAATGAGTTACCATTTGCAGGGCAATGGGGTAACCAAGTCTCATCAGAGACAGACCGTGAGCAGGCTTAGGCCCAGCAAGGGTCCAGGGCGACCTCGGCAAGGTTCTCATCCTGCTGGGTGTGCCTGGGGGTGGGGGTTGGGGGTGCGGACCCTGTGCCTAGAAGAACTCTGTCTTCATCTCAAGTTGCCGAAACCCTGGTCAGTGTCCAAGGACCAGAGGGCACGCTGTCCAATCAAGAGAGCTGGGGCTTAGAGCAGACACCAGGCTGGGGCTGGTCCTGCCAGCCAGGTGAGCTCCTGAAGGCCTCAGTTGGGCCCTCTCCCAGCCTGGGGACAATTGCCCTGTCACAGCTGACTGCCCTCACAACTGGCACCCAAAGCCTTCTGGGGGCACAGAGACCATATCCAGGCTGAGCCAGAGGCTGGCCTGTGTCAGAGCCAGCCCCAGTGCCACACCAAGGGCCCTTGCTGCCAGCCTCCCTTCCTACAGACCCTGCTCAGGCCTGTACCACCAAAGCTGGGGAGAGCACCAACCTGGTGACCAGAGTGGGGCGGGACAAGCCCAGTGGCTTACGTGGGCAGACATGGCTCCCTAAGCCCTGCGTCAGAGCCCAGAGGCTGGGTGCCGGGAAGCTTGGGGGGGGGCTATTGCTTTGTAGACAGCACATTCACCTGTGAGCAGTTTTGAGAGCTTGCAGTTTGCACTGGGAAGTAACTCACCTTCCTCCAGGCCCTGCAGTCTCAGCCAGGAAGGGAAACCTGCCAAGGTCATGGAGCCAGCCAGCCACTCTGCTAGTCACACTGCTGACCTTGAGGGCGGGTCTGGCTGAGATGCCAGAGAGGAGTTCCAGGGTGGGGACCCATTCACAGTCCTGCCCAAGGGTCCTCTGGACCCCAGAGGGAAACATCAATGCTTTCACCGAGGACCAAGGCTCAGGGGCCAGAGTTCGTAGCCGCCCTGGAGGCTACAACATATAAAGCAGAATCTCCCTAACGGCAGAAATAAGGAATCTCTATCCAGCACACCACACTGGCTCTTACTCCTTGTGGGCTGGGAAACACAGAATCTGAGACTGAGAATTTATAGGTGGCAAAAATGCATTTGCCTCTGTCTGGGGCCAGGAGCACAAGGTCGAGGCATCTACAGATTCAGTGAAGGTGACAGCCACCTCCTCCCTGCTCTGTCCTAGCAGGAGACCTGAGTGAGCCCCTCGGCTGCCTCCCAAGGGCAAGGACCCCAAAGGCCACAGCTCTTACTGCCATTGCACTGGGAATTTGTTTCCACATACAAAACGGGACAAACAGACCACAGTATGAACCAATCAGTGAAGCAAGAAGAGAGACTAAAGAATTTGAAAATGTGCAAGATCTCAGACATTTCCCCCCTCCCCAAGAAGCTCCTGGAGTCTGTGCTCCATCACACTGAGATAAAAGGATGAGAAGACTTGGAACCAAAAACAGCAGAGGTGGAACCCTGAGGAAACCCCACAGAGGGCCTGGACAGGAGCAGATCCAGACCTTGGGGTGAGAGAGGCTCCCTCAAGAGGTAAAAGCTGAAGGAGCATCTTTGGAAACTGCAGGAGAGGACCAGAGCTGAGCACTGATTGTATTCAAAAAGCACAAACAAAACAAAACACTCACAAACTCCAGAGAAAACAGAAAGTCAATTTGGGGAAAAGTGGTCACGGCACAGGACTGCTTCTGCCGTGGATCCTGCAGTCTTCCTGATGCAGACTCTTCAGCCTTCCGTCACAGACCCATCAACCTCCCGATATGGACTCACATGGACACTGCAGTGAGCTCCAGATCTTGGACTGAAATCTTCCATCTCCAGTGTGCAGACACCCTCAGCGTGCTTCCTTGTCCGACTCTGTGGCTGACCATCATGATCAAAAAACTTGTAATCGCTCAGTCATTTGCATGTCTAGTGTTACATTTATTTCGCTGGTAAAATGCTGATGAATAAGCTACTTCATCTTAATGGATGCTCATCACTTTTTAAGAAGTAACAAAATAAAGCTGTCTGTAGGAAAGAATTTAAAAACAGAAATTGATCTTTGCCAAAAAAACAAACCTTCTGCAAGCAAATGTCCCAAACTTCAAAGCCTCTTTGTAACTCGATTTCTCTAAGCACATTTAATTCTGCAGTATGCCAGGGTAAATTTCCAAAATCACTGTTCTTTTCACTCTTCATCAGCATTATTGGAAGAAATTTGCACAGCAGCCAACTCACCTCACATCTGCATCTCTGTCAGACACTGTGCAACTTCTTGAGTCCTTCACATGCAGCAGCAGCCTTTTGAAAAAAGTGCCTTTGGCTCCCCGCTTACACTGAGACTGGGAGGCACAAGAAGGCTCACCTGCGAAGGCTCCAAAGTGGGCGACCTCAGGCTGGATTCGGAGGGGACATGGCCAGGACTCGGAGGGGACTCAGTCAGCTAAGATGCAGAAGGGAAGGAAGGAACAGAGAAAGTCATTTTAAAGAGACACAAAGTTCATATCATCACGTATGATATAGTCAAACAAAACAGGATAACACCATTCCAACTGATGATTTAAAACTTTGAAAGACTTCGAAGCTATGAGATGGGGCCTCATGCTTACCATAAAGTCTTATATACTCTTATCAAATCTCATATTAGGGAGATTATATGGTATTTACCCTTGTGAGTTTGGTTTATTTCACTTAAG